>CM024699.1:17437137-18011156 GCA_014182845.1 Corymbia calophylla
CAAGGGTCATAGACACGAATCTACACTGTCTCAAGCATGAATACACGAGATGGCAAAGTTCATGTCATGAAGCTCTTGATGGCTCAATATAATATGTGGATGGTCAGAAAAAAAATTTCAAGAGGTTGGGGCATCTGTAGAGAATGAATCTTGTTAGACAATAATCAAAAGCCATCAAGTTCATTTTAGGCTCCACTTGTATTGTGAAAAATAAAAAAAAAAAAAAATATTGCTTGTATCATTTACAAAAATGAACAAATGAAGACTATTTTTTGTCATCTACAAAAATATTAGACATAAATTATTATAGGTAATGAAAACATATTTCATTGGCTAATTATTTCAAGTAATAGAGGTGATCATTTAATATATATATATATATATATATATATATATTCAAATAATTCATTTTTCAAAAAAGCCTCGTCAAATTTTAGGTCATCAAGACCTTAACCACTTGTCTTAGCCTTTCAAATTTTAGGACACCAAGCAACATTGGATCATCAAGATCATAACCGGAAATTCGCATCATCAAGACTTTGATTATCTTCAAACCGAGAGTGCGCCTTGAAGGCCATCGGATTATCTTTATAATATTTAAAGAAAACAGTTGAGAGATCATTTTATTTCATTTTTGGAATTGGAGATTGCAGCCATCTTTAAATTAATCCAAACTCAATAAATACACTTCTATTTGCTCTGATTGCATATTGCAGATTTATTTGAGTACAACATTCCATCCCAGCTATCAAATAGACTTTGTTTTGCTCATTCGGACCTATTTATCCATTGCGATTTGCAGTAGGAAAAACAAAAGAAAAAATTGTTTTCTGTTATAACTTAAATTTTCTGTTGAGGAATGAAAAAAAAAAATTTAAATTTTAAAATGGATATTAAATTAATGCAAGCAAGTGGCACATGTTGAAATCTTTGCATGCAATTTAATTTCTCCCTAAGATGTTTAGAAGAGGGAAGAAGATAATAAGTATATTGAAAATTTTAAAAATTATTATAAAGGTATAATTAAATCTTAAAAAAGGAAATTAAACTAATAGGAAATGCTAATGTGATTCTTTATTATTATATTTCTCTCCTACATAACATTGATGTGACTAAAACAACATAGTTTTTGTCCAAATTTAATATTTTAATAGAAATTTTATTTAAATTATATTAAAAAATAAGATAACCTAAAAAAGAAAAACGGAAAGCCTGCTCTCTCCACCGTCGCCCCACCAGCATCAATTCGTGGGGCGACCACGTTTTGCCCACCATTTTTTTCTTTTTTAAATTTAATTTATTTTAAATCCAATTTAAATAATATTTAGTTTTAAAAAATTATACTTAAACAAAAATAACGTTATTTTAATTTTATATTTCATATTTCTTATTTTAGCCACGTTAATATTTTCCATTAATCAAATTAAATGGACTTAATCTTATCAATTTAATAATTTTTAATATTTAATTACATTTTTTAAATTGTAAGACTCAATTTTATTTTTCTTTATAACTCTTCAGATTTTGAGTGCACTTATTTACTATAGAATTATCCAATGAATCTATTAAGGAAAAGATCCAAAAAATTCGTAGCAATCACGCGAAAGTGCGATAAGATTTTAAATTAAATCAAATGGGTCCACGTGGCACCCCACATTCGATCATCTTCCTCCATACGTGCGCCGCTTCGCTGTCTCTGACTCCCTGGCCCCGGCTCTGCAAATCAAGAACCGGAGATTGATACCGACACCCCCGTAAAATCTCTCCGCTTCGCTTCTCCGACCTGTTCTTCGATCTTTGGAATCGTGGGTCGCCGCGGGATTTCGACGATCGCCGAGAAAGGTGCGAGCTTTGGACGGAGATGGGCAAGTACGGGTACTTGAAAATGCGGACGGATCGAGAAGCGAGCGACCAGATCGGCTCCGATCTGAAGGAGCTCGGCGCCGCCGCGAGGAAGCTGGCGAACCACGCGATCAAGCTGGGCAGCCTGGGGTTCGGGACCACGTTTCTTGAATGGGTGGCCTCGTTCGCTGCAATGTGAGGGCTCGAATTTCGACTCTGCCTCTCTCGTTGTCGTCTCTGTTTCTCCTCGATGATGAGAAATGTTCGTGATGTTGTGAAGTTTTTTCATGTTAATTTGGCATATTCTTGTTCAATTCCCGTGATTTGTTCTTGTTGCATGTGGTAGATGGTAACCCTTTTCTCAGTTGTTCTTTTACGACTGATGAGTTCGGTAGCAGGGCTTCGGATACTAAATTGTGCTCTGTTTATGTCCTCTTTCGGTGTCGAATTTGTCAGTCTGATTTCTTAAGTGAAAGCGTATCAGATGTTATCCTGAGGATCGGTTTCTTCTCTCAGCTTTTTGGACTGCTTTGCACAAATGGAGATTGGACACTGGTCCTTTTTTCGTGTTAATTGGTTTCAGCTGTCCTCAACACTGAGCTTGCTTCATTTTTCGCTTGAAATTTGCAAGATGACGTGTGGATTTGATAGATGTATAAAATCCCCACATAAAATTTTGTGTATATGCATATAGGAGAACATCCTTGTGAAGTTTTATGGGATAGAATTTTGTCAACCTGCGGGTATCATAGCTTCAGCCTATCTACCTGGGAGAAGCAGCACGCCCAGTTTTCGATATATTGATTTGGGTCATAAGCCAAAATTGAAGTAGAAAATGAGAGTAGATACAGAAAGCCTGATTTTTGTACTTGAAACTGATATGACAATTGTGGAAGCTAATGAAAGTGGTCTTATTGTTTTTGTTTGTGCAGTTATTTGTTGATCCTGGATAGAACAAATTGGAGAACCAACATTCTCACAGGATTGTTGATCCCATACATATTCTTTAGCCTTCCTTCAGTACTGTTCAACGTATTCAGGTGATTATGAAACTCTACAGAACCATTTCTTCTGTTCGAATTTCCTCCCAAAGTAACTTTTTCTTGTCTTGTGCAGGGGAGAAGTAGGAAAGTGGATTGCCTTCATTGCTGTTATACTGCGACTGTTTTTTCCTCGGCATTTCCCAGGTATTGTTTTCTTTTGCATGAAGTTACATTTTTCATTTTGGGCATATTTGTTGAAGTGTTTATCTAAACCGTTAAAAACACTCTGCATCCTATGTCAGATGAAACAAGGCAATGTTTATCTTCTTTTCTCGCTCAATTCAGTTAATGGATTCTTTCAGTTCCTTAAGACAACTTTTCAGATAGTATTATCCGTGGAAATACTGAAACCATATATTCTGGCTAGCCAAAAATAGTCTGTCTTGTAAGAACTAACTTTTAAGTTGATGAGAGAGTAATCTGTGGAAAGTACGGTGACTGGCGTGCTTCATTACAGCGCTCATCTTTATTTTGCTGCTTACATCAGTATCTTTGATTATTTAATTCATATGCTATTCACTTTTATAATCCCTGTTCACTGTCATATCTTTTGGCTGCAGATTGGCTGGAAATGCCAGCTGCTCTGATTCTATTGCTAGTGGTGGCTCCGAGCTTGTTCGCTAGCACTATCAAAGACAGCTGGGCTGGAGTGGCAATATGTCTTGTCATTGCATGTTATCTTCTACAGGAGCACATCCGAGCATCTGGTGGCTTTAGAAACTCGTTTACACAGCCGCACGGCATTTCGAACACCGTCGGAATACTCATCCTGCTGGTTTACCCAGTGTGGGGGTTGGTGGTATATTTTCTATAGCCGGTTTCTGGCAGTCTTGGCAGTGTTGTGAATCCATATTGTTTCTTTCATTGTTTGGGAAGATACTGATCCATGCAGACCTGTCATTGTTGCTTATTACTACAATAATGGGAACATCCTTATTTAAGAGTCGGAACAATTGAGCGAATGCGAACTATTTCTCGGATGTTGGTTTTGCTTTTGCTGTGACAACTTGGTTTGCGAACAACGATACTTGCATGCTAATGTGAGGATTGAACCTTTTCTCCTTAAAAGTTCCAGATCTTGTAGGTATCGTAGACAAACAATATCCACATATTGGATGGTCGATTCTGAGTTCATTTAGCATCTTCTTTGGTAGCTGTTGCTTCCATATGGTAACTTGTATGGATGATTGTTGTAGTTTCGAGTCTATGTGCCGATATGTGAAGTCGAATTTTAGCTTTTGTGTTTTAGTAAGAGTTTGAGATCAATGATTTTAGGACGGTAGAACCGAGTAGATAGGGAAATGCGTTATCAGAGACTATTCAGTCGGAATGCCTCTTGTGGATGGGATGCTAAACTCAGGAATAAGATTATCGAAAGTTACTTAGTGAGTTCTCTTTAGTCCACGTCTTTGCTCTAATAACCCTGCCTATTCTTGATTTGGTTTGCTTCTTCACTTTCTAATTTCCTCCTCGCTTTCTCTTCAACCTTCAAATTCACCTCACGGACCAACGGGTTAAAAAGCTATAAGAATCCGTTTATTTTGTGAAAAGCATTTTCTCATATTTTGGTATTATTTTGCTTAAGAAAATGACTCAATGAAAAATATTTTCCTATCAAAGTTTAGTTCAGGAAAATGACTTTGCTCTTTAAAAAGTCGAAAATTATTTTTTAAAATATGACTAGCCATCGGCATTTGGGCTAGAAACTTTGCACTTGGTCGTAAGAACCCTAATGCACATTCTCAAACCCGTGATAGTAGGGTTGGATCCTTGACACTGGCACTCGAGTCCATCTAGGCTAGGTTGAGATCCATCTAAGCTGTGTCCTAGACGGTCTAGGCTAGACCCTAGCACTTGTGCTTCAGTTTCCATCAAGATCAAGCCTTGAACACCAATGCCCTAGACACTAGGTTCGGAAATTGTTAGTATGGACGTTGGCGGCTCTATATTGCATAACCGACACTGATATTAATAATTTTGATGATTTTTTTCATAAAGATTGTAATTTTTAAATATTTTTATATTAATTTTCTTCTTTTCTTTATTTTTCCTTTTCTCTCTTCCTTCGCCAAAGCCATAGAAAAGAAGAAAAAATTTCAAAAATTATTTAAAAATTCATTTTCTAAAATTGTAAAAAATTATCCTAGTCGGTGGTGGCCGTACTAGTAGATCTGTTGATATCCATGTCAACAATTTTGATAATTTGCTCGTCCGAACATTATATGTCTATCTTTGTTTAGGCCATTTTTAGGTCTCTGACCAAATACCGGAAAATATTTTCATTTTCCCGAAAAATATGACAAATGAAACCTGAATCATAACCGGGTTTTCTAATTGCTTCGATTTTTAATTTGTGAGGTAAAACCATACAAATGTTCAATGCTCGCTCACTCTCATTGGTTGGCTTGGATGATACGTTATTGTTTTCATTTGTACCTTAACGTTTCTGCGGTTAGGTTGGTCATTGTTCTCCAGATCGACAATGTGACCCAGAGTGGGGCACTTCATCAATCTCTTTTTCATGTGCATGATGAATCTGCACATTGCAGAGGCCAGGAGTGATGACCTCTTTGAATCTAATTCGAGTCTCTTACCTTTTCCGCAGCACAGAACATTCAATGTTGATAGCCATATGTCGGCAACTATCGAGTAGAAGGGAAACGAATTCACGAATTCCCGCTGCATTTATAGCCAGAATTATATATAAAATCTAGGAGGACTTGATGTTATAAGAGAGCAACAAATGAAAGATAGATACTGTGTGCTCCTCCCTAGCATCAGAGTATCCTTTAATGCATCTATCGAGCGGCTGCATTTTAACTCGTGTAACTATAGATGAAGTTGCGAAGACAAGGGATTGATGAATGGGGCCGCCTTTGTGATAATCCGTCGATTCTTCCAGAAGGAAACAATCTAAATGTAGTTTTAAGCAGATGGGCAATGCTGTTGTATGTGCACTGATGGAGCCATGCCCTCCAATAACCGGCTCTTACACTTTGTTTGCTTTTGCTTCAGAGTAGAGCTGGTCAATGCAGTCCTACAGGAGACAATTAGCAGAAGAACACTCAGGTCTAGTGGCAGTCATTTGCTGTTTTGACAGATGAGAAGTGTAATGTGCAGGATCTTCTTCAAAAGATTTATGGAAAAAATTAGTACCGCCCAAAGATTATTAGTTTCACCCAGAACCCAGCGCTCGGTATGAAGAAAGATTTTTGAAAAATTGGTGCTGTTTAATGTTATATAAGTAACTCGACACTCCTGATAATGCATTACTTTCCGAGACAGCGTTCCTAATGAAGTTTTGAGGCAGGAAAAAGCCTGCATGATTGTGATCGTGCAGACTATAAGATGCAGATGTGATAAGGTCGAGAAAATCTCATGGAGTTGCAAGAATTTGCTTATTCGGCGCATACAGATTTGCTTGTTACAAAATTGGGGTGATCATGAAATAGAGTTAGCGGTAGCAATCTCGGCTCAGCTATCTTAGGAAACAAGCTAAGAGGCTAGAATGAGTACCTTGTAGTATTTAAGCAACTGCGGGCGCTTCAGTTTGAAGGTAGGAGTGATCAGATCTCTCTCCATGTCGAAGAGATTAGGCTCCAAATGGACCGCTTTCAACATCTCGAAACCTCGAAGCTGCACGGAGAATTTCAAGTCAGATGGCGAAATGGGATGTCGTGCTTTTGCATTTCGCAAGAGATAGGGATTCATCTGCATACTTTGTGCTTCTGGCCGTGCTGTTTAGCTCGTCCAGCACGTACTTCTTTGCCTTGAGATTTTGGCACAGCGATTGGAAATCCCCGGCGACACCGTGGTCTGCTGCCCAGTTCTCGAGGGCCTTCCTATCAGGGACCACTACGGCCACAAGGAAGGACTCGAAGCTGTTCCCATATACCCAAATCTGTTGCGGAAAACGTGGGAAGAAACATCAACTTTGGGAAATCAGAAGAAAATGTTTGGTCTGTATCTGCTGTACTTCAGATGAACTTGCAAGAGGCATACCGAAGTCACAAGAGGGCAACGCTGATACACGCTCTCGACATTCTCTACGGCAACATATTCACCCTGAGAAAGCTTAAATATGTTCTTTTTCCGATCAATGATCTTCATTGCCCCGTTTGGCTGCCACTCCCTATGTCGCCTGCAACACTTGTGATTTGTAAGAACAGACAATGAACAGATTTGGGATGTGTCTACTCCAAATTTTAGCTGCCATTCAGACATATTCGATTTGTTTACCTGTGTGAAACCAGCCATCGACAATGGCGATGTTGGTGAGGTCTTGGCGCTTGTGGTAACCAGAGAATAATGTTGTTCCTCTCAGACAAATCTCTCCGCGAGGTGTGCTCGAAAGTGCGTCATACCCCATATCAGGCACGGACTCCAGCCTCGCTTCGATTGATGGCATGGGGATGCCGACTGTTCCCATCATCGAGAACACATTGCCTACGGATGTGAAGCATCCGCCACAACTTTCTGTAAGACCTGAGAAAGCAAAATGCCAGTGAAAGAAATAAAACCAGATTACCGAAGTTTCGACCGAAGGGTAACTAAAATCTCAACCAAAGTTGGGATGAAATAAATATGACCATTTTCATAGAGCAACTCCTTCTCAGAACGTACCATAACCTTGCGATAATGAGGAGCAGCTGGTGACCCGCAAAAATTCTTCGACATGCTTTGGCAATGGTGCGGCACCAGACGACAGGACACGAACTCTCCCTCCCAATGCTAGTTTTGTCTATGACAATTGAAACTGATAAGATTAAGCAATTGATTTCCACTGAAAAAGAGATTGAGGCCAGAAAAATTAGCTAACCTTTTCAAAGACCAGTCGGTCCATGAGAGGCGAGGCTTTATCATGCGAGAATCCCTTCTCTAGATTTGCTAACTTGCTGTCGATAAGCGATCATTAGACATACTGATGCATGTGACGAAAGGGTAGAACTCAGGAGGATGATATGGAATCAGAAGACGTACTAGTCGTATGCGTACTGGAACAACTTTTGCCGTATCACACCGCTTGATGAAACTTTAGCGAGTATGCCTTTGAAAAAAGAACAAACGAGGATTGAAAGGGTTTGACAGTTAACACTGACAAATCATAATAGCTATCCTTTTGCTAGTGACAGATTTCTGAATTCTATCAAATTAGCGACTCGGGGTAGAAAGCGAATTACCAGTATAGATTCGGTCATAGACTCTGGGAACCCCACAGAAAATGGTCGGCTTAAGCTCTTGTAGGTCCTCTACCAGAAACCTGACATCCTAAGAAACAAAATGGGAGGAGTGAGTAGATAACTTGTAGAAACAGAAAGACGTATCGACTTGTCATGGCGGTGTGTGAGCTTACGCCTCGCCAAAATCCGATACAAGAAGCTTTGTAGATGCAGTAAGTTTCCATCGTCAGGTCGTAGATATGGGCCAGAGGGAGGAACGAGAAGTATGTATCCTCTTCCGAGAACTGTAATACAGGAACTTCAGGTTACATCAATGTTACTTCCCAGGCAAGAAACTTCTCAGGCTCTTGCAAAAACATACGAAACACAAGCAAACACAAAGTAGGAACTAGTAAAGCCCTGGCCTTGCATTCAAACAATCATCAAATGCACGGCCACAGAGAACAGAATGCGTTATTTAATTGGCAGAGGACACGTTCAAATATTTACCACTCGGTCTGTGAGGAAGAGTAGCTTGTCAATTGACAGTACTTCTGCGATGAGAGCCTCGTTGGTGATGACGACCCCTTTTGGGTCTCCAGTTGTTCCGCTGGTGTACATTATCGTGCAGACATCGGTCCTCTTCTTCGGAGGCAATTCACAATGTGCATTTCCCTGGGGGTAGGGATCAAGCACGACGGACCATTGGAGTATGTTAATTAACAAACGATAATTTGGCCTTGCAAATACTCAGACATAAGGACATGTCTATTGAGGAAATGCATCGCCCTCTTACCTGCTGCGAGAACTCCTTCCAGGAAAAGCAAGAGACTCCTAGTTCTTCAGCTTGCACCTTCTGTGCACTCGCAACATCTCTGAAGCTGACAATAGCTGAACAAGGATGATAAAAACTTAGCTTCTAACCCCAAAATCTTCCATTAACTCTGCTCTTACAGCGGATGCTTAGAGCACGATACCTACTTTTTAAACACGGGCATTTGGGAAGGCACGAGAGAATCTGCATAGATAGTGATCTACCGGGTAAATCAAGCCAACCGAGAAACAGAATTAACTAACGAATCTGTACCAGAAGGGAAACTCACAGATGGAATCTTGTTCTCCTGAGCAAAAGCAATCGAGACTTCCGCATGGTTTATGATGAATTCGACTGCATTGGGACCTGTCATGTGCAAGGCTCAGCTGATGAAGCTTATCTTTGATCATTTCATAAGAAGAGCTAAAAATCTAGCAGAATAAGCATCAGAGAAATTAGATATCTCAGCCTTAAGAGAAATCTATTCTAGAAGTAAGGAAAGCTATATCACACCGAGAGTGTCGTAGAGCGGCACATATGTCACCGCATGGGCACTACAGGCCTGCCAAACCAATCCAAACAAAACCGATTAACGCAGCCCTAAAGCTTGAAGTACTTGCTCAGCAGGTAATAACTTTCGGCTTCTGCATTGAATTTGCTCCATAGACATGATCAATAAACGAAGAAACAAACTAAAAGAATAGGAATAGCCATTCAGTCTGAAAAACTTTAAACTTCTACAATGTAGAACAACTGTCTGCTGTATTGCTGCGGCAGAATGCGGCATTTGATGTAATTAAGGAAGAATGGAAGCAAGCGAGCAAGTTGCATTCATACCTCCATGGTGATGATCCATTCTGGGCAATTCGATCCGTATATGCCGCACCGGTCGCCCTGTATCAATAAAACTCAATCACATCTCCTCCATCAAGTAGAAACCGATCATGAGTCCCTCAGTCTAATCCGCTCAGCTAGTTCACAAACATATGTACTTACAGGATTGATGCCGCGACTCCTGATCGCCGACCCGAGACGGACCGCAGAATCATAGACCTCTTGGTACGTATGCCACACATAAGGACCAACCTGCACATCCAATCAGACCTCATAACATCTCGGAGAATGGCTACCACATGAAATGCCACCATCATCTCATTTTTCAGACTCTTGATTGGAATCATGGTGTGACAAGAAATCTGGAATTCATAGGAGTTTTTTCTTGGACCAAAGCTTGCCTCAGTAACATTCATGATGATAAACACTACCCAGATAGATATATATAGAGAGAGAGAGAGAGAGAGATGAACCTTTGAATCCACGACTTGACGACGACCCAGCAATCTGCAGTCGGGCTTTCTCTTGGCGGTATCACTGCCATCATCACAAAGAATAATTAGAACCACATCAGGCTTAATCTCAAACATGGCCTCTTAGCTCAGCTGGTTAGAGCGTCGTGCTAATAACGCGAAGGTCGCAGGTTCGAGACCTGCATGGGCCATTCCATCTAATTTTTATTTATCATTTTTTCTATCCTCCTGTCGTTTTCTCTTATGACGGCCATAATACCATTTCACCTAACCCGTTGGCAGAGTTTGTCCCCCACCGCCATGTGCTCGACATTAAATTTTTTTTTTCCCATTTTCCTATCAATTTTTCATTACCCTTTTCGGTCATTTTTGTCCCTTGAACCTTCTTGAATTTTTAATTATACCCAAAATAGGAAAAAAATAAATAAAAGATTCGTCTTGGCGTCTGCGCCAGGATAAGATGACCACCCTCTATAAGAAAATCTCCCAATTAGTCATCTGAAGTGTTGATGTAGTCAAATTGAACTAATCACGGCTAGAAATCAGAAGACATGTGGGGTCCGCATTTTCTTGTCGTGATTTTTGTATGAAAAAGGATTTGGTATATAATGAGATCATGACAAAAACAGATTAGCTTCAATATGATTACAGTTTGGTAAGTACATATGGGAGTTGATCAAGAACATCCAAATAAATTTTGAGAGAGGCAATCCTGATGGCCATATCAGGGTCAAATTTCTCCCTTGAACCTTCTTGAATTTTTCATTTTACCGAAAATGGGGAAAATAAATAAATAAAAGATTCATCTTGACGTCTGCGCCAGGATAAGACGGCCACCTTCTAGAACAAAATCTCCCCATCAGTCATCTGAAGCGTTGATGCAGTCAAATTGAACTACCCACAGCTAGAAATCTGATCACATGTAGGGTCCACATTTTCTTGTCGTATACTAGTTGTATAAAAAAGAATTGGCAAAATGAAGATTTTAGCTTCAATATGATCATAGTTTGGTAAGTACGTATGGGGTGCTGATCAAGAAGATCCAAATAAAATTTGAGAGAGGCAATCCTCATGGCCATACTATTTCCCTCGTTCATGACAATGGAGATAACTTTGAAAAGCAAACATTATATGTCATCGGATCACAAATCCAAAGCTAGCCCGAATGAACCAACATTTCACATCGAATCATTAACCGTTTGAACTGGATTTCCTAAACAAGAAATGCCAAGAAATGCACGTATTCTGTTTGAACTAGGTTTCCACATCTCCCGCCGGTGAAAGAGAGAGATGGAGGAAGAGGGACCGACCTGAAGAACTGCCATGGAGACTCCATGCCAGGCTCCACCCCGACGAGGCCATCTTTGGAGTAAATGCCTCGGTAAACAGGTCCCACCGACGGCCTTCCGTCGACGCCTTTCTTTCCTTCTTCCACCTTCGCCGTGTACACAGCCACCTCCTGCATCCTCGGAACCCTGCGTGTATCTCGGCTTCTTGATCTTCTTCACTCGGCAACCGACCGACACAACACAACTCGACTCGCTTCGCTCTTCAATATCTCTCAAGACTCTCTCCGAACCGAGGCTCAAGAGAAACAATAACGTACCCCCTTTATACGGAATGGGTCGTTAATCTTGCTTGTGATAGAGAGCTTTCTTTCTTGACTTTGAGAGATAGAGAGAGAGAGAGGGGGGGAGGATGGAGACAGATAGAGTTGGTTGAGCTGAACCAATTAATTCTCAAGAAATTAAAGAACAAGGAGAAAGTGAAAGGAGGGCAAAAGCTATTAATTCCCAGCTACTTTTACAGCGGGAATCAACAGCACCGGTCGACCCTGCTTCTTCATCATGTCCATGTTTGTACAAGCAAGAGAGAGAGAGAGCAACTGCCAATTTATTGCGTTGATGACCTCTTCAAGTTTGTTTTTTGCACACATGCCCCTGAGGTTTGCTATATTAGCCAATGAGGCCCTCTGCCAGTTCCTTTACCTGTTGAAATTTGGAGGACTTCGTAAACACCTGCCGGTCAAAGCGTGCATGCGCGTGCATGTATATCATACGGCGGGGCTACCTGCCAA
The DNA here is from genome assembly GCA_014182845.1 of Corymbia calophylla. Taxonomy (NCBI): domain Eukaryota; kingdom Viridiplantae; phylum Streptophyta; class Magnoliopsida; order Myrtales; family Myrtaceae; genus Corymbia; species Corymbia calophylla. Next base: position 17,449,380 of record CM024699.1, read on the forward strand.
TTTGAGCCTCGCGGGATCGTTAAAAGCTGAGGTTTGTAGGTGGATTGGCATTGAATGCCGATGTGCAAACATATAATGTACTCTTTTTTTTTTATGCCCTAGATATTCTCTGGACATGCCCCACGAATGAAATGTAGATCTAATGTTAGTTGCGACGAGAGGACTAGGAAGAAAAGCTTAGGGTATACATCCAGGACGCGACGTAGGAAGACGCTGGTGGTTGAAAAATGAGACATCGTGATGCGTCCGTTTCATGTGATTTGTATTGATCTTAGAACTTTGATTTGATAAAGTTTATCGGACTCTTCTAATAAGGATTATAACACCGCAATTATTTGAATCATTAACCGTTTTACAATAATGTATCTTGATTATTATGTTTTGTTCGACCAAATACCTTGACTTTTCAAACTCGGCTCGACGTGAGATTGATATTACAATCGTAAATGAACAATGCCAATGTAGAAAGCGACGTCGCCTTTAACCAGTACTATTGGAATTCGATGTAACCTCTTGATATGATGTCATGTCATGGAGATTTATTGAACAGTTAAGATTGTCCATGCCAATAGTCTCTCCGTCATCACCCGATACGACACAGAGACATGACACAAATTTCATCGAATAAGCATGTCGCATTGGCCATTGTGCCTAACGTTTGTCGAGTAAGAGAGTCGTGTCAATAACAGCGCATCACATGACGGTTCTAATTAATGGACGCCTCAAAATTAGCTAAAATGTAAAAGTCGAGGTACTCAGTTGAGAAAAAAGATTATTTAGGTGCATGATTGTAAAACGGACAAAAATCTACATAGTTATGACATAATTTCCCCTTTCCAACACGCTACCTATGTTTATAAGAAATCGATAACGTTCATTTCGTGTCGTTTTGGTCCAACATGATTAGGGCTTTATATTAACAATTAGGAAATTAAACATGATCAACCGAGATAACAAAAGAAGAATCATTGCTGGAAACCGGCGGTGGATAAGTATAGGTATGGCATCGGGAATTAAATGACCTTTGACTTTCTGGAGGAAGAAATAAATGGAAAAAAAAATACATTTGTGTCCAACGATGCGGTGCATTGGTTGGCACAACTAGCGCACTCAACTCTCAAGACCTTTAGCTCTCTTTATATTTCCTCCTTTCCTATTGATAGATCAACCACCAAAGATCTTAAAGCTGTAGCTGTATCAAGAAAGATAGGAGTTGGTTTAGCTGAACACCCATCCCCTCCCCGCCTTTCCTACACGCACATTGGTATATATACAGTGCATATATCTTTTTTATTTATTTATAAGAGCACAAGTTTGAGCAATATTGTGAGTGGATCTCTAGACAACTTGCGCCTTCGATGTTTGCTAACTCTTATGAAGATAGACTTTTGGTTTATGGCATGCCTAGTAAAGTTGGATTCATACACTCAGGACATTCCGAAGCACGATTGTCTAGTGACGACGAGTTTATCCCGTCTTTCATAAGAGTACAAGTTTGAGCGACATTTTGAGTGGATTTCTAGATAAATTGTGCCTTCGGCATTTGTTACCTTTTTTTGGTATGTTGATAGAGTTTGGGTGATGACTCATATACTTTTAGGTGGATTGAGTAGTTATAACTCAAATGAAATATTCTGTAACAAGTGTTGAACTTTTATAGATAATGCACTAAGGTGATAGCTGCATTGATCATTCATCCCCACAATTTTACTTATAAAATATACATATTTGACCCATGAGTTAATATCAAAATAAGCAAGGGCTTGTCCATAAAAACCTATCTTTTCAAGGGCTTAAAAGAACTACGCTTGTGAAAATTTTATCCCGATTAATGCTAGTATATCATATGAACCTATTTATGTGTAAATTTATTTAAAGAGATTTGGAGTAATGATAGTGCAGTCTCTAAGATTTTTTCTTACATTTATTTATATATGTGTGTATGTCTATGTTTTGTTAATTTTGAGAATTTTAAATTTTTTTTTATAACAACTAATAAGCTTTTTAGAAAAAAATAAATATTCAATTGCACTTTTGCAGGCCTGTGGAGCTTGAAATTACTAGCTTAAACTCAACTCGACATGATAATCATTTAGACCTAGATGTGAAAGTAACTGAGTCGATTTTGAGAAATGATCGAGCCCAGCCTGAAATATTCGTAAAGTAGTTTGACTCAGTCTCTTCTCAAAGCAACCAAATTAAATTTTAATGCTTCTATTTTCTTTTAATTTGGTCGGCCAAATTTGAAACTATTTATTAAATTTTTTTTCCAGTTCTCTTTTAGGTCCACCAAGTATCGTCTAGGATATAATATGTCTACATAATCCAGTATTGTCCCTGACAAAGAATACTATGTAACAACCCATAACCAATCTTACCTTATTATATCTGACTTAAATGTTTTTGAGACCAAACTCAATTTTAGGCGGTGCATAAAGCTAATGCCTTTTTTGAAGTGGGTGGGAGGCTGCAAAAGAGTAGCATATAAAGTCCTAAGCATTATGCACAGCATGCAATCAAGTTCTTTCAAATGGTTGAATTAAGTCATAAGCCTTTACCAAAAAGAGCAATTAAATCTTTTTGATGAACAATTTCAAAATTGCTTACATGTTGTCCTTAAATTTGCACATTTTAACCAAAATATTAGCATTTAAGTGCATTTTCAGCAAAGAATTAGAATTCAATTGAATACTATACATATTTTGGACTTGATTGGATTTCATTGATAAGATTTATGACCGGTGATGTAATTTTTCCCCAAAAAGGAATCAAAGCTTTATGAACACACGAATAATCTAACTCACATCCCCCGAGTCAAATTATTGCAAGGATTGACGGAATGATCCATCAAAAGCAATTTTAAGCAATTTAATTTAGAACCTTGTAAATAAATATAAAAAGTATGAATAGTTTGACCGACAAAAAGAGACGAACCAGTCCGTGCAGTTCGATTTCTTTGTGCAGGCCCTGATCATGAGCTAATGCCAATTTCAGACAAATGGCCTGCCGATCAAACCAGAAAAGACGGTCAACATTTATATAATCGAGCTAATCCCCACGCGAACATAGGAGAAAATCCAACGTTGTTGGATCTAGCTGTTTTTCAAATGGAGGAGCTAGCAAACGTGTATACCCATTGCGTGTGGAAATGGACATTTGAAAGATTAAAAGAAATTATTTTATCATGAAGTATTTGAATCATTATATAATAGAAATGTCTATAGATAAAAATGCACAAACCATAAGAAGTTCACATAAATATGCGGTAAGAGAAACGTATTTCAAGATTTAAACCTTTTAGGTTAGGTTAGTCTAGGATGGAAAATATCCAAATTTTAATATAAAAATAAGTGAAATTATGAACTTGCGCATTTATTCATGAACACAATATATGTGAAATACGTTATTAGGGATAATTGGTTAAAAGTGTTAGAAAAGCCATAAACCTATTAAATTGGTTCCAATTCAGTCTCAAACAATTTATTGGTACCAATTTAATCTTAAATATTTTTATCTAGTGCTAATTTAGTCTTTATGGCTAATTTTGACTAGAAATTGCTGACGTGGACATCGGTCGATCTACATGACATGACTAGCATTAACATAACAACTTTTGATAATCTTTTATTATTTCTTTTCTTTTCTTTTTTCTTTCTCTTCTAGTAATCGGCTAGAGGTAAAGGATCTCGGCAGCCATTGGCAAGGCTCAAGCCCTCGCCTGACACTAATAGGGGTTGGGCTTTTGACCTTGCTAAGGAGTGGTTGGGTGAGGCTTGACCTCACTGAATCTAGTGAGCCTTGCCAGCCCAACGCAAGGCCGCCCTCACCATCACGGGCGAGGGTGAGCCTCATTGGCCCTCGCCTTTGGTGGCAACTAGCTAGAGTAAGAGGAAGGAAGAAAAAAAAGAGAAAGAAAATAAATAAGTAAATAAATGAAATAAAAAAATAAAAAATTATTATTAAAAATTTTCTACGTTAGCATTGGACGTGTCATATAAGCCTATTAGCGTTCGCGTTAACAATTTCCAATCAAAATTATTCGGAATGATTGAATTGACACTAAGTTAATAGATTTATCACTGAATTTGTACTAATAAAAGATTTAAAACTAAATTGGTATATATGCAATATGTTTAGGACTTTTCTGACACTTTTCTCAAGATATATGTGAAAAAAAGATTAGATCATTATATTGCCTTTGGATTCAATGTCCTCTTAGCTCTAGTCCGTTTATACTTTGAGACTCGTCTTTGGTTGCAGTTCATTCAACTCAATCCTAACTATAATGGGTCATGAGTCTCAAAGTCAACTTGACTCAAAGAACATGAAGCTATAATTTGAAAACTCTACTCAAATGGAGATTAATTTTTCTGGCTCGAGCTCAACTCATTAGGGTTTATAACAACGTAGAAATTGTTAATTCGACTCCACCTAATTATTAACAAGAGAGAAAAATTACGAAGTGTAGGTCTGAGTTAAAAAGAACCTGACTAGTTAAAGTATAATTCAAGTTAAATTGCTACGATATTCATGTCTTTTTTTTTTTTCAATGTTCATCATGGTATTTTTGCAAGATTATAGTTGTACTATTGCCCATGTCAAACTTTGGTCCTTATGCTTAATCTCATGACATATTTGGTTCCTAAATTACTCTCCAGTCATAATTTTGGAATAAATTCCATCTTTTCATCTAAAAATCATGGAAAGTTTTGATTAAGCATCAAAGATGTACACATGGCGCTGATGTGCAATGACCAACAGTGCAGAGAAAGTTACAATAATGGTCATGTATCATAGCTCCTATTAAATTTTGGTCCCTGAACTTTTCTCAGCAAAGTTTAGTCCCCACCAATCTTCAATCCTTGTTTTTTATGTACGAATTTCATATATTTCCGTTGATATGTAAATGAAAAATGCTGTCTAAATGGTAAAGACTAACATGTGTCAGACATGTTATCATTACTATTGTCCACATCAACATTCAACACCGCATGGCTGTCTCTGACTCTTGGTCCACCAATTTTATTTATATCAATAATGAACACCTGTAGTGTGATTTTTTCACCAAAAAAAATATTACAGTTTAAGCTTGTTAACATATTAAGTTAAATTTATCTTTAATTAAAAGTTTAAGTCACACCATCTTCAACACTACTCACACGTGCAATTTAACAAATATCAGATTCTTGTATGAGTCGAGTTTTTCCATAATTTAGATATCAATCTACATCAAGATGTTTCCACTTGAACTTCCACTTTGTTGTGAGTGAGGACCACAACAACAAGAGCAATGCCCACTTTGATCATTTGTTTATTTATCCCTATTGAATTGTGAAGGCTATCAATGAGACTGCGTTTATGCACCACCACACCACCTTCGTCACAAGTCTCTTTCGTCGGACCAAACCATGAAGCATGCATGGAGATGTGTTGATCACCAAATTCCTTCCTTGAGGAATTCATCAAACACATAAACATAGAAGGTGGGCTTACTTGAAGTTCGATATCTTCATCAAGAGAGAGCCTAAGTTCAAGTCTATTAACATGTCTAATTGGATCCATCTTCACTCAAAAATTTAAATAAATAAGTCATTAATCAATTTCAATATATTAACTATTCACACCATACTATTTCTTTGATGCGTAAGATTTGCTAACACAATCATACTTGCATCTCAACAATTTTCATTTACGAAATACCTAATAAGAAATTAGTTTAGTGAGTAAATAAAGCACAAAGACCAAAATTTGAACATGGACAATAGTACATGATCCATCCTTATAATTTCTCCTTCAAATTCTTTATATTCGTTTATTTTACATCGGCGGTGCCATGTGTTTATACTCGATACTTAGAGGCATTTTCAGTCGAAATCTGGAGAGAAACAGAAACTCTGTCTTGCAATCATGGCCAGAGATTAATATAGAGATCAAATCAGTCTTGAGAAAATATAAGAAAAAATTGTCCAAAAGGTTTTAAACTTATTATACGATGACAAATTCAGTTCTAAACATTTCAATTTGTGCCAATTTAGTACTAAGCCTTTTGATAACTTACCAATTTAGTTCTAAATATTTCAATTATTCCAATTTAGTCATAAATATCTTGATGATTTTTTAATTTAGTCTTACACTTTTTAATAATTTGCTAATTTAGTCATTCTAGCTAATTTTGGCTAAAAATCACTAACACCATTATCTAGTCCACCCAAGCTACCCTACATGGTTAAGTGGTGTGGCCAACATTGACATTAACATTTTTTTTAAAATTTTCTGAATTTTTTCTTTTTCTTTTTCTTTTCTCCATTTTTCTCTTTTTCCTCCATTGAGCCTCATTGATGGTCGTTGACCACTTGCCTTAAGTGAGGATTATCCTTCCCGAATCTAGCAATGGTGAGGGTGGCCCTTGCCTGAGGTCAACAGACAAAGCTTGATGATGGCTGTTGGAGGAAAATAGAAAAAGTAAAATAAAATAAAATAAAATAAAATAAAAAGAAAAAAAAATTCATCCTTACCAAAAAAAAAAAAAAAAAAAAAAAAATCATAAAAGTTGTCTATATTAGTGTCGGCCTTATCGTGTAGGACGATTGGCGTTGACTAAATTGTTATATCAGTAGTTTTTAGCCAAAATTGACTGGAAGGTTAAAATTGATAAATCATTAAAAGATTTAGGAATAAATTAATAAATCATCAAAATGTTTAAAATTAAATTGGCATAATTGAAAGTTTTAGAATAAAACTGTCAGGTTGTCAAAAGGTTTATGATTAAATTGGCATAGTTAAAAAGTTTAGGATTGAATTACCTGATGTACTATAAGACTTTCTAGATAAATTTCCTGAAAATTTTAAGCCAACCAAAATAGAATATGGGCAATAACAGGGAACCGTTCTTTGTAATTTCCCTGTATATATTTTTTTTAAAAGAAATGCACGACTGTTTGACTCAGCTTGCTGGCATCTAAAGTTTAAGCATCATCTTTGCCAGGCCAAACCAAATTTGACATTGAGGCTCAACTTTTGGACTTGCTGAGATTAATTTTGATTTTTTTTTATTTGGATTAAAGGCTCACAAATTCATTAAATCGTTGTCATGGTCTCGACAAGTAAATGTTACACAAAGTCAAGAGGACACAGTTTGCCTGTTCTAGAAGTAATTTCAAGTGACATACACCACAAAAAATCGATATAGACACAATTACCAATTTAACTTTTTTATCGTCTCAATGGTTCTTTATTCATAAGGCTCCTCAACCCGTTAGAAATTAAATTAACAATCCGATCTGATCACGAGTAAGTGCATTCAAACGCTTAGATGAAGTACTAATGAACTACTAATAATGTGGATGCCGTAAATTCACCGCAACTTATCCGGGAATTAATACCCACGTCTTTTATAATGCAAAGTTGTCTTCTTTCCCTTGTTTCCAAACAAGCTAAACGGACCTAACCGCTTTATTCTTGAGAGAATGATTGAATTGCATTAACGAAGATGACAAACATTTAGAACAAACTTCAGGGAGTAGCTTTAGGGTTTTGTATTACATGAGCATACCTAGTCATACTTAGACATAATTTATCAGTACAAAGAAAGGGATTATGATCAAAAGTGTCTTGAGAGTGCTCTTTAAGATGCTATTCAAAGAAAGTTTGCGACTTTTCAGTTCACTATTTTTCTCAAGTTATCTTCAATCAAAGTCTTAAAAATCGAAACATTCGATATACATATGCATAAAAAGTGCCTTGTGACCGGTTCATAATGAGATCCGAATACAAAAATACTTGCTTGGGCTAGCGGATGTCGAAAGTTCAAAAGAGATAGTGACATAAAGCTTTCTAAAAGCTTTGTCTTAATCCCAGGGAATGAGAAACGACCACCCCATAGTGGCTATGTCGTCTTCCTCTCAGGACAGATAGAATTTGAGAAGAGAGACAGGACAATTTCTTCTATATTTTGGTTTGATGGCATATATCTGAGGATACAAGAAGACAATCCTATTTTGGTTGATCAAAAACTGCCTTCCAAATATTTTAAGTTCTTGACTTTTGTTTTCTCTCTTTTTGGAGTTTAGGTCTACGTCCGTTCATCAGCATTAGCAACAATATAGTTGGACTCACTCAAAACATCATGTGCAATTTTTGTAATATGTAATCTGATCTCAGGATGACAATCCAAAACGAAGAATTGAAACCAACAATTTTAAAACCGTCTTATAAAATATTTTTTCTGAACATTGACTTGGGTATATACAACCTTCTCAAATGCTTTGGCCGTGATAACTAACAACTTATTTTCAGTGATGGAGTTAGAATTTAGGTTGAGGACAAAAGCCATTGACAATATTTAGCTACGCTGAAAAATGAATTATTTGGAAAACATTTTCTAAGAGTGATCGCTTGTGTCACTTGATGTAATTAGTTAATAAAAAATATTTTCATTATGAATAGTGATTTGTGTCTAAACATTTTCATAAATAATGAAAATATATTTCATTCATTTATTTTATTAGTAATACAAAAGATCTTTTTTAGGAGTGTGTTTTCCAAATCATTCATTTTTTTTTGCGAAACAAACGAACCCATAAAGCCAAACTTTTTTACGCGAGCATTTTGAATAAACTTTAACATAGTTTTCTCTAAAATTTTCAATTAATAACCGCTTCATCCACATTTACATTATTTTCTAAAAATAGAAAAAAAATACCAAAACAATATGTTAACATACCTAGAGAAGCACGTATATAGAGGCAATGAAAACTCTCAATTTCTCTAATCACTAGGGTTTGCCCGTCACAATTCCCACGTGGAAAGGGGGAGGTGGGGTATCTAAATCCTCACTTTCTTAGAGGTTTGGGATGAGGACGATTTAGTTTAGGTATAGGTATAGGTTTCAACTCCCATGCCATAAAGAAGATAGGGTAAAAAATTGAGAGTGAGAATTAGAATAGGAGTAGAGTAACAAAAAAAATTCTCAATTTCTTTCAAAAAAATAATGAGGAGAAAAAAATAGAATAGATTCATTTCGTACATTCAAGACCCGAACTGAGATAATATAATGCTTTATATAAGGTTACATTTTATATAGTAGTGATCACTAATTAATTTTTCAGGAAAAAAAAAGTTTGAGCTTGAAAATATAGATAAGATTACTTTCATTATCGTAGAGATTACCGATTTTTCTTGAGTGTCTCCTTCCCCACTCTTCTCCGTCACCGCATATTGCGTTCTCAAGTAGAGATATGTAGTTATTTATTATAGTTATTTATTAAAGGTGTATTTTTTTGTGAGTGTTTATCTTACTCTAATTCTCAATTCACTGTAAGACTTTTGTGTTACCTCTTTATAGAGTATAAGAGTTGAATCTCACACTTGAAACTAAATGTCCCGATCCCCAATCTCTCCTAAGAAGGTGGAGAATTAAGGGTATATTTGAAAACTACCTTAAGTGCGATATAATAAACTTTTCAGCACTTAATGTCATCAAGTGCGCACGATAATCTCTAACTATAGATAACTTAATTGATTGGTATAAATTGAAAACCTCTTCATGGGATCAGTTAGGAAGGGTATATTTAATTTGTTAAGGTTATAAAACATTCAATGGAAATTAAAATCTGACCAAAAGTATCGTCCAAACCTTCTAATAATGCTCACTTTCTATGTTTGTAAGAAACTAATAAAATTCATTAAATAATTTGCATCTATTATGAAAATACTTTTAATATTTTGTTTTCGATACTTGAGATTTCAACACTTTAATATTCAATACTTGAATTTTCAATTTATATTTTTCTAGCATTATCAGATAAGCCACATGAAGTAGCTTGTCTTAGGATTAGAGATCCAACTATTAAAAATAATAAATTCTGCTTACTCATGACCAAAAGATTGGGTAAATTCTGCTTACTTTCCAACTTACAGAGCAATCCATATCTCCCCTACTTCTTCTTCTTTTGTTGGAAGAAAATTTCATTTATTTGCCAAAATCAAACATGAGAGGAACATAAAAAGCTTCCAATCAAAGCAAATTCAAAAGGGTTCCAAAACAAAACAAAACACAGAAAGCAAAAAAGTATAACTTGTAGTTATAAGCATGCTCTCATCCAAAAAGATGCCAATCGCCGAAATCAATAGTGATGGACACACACCAAGACCTTTCCCTCCAAAAATTAGAGCTTGCAGTCCTGGTGTGCTCAACACCATCACCATATGGAGATGACAATAACAACATGTTGAATCACCACAGATCGAACGCCTCTAAGAAACTCTCATGTTTTTAGCTATAATCATATTTATTTATCACGATGAGCGAAGAAAAACAACAAGAATGAGCAAAAGAAACGTCAAACGAGGAAGACTGACAGACTATATTGGAAGAGAAGAAAACAAGATCAAGGCTTAGATTGAAGTTGAGAGCCTGTCGGTGCAACTTTTTTGAGAGAGGATTTTTTTGGAAGAGGGAGGGTTGCCGACAATTTGTTGATGCCACCGATCGGTTTGTTGATGCCAAATGAACATTTAACTCGGAGAAAATGACATTTTGTCCTCGGACCATCTTTTCTTATATCCGTAACCATTGTGTTGGCACTTCTTTGTCGTCGAAGTATTGAGTATGTGGCTAGTTTTATTGTTTTTTAACAAGAAAATGGCGATCGAAATATTTTAGGCTAGACCGGCCCATTAACCAAAGCCCCTTGATATCTTGAACTTCTTGCTCTTTCTTCTCCACTGCCTGTTCGTGGTCATTGGAAAAAAATCTCTATCAGGTCCTCCAGATATTATCTCTAATACATACGAGGGTGCAAAAGACAGGTTTTTATTAATTTATGAGAATATTGAAAGAAAGGAGAAAAATATGATTCGCATGAACTTGATCTACAGATTTAGCTGATTCCGGGTGACAGGTGAAATAGAGAAAGGGGGGAGAGAGAGGATGATGAAAGAAGGGAGTACAAAGTCTTGCGTAACTTCCCACTGAGTGACTCAAGCAAAAGCAATCTAAACATCTCGTCCATAATTCTCGTGAACATAGGTGGGATTGGCCGAGTGACGTAACCTGAATGTTCATATTCGTTTCTCGGTCTATTACCATCATTTGGCTTCAAGCCCAACCAACGAAAGCAGAAAATGGAACAACGATATTAGCTTTATCTGGAGGCGTTTAGAATCTTTACTTCTTGTCGTGTGAATTTTCTTCAATCCGTGCCTTCCTGAGATCGTCAAGATCTTCAAAGTTGAGCCTCGCCGAAATTTCCTTACAAAATAAGGTAAAGATGAAGGACCTATTTATGGTGAAATTTTGGAATTGCAAAGAATATAATTAAAAGAGAGTTTTGGAATGAGTTACTTTTGTTGAAATGCGGAAAATAAAGGACCTATTTATAGTGAAATTTGGTAAACAAATGGCCATGACGTATCCATATGGGGAAGATGATGATGCATGGCATAAGGCAAACATTGTGAAAGTGCTCAAAAATACTGGACAAGGCTGGATGCTTGCCAAAACCGGCCTTGAAAAGCCCGGCACACGTGAAACGAGCCGGGGACCACCCAGGCCCATGCAGCCACGCTCAAAAGTCACGTGTGGGTGCACTGGGCCAGTCATGCCCTTGCGGTCTGGCCTTGAATGGGATGCGTGGTGGTGGCCACCCTGCCGGTGGCTGTTAACTTCATTTGTTCTAGAAGTCAACTGATGCTTAGATTGAATTTTAGGAGGACAAAGCAAGGAGAATTACCAAAAAAATTCTAAGCCTATTGCAATTATGTCAGTTCAGTACTAAACCTTTCTTTGGCCAATTTAGTCATAAATATTTAATTCAGTCTATTTAATCAATTTTAGCCAGTCACTATTGCAATAGGCACTGGCCGGCGCTAGTCGTTCGGCCAATATTAACGTGGATAATTTTTAATAACCTTTTATTTTTATTTTCTTCCTTCTTTTTTTTCCAATAGTGCTGGCGAGGCTTGCCAGCTACTGGGCAAGGGCCGCGAAGCCCTCATCGGCCAACCGCAAGGGTTGTGCCCTTGATTGGATTTAGGCAAGGCTTGGAGGCCATAGGTGAGGCCAGCCTCACCATGACCTCCCCACCACAAGTGAAGGAGGCCTTGCTCGTGGTTGGTGAGGCCATGGCCGCCTTTGCAAGGGGATAGAGTGGGGACAACCCTGAGAACGAGCCCATCCCCAATTGGGGTTTGTGAAGGAGAGAAAAGGAGTGATGGAAAAGAACTGAACAGAAGGAGTCTTTGAAGTCATCGCCATCTGGGGAATAGAAGGAAGGGAAGGAAGAGGTGAAGGCAAGGCCGCCTTTGCCTGCAACCCCCAAGGCCATGGCAAGGCTGGCCTCATCTAGATTTGGGTGAAGCCACCTCGCTCGCTATGCCAAGCCTTACCCAGATCTAGGTGAGGGTTGATACTCTCACCGGTCACTGTGGGGAAGCAAAAGCAAAGAAGGAAGAAAAGGAAAAAGAAATAAAAAATAAAGTATTATTAAAAATTATCTATAGCATCAATTATGTCAATGTCAGCCGAATAAAATTAGACAAAAAATTTATGATTTAATTGATTTAATTGTAATGGATTTTGTACTACTTAATAATTTTCTCGACAAAAGCGAATCGTTGGAAAAAGTAAAACGAACCTTCACAATTTTGGGTCAACGGGGACCACTGGAGAAGAAATTAAGAATCACCATTAGCAAAGCCAGGTAGTGCTTCCTCTCTTTTCTCTTTAACTTTTTTCGTGTACTTTTGGTTTTCTCCAGTCAGTCTCCGAGTGAACGTGGGAACACGGTGGCTTCCTAGAACGAAACCCTAAAGGAGTCCGAGACTTAAGTGACATGTCGTGAATAACATGAGCCAATTGGCGACAAAATCCTTTTTGAGCTGCCTCCCTTTTCTCTCCTTTCACATTTTACGACGCTGGCGAGAGACTTAATTGCAACTCGAGGATCGAATTGTCCAATTGATACTAAATCTATTTATATGGATAAATGTCAATACAATTCTAAACTTTCTAATTTTATTAAGATAGTTATAAATATTTGCGCAAAATTTCAATATAGTCGTTCCGATCAATTTTTGCTTCCAATAATCATCATGCTATCTTACGTGGCACACCATCATGTAGTGTAATGAAAATTGACGGGAATGACTATATGGGGATTTTTTGTAAATGTTTAGAACTAAATTAGTAAATTAAAAAGTTTAAGACTGATTGGCATCTGTGCATTATGTTTTGGGCTGACTAGACAATTTTGCCCTTAATTTACGGTATTGTTTATCTCTTGATTAAACCAATGTTATCGCAATTTATAGGTAATTTAACAAAAAATTAGTTAGGACCTGCGCAGAAATCATTAGAAAATGATTTGTTGATAAGATATTATACATAAACTTTCTGAAGCACTTCAACCGGGAACTTTGTCCAGATAGGCCCACATCCTTAGAAATTGATCGAGCCCATCAAATAATTGAATTATAAATCCAAAAGGAAAACAATGACAGGATCAAATCACAACCAATCGAAGGTTCCATTTGGTATCACTACAATTGCGCGTTCTGATTAAAGGCGACAATTGTTGTTGGTGGGCCGTGTTCATGTTGTATAGACTTAGTGGTATACTACAAAACAACATGATTAATTAATTGTGTCGATATATGACATGGGCACAACCTGATTATTAATGGGTTGACACGACACGATCCGAGTAACACAATTAAATGCCAGGTTAACGAGTGAACACAAGTGAGCAAAACACGTGGCATGACTTAGAAACATACTAATGGGTCAACACGATTTCTTAACTTGCCATGACACAAATCAACCTGTCAATCCTGAAAACCTGGCATGTATTTGTCTAAAATTTTCATGTAAGCATGTTTCAAACTGTAAATAAAGCATCATCAAACCAAGCAAACCGACTTGTTTACAACACTTGACCCTAACATTGGTCACAAAATTAAGTCCATTATATCCATATCCTATCCGATTCATATGAATTAAATAAATAGTCATTAATCTGCTGGCTTTACAAATAGGCTTTTCATGAATATACAAATCGTTGTAATGTGCAAATTAATCTTTAAAACATACAAAAATACGCTTTCATAGCCGCAAACTTGTTAGAAAGAAATATAGGAAATTTCATAACTTCCTTATGCCGTTATTCTGATAGATTTTAAGTATTTGCATTAGAAGACCCATTGCATGAAATCAACCCATAGGTGTTGAAATATCAAGGGCATTGGTCCAGGCTGGCCCAAAAGTTGGAGAACCAAGTGTTCCGAGCCATAGCAGCAATCCCCATTCTGACGTTTTTGTTTATTTCCTATCATCTTTCTTTGAGGTTTTTCCAGCTTCAGCAGTGAAATCAACTCCTCTTTCAACTACATCTCATTCCAGCGGATCTTTTGATCTGAGGAAGGCCTTCATCTTGTTCTTCCATATATTGTAATCTTTACCATCAAAGTATGGTGGACGAGTGTTGCTTTGCCCCTCAATCAGACCTGGTGCAAGAATACTAGCCATAGAGGATCTTTAACTCAGAAGTAATAAACACTTCAAAATACTGAGCACAGGGCTCTGATACCAATTGATGTAACTAGTATTAACACTTAGAGGGGGTGAATAGGTGTAGAGGAAGTTTATGCACAAGTAATATCGATCTTTTGCAATCTACAAACAGAAATTAAATAGAGAGAGTAGAGAAGATTGCAAACACAGTTTATAGCAGTTCAGCTTTAGACAAGCCTACGTCCACTCTCTAGGCGATCAGCCAATAGGCTGGATTTCACTATGTGATCAAAGGTGATTACACACTCTTGAGTATTAGCACTTGGTGATGATATGTCTCACAAAGTCACTCTCTTTGGTAATACACTAGGATTACTCAATTTCGCACTTTGAACAACAAATGAAGAACATAATCGAGCTTTGGAATATGTTCATCTACTCTAGTCTCCTAGGTCTCATCCTATCCTTATATACTCTCCAAGCCACACTCGACCGTTGGCTCTTTCCTTGAGAGTTCAGTCTTCCCTTTCTTGGACAGACTTTATAAGGCAAGTTTTTTTGACCGTTGAAGGTAGATTAAATTCCCTTGGATTCTGTTCGCCCATACAATCAAAATCCGGGTTTCCATAAATGCTCCATTCTTCTTTAGAAGTTGTCCATTAATTGATCTTGCCAATCAGTTTGATACAACATAATCAATATAAATAAAGTAAGTGAAATACTTGACCTTGGTGATCTTATCCTGTAGTTTCATTCTGAGTTTGACAGACTTATGTTTTGAGTTTGCTTAAGTTTTCCGTCTGGTACGATTAGACTTAGAAACTGCGTCTACTCGGGTCTTCCGTCTAGTACGGACAGACTCATAATCTGCGTCTCTTCATATCTTCCGTCTGGCATGAACAGATTCAGAGACACCTTATGCTTTTTCTTCTGCCACCAGCAAACTCTAAAGCATATGCCACCCTGTGACTTTTCCTTTGAAAGAGATATATAAATATCATACATAAAACGATTTGTTAGCATCAAAACTAGGAGTTTTCTCAACACCAAGGGCCCTTAAATGGTGAATCGAGGCTTTGCGCAAGTCATGAATTTTCTAGAATATTCTAAAAAAATTGTAGTTATTTTCCCTAAAAATATGTTCAGATTCTGAAACTCTTCTCATAATTTGCCAAAAGGACGAAAACACCCTGTCTTAGTAAGTCAAATAATCACATGGCTCCATTGATTTCAAAATTAACCATGTATCATCAAATAAAATGTTATTTAGCCAATTACACATGCATTTAATTCCGTATTAGAACTCGAGCATACTTGCACGTCACAAATCATGTTTTGACCTAGTGTTTCATGTAATACTTCTTAGGAAAAATAAAACGTTAGCTCGATAGTTTAAGAAATTTTATGGACAGATTTTATAATTTATAAAAAATTATTATTTTCCTTTTTTCTTCTTTTTTTCTTTCCTTTCATTTTAGTTGGCAAGGGCCTTTGCAGCCCCATTGACAGTGGCCCCTTGCCAACCACCAGTGAGGGATTGCTAGCCCTTGCTTAGAAGCCAACGACCCTACTTAGCCAAAATGAAAAGAAAAAGAAAATATTTTTTTAAAAAATATTCAAAATATTATTAAAAATGTTTGCATCAATGCTGGCCATACTTAATAGGATAGCTAACTTCTACGTCAATAATTTCTAGTCAAAATTGACCGAATGGACTTAATTGACACAAATGTAAAAGGTTTAGGCCGAAATTGATCCAATTGAAAAATTTAAAAGTGAATTTGTACAATAGATTTATGACTTTTTAGGTACTCTCACCAAAATATGGGTCGTCACATGTTATTTCCTTGAGCATTGACTTTTGTTGTTGTCATTGTGCCTTCCCTAAGTATTACTTCAAAGTGAACCGACTCATCTTTTGGATCAAAATGATGTCCAATAATTTTCATTTAACATCATCAGTTATACATTCTTTCTATTTCTCTCAACTTCATCAACCATGAAATATGGGTTATATTAATAGAAGAAAATGAGCAAACAGATGAAAAAATTAACGACTACCAATAAAAATAAATATTCAAGAAGGCAATCTATAATTTTCCAAATTTCGTGGGCATCGGGCGACGGTGCCAAAGTTGTAGAAGTTAATTGGTAAAGTTTTAATGTTCAAGAGATTTGTGCAACAATCACAAAGTCAGAGGAGAATCTTGTGTTGGGAAAATATTTTTGAATTTGGATAAAACAATGAAGTTAGATTTAAAGGCGTAATATCACTTTCTTTAAAGATTTATTTGAATCACAATGTTGCTAATGGTCACCAGCAAATTTCCTTTAGGATACGATGAAATCTCAATGAGAATACTACATAACAATTCTAATTTTCTCCAGGGTTTCTCAAGAGAAACAATTGGAAACAATGGTTGTATTTTGTGGAAAGAAAAACTCGAAAAGATGTTAGTTCATCTGTTCCAAGACCAACATATATATATATATATACAACTACGTCTTAATGAATAGAGGCAACCATTTGAGAAAGGTTGCAAAATGAACAAGTACGTTTTCAAAAGTTATTTGGAAAAGATACATAAAATTCGGAATAAAAAATAAAAAATAAAAAATAATCGTAACTCCTTCGTGAACAGTCGCACTGTTTCAATAGGACACTATGGTGATTTTTTTATAAAATAAATCAGAATTTTTCAATAAATAAAAAATAATAATCATTGATCAATGCCAAATCTCGTCCACATACACACTCACATTCTTTTGATGTGGGATAAGACACCTCTTAGTTTGTTTTATAAACAAACTACCGACATCTTGAGCATATTATAGTAAGTGTCCTTCCATCAAAGCATTGAGATTTGTGAATGAAGAGAAAAAAATAATATTATGTGAATTAACTAATGAATAGTACATGAGTCTATTAATAGGCTTTACATAATGACTATTTAAAGTAACAAATTAGGACTAATCAAAGGATATATATATATAGAATCATATAATAATATACACAACCACATAATATCCTAAATATCGCTAACATCCCCTACAAACTCAAGATGATTTGAAAGATGTCAACTTGAGTTTGGAGAAAAGATCTAGAAAATGCCTTGATGGATATGTCTTGGGGAAGACATCAATAGTTTGTTCAATGGAGGAAGTGGAGGCAAGTCAAATGGTGTCACAAAAAATGTGATATCAAATTAAATGACAGTCTATTTCAATGTAGTTGGTGTGTTTATGAAAAATATCATTATTTGCAATTTGGATAGTACTCCGGTTGTCACAATAAATGATTGTTCCACTATGATGCCGCACTTCCATGTCTTCTAGTAGCCACATTAACCATAATAACTCTGATATTGTATTAGCAAGAGTTCAATAGTTAGCTTTTGTACTAGAGCGAGTGATAGTGGTCTATTTCTTGCTACGCCATGAGATAAGTGAGTCGCCTGAAAAGATATAGTAAATTGTTTTGGAGCAACAATCTTGAGGGTCACCAGCACGGTCAACATCAAAATAAGTTGTCAACTCCAAAGTAGAATGAGTGGAAAAGTGAAGGCCATTAAACAACATACCCTTGATGCTATGAAGAATTCAAAAAAACTATAGCAAAATGAGTCGTACGAGGCATAGTCATGTACAGACTAATAATGTGAACATCATAAGTGACGTTAGGATGGGTAATAGTGAAATTAATAAAACTATTAGCCAATTGCCTATAAAGTATAGGATTCCCAAGATGAGTTCCCCCCTTGTCATTGAATTTTGCGTTCGACTTGATGAGAATGGAAGTAATCTTGTTATTAGTGAGCTGACCTTAAGAAATAAGATCAGTGGCATATTTTTCTTTAGAGAGAAAATAACCATAAGCATCAAACGCAACCTCCAATTTTAGAAAATAGCTGAGTCGCCCAAGATGGAAGTAATATTGTTGGAGTTTGGTAATGCTAGTCTAATCATTGCTAGTAATAACCATATCATTCACATATAAAAAGTAGCGTAATATACCCACGATGTATGCGCTAAACAAAGAGAGAATGGTCATAAGGATTGGATTATAAACCAAGAGATTCTATGGTTGAGCTAAACTTGGGGTACCATGCATGGGGTTCTTACTTTAATCCATATAATGCTTGATAAAATTGGCATACTTTATTAAATGAATGAGTGTATCAAGGAGGAGGTTATAAAATTCCTCTATGAGATCACGATTAAGAAATGCATATTTAACATTCATTTGAAATAGATGCCAATGCTTAACAGCGATAATAGCAAGAAGATTGCAAATAGAAGTAAGACGAGCAATAGGGGCAAAGGTCTCATCATAATCAATGCCATACCCTTAAGTAAAACTTTTTGCTTCTAGCCGAGCTTTATAGTGATCCCTAGTATAGTTTGCCTTGATTTTAATTTTATATACCATTTACTACCAACAGCAAACTTACGAGGAGGCAAATCAACTGAATTCCATGTGTAAGAGTTTTTCAAGGCCTACAACTCATCTGCCATAATTTGTTGCCAAAGAGGATTAGTACTAGCTTTCTTATAGTTGTGAGGTTCATGAAGAGGCAATGGTAGAGTAATAATGATAATCACAAATATGAGTTAGAGCTTGACTTACTTTGGTTGAACAACGGATAGAAGTACATGGAATGGCTGAAGGTGTAGGATCCTTGGTTGGTGTTTATTTTTGTATATATGCAGCGGAGGATGTCCAAATAACCAGTAAACAGTGGTAGGTTCCTAGGGTTCGAGACGTAGTGGTGCATGGCTGTGCATGTGGTAGATTCCAGCATCCATTGAAGATCAAATTTTAGGGTATGGGCCATGTGGGGGTGACAAGTCTGATGGTGGTTTTGGTGTTTCAAAAAATGACCAGTAGAAGGCAACCGAACAACAACTAAAGGCTTTGGCCTTGGGGTAAAATTGGGAGTGACGTGGCCAATGCAATTCATGTTGTGAAGATCACTATTAAAAGATGTGACCGATGATGCTAATGTTACTAAATAAACTTGATTGACGCTTTCTCAAAAAAATAAATGGCTAGTTGAGATTTGTGAATGAAGAGAAAGACAATATTTTTTTAATTAACTAATAAATAGTACATGAGCTTGTAAGGTTTACATAATGGCTATCTAGAGTAACAATTAGGATCAATTGAAGAATATATGTAGAATTACTTATTAGTATATATAATCATAGAATATTCTAAATATATCTCTAACAAAAGCAGATGGCACTATTCACAATCGGGGATACTTGGTTGGCCTGTGGCTATGAATAGTGCTATTAGGCATGCCAACCAAACAAAGGGCATTCACCTTCCCTTATTCACCTAGGCGTGGGTGGCTATTTTACTATCTATATTCAGTATAGCTAGAACTGAAGTTTTTATGTGGTGTCTACCTTCACCATTGTAAGGCCTCCTAATTCCCAATCAATTTTTGTCTTCATGACTAAAAGGGAATATGGGAGTGACATTGCGAGGTCTCTTACCCCCAAGGCAGATCTCTCTGCTTGTTTATTTCCTTTGAGTCATTTTTAAAGACCCATTTAAGTCCATAATATCTTAAGTCTAACAAAAGCAATTGACAATTTTTTAAAGACAATTTCTTAGTCTAATGGGGCCAATGTGGGAATTAAGAAATATGTGATCAATCACCATAATGTTGTTCATATTTCCGCTGTTGAAGGTCAAAAGTTCGTCACAAACATCCATCCAAAACTCTCAAACACGTGCTAAATCCCCCCCCAAAAAAATCTTTGTATGCATGATTGAGAACCCCAAGGCAAATCTCTTTGCTTGTTCCTATAAGAATTATTGTGGCCCATATGATATTATGTATTATGGTTTAATAATTATTGAAATGATATAAAATAAATATTGGCTATGAGAAGTTACGACTCTAGTAAAATGAAAGGGTACAATCCTCGAAAGGGAAGTTACCGCTCTTCCCCGAAGAGGTGTGACTCTTTTGGAAGTTAAAAGGCGCTTTGATGGAAGGCACCTATTGAAAGAACATATAAATAGAGCCTGGTCCTCTCTCCACCTACAACAATAACAAATAGAAAGAAACATACGGTGTATTTTCTCCTCCATTGATAGAATACTTTAAGGAAAAAGTAGGTTAAGGGAGATAAATCGGATTTCTACATTTCTTCGATTTTCCACAACAATTATCTTCAAGGGTAATGCTATAGACAAATGTATATCTTCATCTATCTTATTGTGAAAATCATAAAGATCAAAGATCATTAGGTTTCCGAATTTCCGCATTGAAGAATTTTATTATCGCTAACAATTGGAATCAGAGCGATGGTTTAAGATCTCATGATTTTTCTATAAATATTTGTCGAATGATTCTTTTTCTTGTTATTTGTTGTTGTTGAAATGTTTTCAGAAATGTTCTATTGGAGAAAAATCTGAATGGTGAAAGGCATGATGGAAAATAGGGTGAAAAATGAAGGAAAATGGCAAACAGGTGCGATGAAGAAGGCACGTGGAGACCACACGCACACTATAGTTGCAGGTGTGTAGAATCCACGCGCCCAGCAATGTAGGGAAACGACTGGTGCATGTAGTGCATGCACTAGCGTGGCTCCACTGGGCGGGCATTTGGAGCATGTGTGGCGTGCGCCTACCGCCCTTGCTACTTATTTACGGTTCTACCCTCCGCTCATTATTTAGGGTTATAAAAATAGAGAAATCAGAACCAAGTCACAATGATGTGGGTCAACCCCTTCTTCTTGCGTCAAAGATCTTACCTTTTGCTGCTGCAAAATTACAGTTCTGTCCTTGTGCCATTTATTTACTGTTTCCCCCTATTTATTGAATAATTACGCTTTTGCCCTTGTTGATTATTTACCATTTTGCCCCTAGATGTTATATTTACGATTCTGCCTCATGGAATTATGATTTTGTAGTTTTGCCCTTATGCTTTAATTATGGTTTGTTCCTTGGGTACAATTTGGTGAATGTTCGTGCTTTACAATAGTAAAAAAATAAAATGATATTATGATTTGTTTGTTAGTCACCAAAGTGGCCAAACCTTAAAGTCTTTTAAATTTTTGACATTGTAAATTGTTTTATTCAATTACCCATGAGTAAGTGATTCTATGGATGGAATTGATATATTACATATCATTATTGGTATCATGGGTATGTTGAAGTTCATTTATTATAAGAAATTAGGGATTAACCCAAAGGTAAATTATTTTCTTATAATTCATGAACATAATAGTAAGTAATTAATATGCCTTGTTAAATTTATATGTATGTCCAAAGATATCAAATAAATTTTAATGAGATATATTTATAATTATCAAATAAAATTTATTAGCATTATTATAGTTTATGTATGTTTGTATATCATAGGATTGCCCAAAGGAGAACTATGATGTACATGAATTGTTTAGTTTAAATTTGATTAGGCGATATTCTCAAAGCATTAATGTATGAGTATTTTCTTGCATATTTGCAGTATATGTACATGTTTCCCTTCATTCATATGCTTCGTCTGTTCCCTTATTTAATGGGATGAATTTTCCTGATTGGAGTTAACAAGTCTAGTTTCACTTAGGTGTCTTGGACTTTGATTTAGCACTTCAAGTTGAGAAACCAGATACTATTGCTAATGGAAGTGGCACTGATGAAAAGTCTTTCCATAAAACTTGGGAAAGATCGAATAAACTAAGTTTCATGTTCGAATAACAGCTACAAACAACGAGGTGCGGACCTTTGGAGTGCCATAACTTGGCACAAAGGATCACTTAAGTGCCAAAACTTACAAATGGTACACTTAAGTGCCAAAATCGGAGCAAAAGGGATCACTTAAGTGCCAACGGCGAGAAAATCCGGCCAAAATGCATACGTGGCATTTTCCGGCGACAAACTTTACTTAGGTGGCAATTATGGAAAAAAAAAAAACACATGTGGCAAATGAAAATTATATGACGTGGACTATAAAAATACAGGTGGACTCGTGCAAGGTAAACGACGTCGTTTTTTCACAAGAAAGAACGACGTCGTTTAACTTACTTTGGCTAAACAATCGAGGGTTCAGTCTTGTCTTCGTCGCCGGCTCAGTCCTGTCTTTATCACTCCACAGAGAAGAGGGCACTTCATCGCTCGCCGTCGTCGCTCGCCGTTGTCCCTCACCGTCGTCGCTCGCCGTCGTCACTCGCCGTCGTCGCTCGCCGTCGTCGTTCACTCACCGTCGTTCGCTGGCTGAGGTTTGTGCTTTTCTCCCTCTATGGATGAAATTAGGGTTCGGAATTGTCTATTAGGGCTCGAATGGATAAATTAGGGCTCGACTGTGAAATGTAGGGTTTGACTAGGAGAGATAGGGCTTGTATGATATTGTGATAGATGATTTAGGGTTCAAATGTAGTGCTAGAGTAATTGAAGGGTTCGCATTGGCAATTTAGGGCTCGGCCGAGAAAAAATTAGGGCCGATATGCTACTGTGATGTGTGATTTAGGGCTCGAATATGGTTTTGTGATATGCGATGGTCTTTTAGGGCTTTGTTGGATATATTGATGTGCGTGGGTATTTTTAAGGCTCCGACGAGATATTCTGTAATGTGCGATAGCGATTGCTAAAGCTTGGAGTGGTTATTGTGGGGAGTTCTGGTCATTTTGAAATCGACATATTGAAATGGGTATCGTGGGGGAGTTGTCCTTGTTGTGGGGACCTCTATTTGTTGGTTTTATAATGAAAGTTATTATAATAGTCAGATGCTCCTCTTTCTTTAATAAAGTGTATGACAGTGTGGGGGCCTCCATGTGCATTTGCAATTGTCAATTGTCTCTTGTCAATGTGGTCCCAAAAAGTTAATTATTTTCTTTTTTCCTTGCTTACAGAAATGGCTTGTAATAAAGATTGTGTTGTTGTTATTGTTTGCTATGGAGGGGACTTTGTCATTGGGGAGGACGAGTGGGAGTATGAGGGGGGAAACGAGGGCACTATTTTTGTCGAAGTACAGAAGGCATCTTATATTGGGTTTGTTAGGGATATAGTAACATATTTGCCTTGCAAAATACGAAGTTGCTGTATTGTGTTAGGGAAGGGTTTGAAAGATGGGTTGAGAAGCTTAGAAGATGATAATGGATTTAGAGATGTTTTATACCATTATCTTCATGGTAAAGAAGCGAAAGTATACGTTGAGTACAATAGTGAGTCTGAGGACGAAGATGATGGAGAGAGCACCCAAGTAAGAGAAGAGGGAGGTGGTAGGGATGAAGGACAAAGCAAGATAGACGGGGAAAGTGGTGATATCACAATCACCTGGATTAGATTGGGAAGTAGCTCAATCCGGTGATGATGACGATGAAGGGTTGGCCGTTGAAAATTTCTTAAGTGATGAGGATGACGAGGAGCTTGTACAGTCAAGGAGAAAGCAAAGGGACTTTTTGGCCAATAAATTTGCAGCTTTGCAAGTAGCTGATGAAGCTCCAAACAGGGCTGAAGGCCCACATAGATCCGGTGTTGGCCCTATAGATCTTTGGTGATGCCGATGTTGGCCCCGTACATGCTGGTGTTGGCCCTGTAGATGCTGGTGATGCTGGTGTTGGCCCCGTAGATGCTGGTGTTGCTGGTCAAGAGGCGATTATGAAGAAAGCATCGACAATGCTACTTCCGAGGGCGAGCTTGAAGAAGATGAACAACCGTGCGTAAAAGGAAAAGTAAGTTTCCTTCTTATGATCCATCTGTTGTTTCCCCTTCTTTGTCAGTGGGTATGAAATTCCAAGATGTCAAACAATTTAGGGAAGCTATACTGAAGCATTCCATTGCTGAACAAAGGAATATTGACTTCATTAGAAACACTAAAGCCTTTGTAAGAGCTAGGTGTTCACAGCAAAATTGTCCATGGAAGATCTACGGCGCGTTTGTTAAGAAAAGTGGATTCTTCCAGATTAGGTCTTTCCAAGAGGGACATACTTGTTCCATTAATTTTCAAAACAAAAGGATAACAAGTGCATGGCTATTAGAAGAGCCACATGTTGAACGTGATGCTCCAATTCGAACAAGAGGGGCTATTGGGAAGAGACTAAGACAATATGGTTATGGCCTTTTTACAGATGACCGTACTGGAACAGTCATTCTTAATGTAAGTTTTATTGCCTGCATTTAATAAATTGTGCGAACTTTTGCTTATAATTTACTTGTATGTTTTTAGCCCGGGAGAAGATCGGAGGTTGTTATTTCTCAAGGCCCTACTCAAGAATCAACGGCCGCGCCAAAAAAGAAAACGACATCGATTGCGCCAAAAAAGAAGACAACATCGGCTGCGCCAACAAAGAAGACAACATCGGCTGCGCCAAAAAAGAAGACGGCATCGATTGCGCCAACAAGAAAGACCAACAACTCAGCACCAGCTCCATCTGAATCAGTTCATATTGAGACAATTGCAGCTCCATCTGAATCAGTGCATGAAGAGACAGTTGAAGAGGAAGTTGTACGTCCAGTTAGAAAGAGTGCAAGGATAATGAATCGAGGTCCATCAAAAGGAGCACGAACAAGGGGGCCTGTGCATATTGATATTGATTGATAAGAAGAGCTGGTTTTGTTACAACTTGTTGTGGATGATTTTTTTTTTTTTTTGGTTTGTCACTATGTTGGTGAGACTTGAAATCGATATCAATGGAATGATCTTGCTACTTATATTGTTGTTGTGTTTTTGATATTTTCAATTTACATTCGCTTTACTTGCTTTTACCGATGGTTGTTGATTATTGGTGGTGGGTGTGTGGTGATGCAAGAGGCCCCGCAACAAGTGCAAGTGTGCGGTTGCACATCTTGCACCAGGTGGTGCTTGGTGCAGTCATGCTATGATGTTCATACTCTAGTCGTACTAGAGCTGGTTGTGTTGAAGGTTCATGCATGTTGGTGGTGGGTTTGTAGTGGTGGTTTGGGGGTTTGTGCAGCACCTAATACAAGTGTGCATTCCGCACATCTTGCATCGATTCGTGCTAGAGCTGGTAACTTGCACTTAAGTGCACCTTTCCTGGAGAAGTTGACACTTAAGTGTTCACTTTTAAGCACCGACTAGCACTTAAATGATCACTTTCAACAATAACCTGACACTTAAGTGATCTTTTCTTTAATTTGACTAGCACTAAAGTGATCACTAAATAACAACTTATGGCACTTAAGTAATAGCTCGTGCCTGTCCTATGATATAGCAAGCAGCAAACCTAAACCAACTCCAGTTCAGCTGGGTTAAGGTTAACATTGCGAATAAGAACAAGACCTCCCTATGGCAGCAAGCAGCAAACCTAAACCAACTACATGTGTATCATCTCATTTTTTCTTTTAACAGGTTCGATCCCCACTTAAAAACAGCAACTTCAGTCCCCCCTTCATCGCTCCGCTTTTGCTTTGTTAAAGGATTTGCAGAATCGTGCTCCGGTATCCTCCCTTGGAATTGGTTTAGCCGTAGGGAAACTGCGGCGCGAAAGGGAATTGAATTAGGAACAATGCCCGGTGCCGAAAGGCTTTCTCTTTTCTTGACCTCCCTCAAAGCCGGTCAATGGTGTGGACAACACAAACACAAATAAAATAGTCTACATTTAATTCAAAACGATTACATTTATCAACTCATTTTCAACTATGACAGCTGAAGAAACTTCTTCTTATCTTCAAGTGCTTTACATTTGATCATTAAGTAGGCTATATAACAAAACAACACTATAATAAACATTTGATAACACTTCCGTTCAATTTTCATTCTTGAAACTTCATTCTTCAACAAATAATTAAGCGAAGATACTTCAGCTTGCTTTGAGACTTCATTCTTCAAATATTTAGCCGAAGATGCTTCAACTTGCTTTGAGTCAACGTCGTCCAAGTCGTCCACGAACGTAGATGGAGGTTGACGCCGCCCATCAAGTAGGTCTAATATCACCTCGTCGCTCGGTCAGAGAACTTCGCGTCGATCCATTTGAAGTATTTGCACTTCGACCCTTCTCTATATCTAGCGCATCCATAGAATCTTCTCCCGGGATTCATTCGAGTCCACGATGTTCTTCTTGGACTCGGCAACCCACAATAACAGAAACGTTCGCGCTCGCCTTCTCCGTCGCTTCGATGAGACGAATTCGAGCTGCTGCTTAAAATTCTGCTCTCCATTTCCAGTATTCAACGCTCGGTAACCCACAACAATAGATGAATTCGCACTTGCCTTCTCCTTCGCTTCGATGGGATGGGGTTAATTGCAATAATTCGAGTGCTTGAGGGATTTTTTGGGGCAAATCGAAATTAGGGTTCGAGCTCTTCTTGGGGGATTCGGCTGATTTGGGGATTTAGTCAGCAATATGAGATGAAAATGGGGAGACGACGCCGTTTTGGCCATTTTAGGGTCTTTGCTTTATCCATCTATGGAAACGGCGTCGTTTTGGGTGAGGGTTAGGCGAGGTGGATCTCCGGCGAGCCACGTTTGCAAGAATATTAATAAAAAATTGCCACGTAGGATTTCGGCTGAGCTCCGACGACTTGGCACTCAAGTGATCCATTTTTTTTGAAAAGTGGCACTTAAGTGTACCATTTGTAACTTTTGGCACTTAAGTGATCCTTTGTGCCAAGTTATGGCACTCCCGCTGTACTTTTGCCTACAAACAACTTAAAGACTTCTCTTTGCAAGACTGATAGTGCTAAGAAATTTATGAAATTTGTGGAAGAACATTCTCAAATTGTTAATAAGTCACTTGTTGGTACATTAATGAGCACATTGACCACCATGAAATATGGTGGTTCACATACCATGCATGAGCATGTACTTGAGATGACGAACTTAGTAGCAAAGTTAAAGACTTTGGGAATGAACGGAGATGAGTACTTTTTAGTACAGGTCATACTTAATTCCTTGCCTCATGAGCAATATGGGCCATTTTAGATGAATTACAAACACTAGAAAGGATAAGTGGAATGTAAATGAATTGGCCAGTATACTTGTTCAAGAGGAAACAAGGATAAAAAATTAAAAGGTTCATTTTGTTCATCTCTTAAGTCATCAAGAAGTTGAAAAGAATTTCAAAAGGAAAGGTGGAAGGAGCAAGAAGAAAGGATTACACATCCTGAATGACTCTTCCAAGGCTTCTCAAATCAACAATAAGGAACACAATCTTATTAAGTGTCATTTTTGCAACAAAATTGGATACTTGAAGAAAGATTGTTTGAAATGTAAGGCTTGGTTTGAAAAGAAAGGTAAGTTTTGTGCTTTAGTATATTTTGATCAAACTTTACTGAAATTTCTCATAATATTTGGTAGATTGATTCCAGTGCCACCACTCATATGTCACAATACAAGAATTTCTTATGATCCAAACTATAAAGCCAAATGAAAGCATGAGGAACAGAAACAAAGCTCCAGTTGAAGGCATTGGCACTTTTCGTTTAGTCTTAGATACTGGGCATTATTTGGATTTGTTTCAAACCCTTTATGTACTTCTATTCTCTCGCAAATTAATTTTTTTGCCAAAACTTGATGTAGCAGGATTTTCTTGTAAGTTTGGTTCTGGATCTTTCAGTTTATTTAAGAGTGATACTCTTATTAGAATTAGAACTTTATGTGATGGTCTCCACAAGTTTAAACTTGATAATGTTTTTGTTGAGACCTTAATAACCTTGCATCATAATGTTACTAAATGAGGTTTAGTAAATGAGAATTCTGCTTATTTGTGGTATAAACGTTTGGGTCATATATCTAAGGAAAGAATGCAAACATTAGTAAAGAATGAAATTCTTTTGAATTTGGATTTTACTTACCTAAGAGTGTGTGTTGATTGTATTAAAGGCAAACAAACAAAGCACACTAAGAAAGGTGCCACAAGAAGCATAGAGCTTCTTGAAATTATACATACTAATATATGTGGTTCTTTTGATATTTTGTCTTTTGGTAGAGAAAGTTATTTCATTACCTTTATAGATAATGTTTCATGTTATGGTTACATTTATTTATTGCATGATAAGTCTTAATCAGTGAATGCACTTGAAGTGCATATTAAAGATGTTGATAAGCAATTAGATAAAAACGTGAAAATAATAAGATCGGATGGAGGTGGCGAATATTATGGAAAGTATGATGAATCAGGATAATGTCTGGGTCTATTTGCTAAATTCCTTGAAAGACATGGTATTTGTGTTCAATACACAATGCCACGTACACCACAGCAAAATAGTGTAGCAAAAAGGTATATTTGTACTTTAATGGAAATTGTTAGGATTGTAATGAGTCGTTCATCCTTACCCTTGTCTTTATAGATGTATGCTTCAAAGACTTCTATATTTTTATTAAAACAGGGTTCCTAGTAAGGTAATTCCAAAGACTTCCTTTGAATTGTGGATGGGAAAGAAACTTAGTTTACGGCACCTGCATGTTTGGGGTTGTCCAGCAAAAGTAAGAATTTGTAATTCACATGAAAAGAAATTGGATTCAATAATGACTAGTGGTTATTTCAATGGTTATGCAAAGAAATCTAAAGGGTATGAATTTTATTATCCTAACCATAGATGGTGAGCGCTAGTTTTGTTTGTAAGGAAGAAGGATGGGTCGTTGTGTTTATCGATTATAAGCAACTTAACTAAGTGATAGTCAAGAACAAATATCCCTTACCGAGGATAGACGACTTGTTTGACCAACTTTAAGAAGCTTCGGTGTTCTCCAAGATAGACCTAAGGACAAACTATTATCAATTGAGGATTAAAAAGGAGGACATTCCAAATATGGCATTTCATACGTGTTATGGTCACTATGAGTTCACTGTAATGTCATTTGGATTGACTAATGCGTTAGCTGCTTTTATGGATTTGATGAATCAGGTGTTTAAGGTGTACTTGGATCAATTTGCAATGGTGTTCATAGATGATATATTGGTATATTCGAGGAGTTTTGACTGACTTGTGTAACTTTTCTTCATCATGTGATTTTCGACGAAGGAATTTCCGTGGATCCGATCAAGATTGAGGCAATCATGAATTGGCTAAGGCCTACAATAGTGACAAAAGTTTGGAGATTTCTAGGCTTGGCAAGTTATTATAGACGGTTTGTGGAAATGTTTTCTACAATAGCCATGCATCTGATGCAATTACTAGAGAAGAATGCAAAGTTTGAATGGACAGAAAAGTACAAGCATAGTTTTCAAGAACTTAAGCATAAGTTAACTGCTGCACCAATTTTGAAGATACCATATAGTCCTAGAGGCTATGAGATTTACAGTGATGCGTCGTATAAGGGATTGGGCTACGTTCTAATGCAACGTGAAAGAGTGGTTGCTTACGCTTCCCGACAATTGAGGCCTCATGAGTTGAACTACTCGATGCACAATTTCAAATTAGTAGCAATGCATAATAGGAATTAATTTTCAAAGTTGTAAGCTTGAATGGCCATGGGAGATAAATTTACTTATGATGAATAGGTGCAATCAATTGTGGACTTTTGAATTGCAGGTTATGATTATATGATTATACTTGAAGTAGCTTTGTAGAATTAGGTAAGTTCTTATCTTGGTAATTTGAGAAGTTATGAGTATTCAATTGTAAGTGATGATCTTTTAAGTAGTGATATTCTTTGATGATCTTTTGTGGTAGACAAATTATTACTTGGAAGTCTTGGATTCTATAAAGAACTAGGGTAAATTGTTTTGAGAGACAGTTAAGATTGGGATTTGAAGAAATGGATCTTCTCTTTGGTGAATTAAGAGTTAATTATCCTATGGTGCTAGATGGACAAATTTTGAAATAGCGTTATCAATGATTTCTTTTTGAGATATTAGTAAAGACTTGAAAAAGTATCCAAAAATTTTTGTACAATAAATAAAAGTTAGTTTGCACAAACCTTCAAGTGGTTGATGTGATACTCTTAAGCTATGTATGTAATTGAAGGAAATGTTGGAAGGAGAATCAATGACTTGTAGGCATTCAGGTTGTGATATATTTAATGGATATTCAATGGATTATATTTCAAGTGTTGATGGGTATTCTGAGGAAACAACTTCATGGATCGACAAGTTGGAGAAAGCTTTTGCTTTTTTGAGGTCTTAGATGAGGATAAAACCGTGAGGCTCAATATGAAATTGGCCAAAGTGGATAATATATCTGAGTTAATTCATATCATAACGAGACCCTTTTTAGTAGTTGTGTGGTTCGATGACAAACTAGGCGAAAGCTAGTGAGCTTATAATGACTTGGTTCGACGAAAGCAGGGTATGGTCGTTGGGGGAGAGGGCTTGAGCGAGGAGCGGCTCTTGACAAGCTCCTAGGATGGCAAAGTGGCTAGGAATGAACCGAACTACGCACCGAATAAGAGGAGAGAGATTTTGGGATAAAATTTTATCACAGTGGCATAGTGAAAGTATAGTTAAGCTTGTAGAACTTTGGTCTATTGGAACAAGATTAGGAAAAGGAGGATCACTAATTTAGAGATTGTCTAGCAGTTTAGTGGATGCAATTAAGATTACTAGAGAAAGGCTTAGAATCGCCCAAAGCCATTAGAAAAGTTACAGTGACAAGTGGCAAAGACCTTTAGAATTTCAAGTAGGGGATTACATTTTCCTTAAGGTGTTGCCTATGAGAAGTACCTCTCGATTTCGCAAGAAAGAAAACGTTAACCCAAGGTACATTAGACCTTTTGAAATTTAGAGCGAATAAGGATTTTATAATATCGACTTGCACTTCCGTCCCAGAGTTGACTCAATTTTAGTATCACCTCATGAAATAGGTGATAAGTTATTACCAAAGGAGTGATATGCTAACGGAAAATATGTGATAACCTATCATCAAAGGGGTGAGAAGTTATTGTTAAATAAGTAATAAGCTATTGCTAAATAGGTAATAAGCTATCAATGGTAAGGCAATAAGTTATCATTTATGCGATAAGTGTGCTTGATATGTACTTTTCTTATGAGACAAGTGGTAGACTTATGCTTGAATTATGTGTTTTAAAACACGTATTACCTTGAGAATTGTTTGTGCAATAAAACCCTTGAATTCTTGCCTTGAAATGATGTAAACATAAGCATATTAATTGCAATTCTCAAAATGTCGGGATTGGGTGTTATATTTTGTGTGTTTATGTAGTCAAGGAAAGGTTATAATTGAAGTATATATGGTTTGGTGAGTAAATGAATAATGAGTGATCACGTGTGATTACTTTGTGTTGAGAAAACTCCCAGTTTTGATGCTAATAAAACTTTCCGAATCTTATTCAAATAATATTTTGGTACATACTATAGAAGGACACTTATCGTGGAAGAAAACTTATGTATTCATATATTCAGCAAAGTCTATCCACTAAAGAAGATTCTATATTAAGCAGAAGCAGACGCATCATCTCATTCTATTAGGGATCTAGAATGAATTTCAAGGACCAGAATGAAGACAAAACATTACCCACAATAGTTACGAATTTCACTTACCATATTCATATTGATTTTGCTAATCAATTGCTTAACATAATCAATCATTGAGACAATTTCCAAATAAGGATGGAATACTTATGGAAATCTAGGTTCTACTTGTATAGGCAACTAGAATCTAAAGGGATTCAATCTATCTTCAACGGCTAAAAAATCTTTCCTTATGAAATGTGTCCAAAGAAGGAAAATGGAAGATAATCATTCATAGTGATAGCACACGGCTAGTTTTGGCTTGAAGGGTATTTAAGGAGGATATACGGTCCGTAGAAGATATAGAGTGAATTTAAAATTACAAAGTCTGATTCTGTCCTTTCATCAATTTGTCTCACAAAGTGCAAAAACAGAGTGATCTAGAGTGAATTGCAAAGGGGTGTGACTTAGTGTGAGATTATACCACTAAGTATTTGCACTCAAGAGCTTGTAATCATTTGTTGATCACATAGTGAAATTCAACCTATTGGCTGACAGCGTGGGAGAGTGGACATAGGCTTGACAAAAGCCGAACCACTATAATATTGTTTGCAATCTTCTCTTTCCTTACTCTTTTAACTTTTGATTGCAAATATCAAAAGTCTATTATATCCAAACGGACTTTAACTTTACATTCTACATATGTTACATCCAGACTTTGTGTTGATTGATTTGACATAAAAGTTTATTTACACCTATTCACCCCCTTTAGGTGTTTGAACTAGCACCCTCAATTGGTATCAGAGCCTCGTGCTCATTATTTTGAAGTGTTTTTACTTCAGAGGTAAAGATCTTCTATGGCTAGTATTTTGGCACCAACTTTGATTGAAGGGCAAAGCAATACTCAACCATCCTATTTTGATGGAAAGGAATACAATATATGGAAAAATAGGATGAAAGCTTTCCTTAGATCAAAGGACTCTCAGGAATGGGACGTTGTCGAAAAGGGGACTGACCCCAACACTGAGTCTGGAAAGGCAACGAAGAAGGATGATGGAAAATCTTCAAAGCCTTCCAACACTCTTTCAAAGGAAGAGCTGGCAAAAAGAGAAGCATTAGACGCAAAAACAATTTATTCTCTTTACTGTGCTTTATCACCAAATGAATATAATCGCATTTCCTCTTGTTAAA
This sequence comes from Corymbia calophylla, assembly GCA_014182845.1. NCBI lineage: Eukaryota > Viridiplantae > Streptophyta > Magnoliopsida > Myrtales > Myrtaceae > Corymbia > Corymbia calophylla. The sequence goes on from CM024699.1 coordinate 17,482,408, forward strand.
TGGCAAAAGAAGTCTGGGACAAGCTACATGTCACTTACGAGGAAACAGACTTAGTAAAGGAGACCAAAGTCAATATTTTGCTAGGACAATACGAATCCTTCAAGATGAAGCCAGAATAGTCTATTGGAGACATGCTTAGCAAATTCACTGAAATAGTGAATGGGCTTACATATCAAGGACAATAAATCTCTGGACCTATGAAAATGAATAAACTTCTGAGAGGCTTATCAAAGGATTGGAATAATGTCAAGAACTCTATCCAGGAAACACTGAGGATTTTGCCTTTATTTGTTGATGAACTCATTAGAACCTTACAATCCTATGAGGCAAAACAACTAAATGATGAAGTTAAAACAAATGGTAAGAAATCAATTGCTCTTAAATCTAACATTGATTCTAATGATACAAATTCAGAAGATGAAATGGATGATGAAGAACTTGCCCTATTGATCAAGAAAGTCAAAAGATTAAACAATCCAGATAATCTGGACAAAGAAAAACTATGGATGAAGAAGACTCAACCAAAGACGTGATTTGTTTTAAATGCAAGAAAAAGGGACATAAAACCAAACTGTCATTTGCTGAGAAAGAAGAAAGGCAAGTACGAGAAATACAAGAAGGCTTTGAAAGTTGAAACATTGAGTGACATAGAATGTGAGGAAAGTGAAGATGAATATGCTAATATATGTCTGATGGCATATTTAGACTCAGACTTAGATTCTATAGTAGACTTAGAATCAGATTCAGACTCAAATAAGGAAGTTGAGGTAAGTCATTCTGAAATTCCATTTAAAGTTTCTAATTATATTAATGAGCTTTGCTTAAATATGAAGTCCACTCTTAAAAGGATCTCCGAACTAAAAAGGGAAAATTCCTAGCTAAGACAACAAAATCTTTCTCAAAAAGAAAAGTTTGAAAGTTTGTAAAAGAATGTTTAGAAACAAAAGAAAATGAATCTTTTAAAAAGGAATTTTTGGATATTACAACAAAATTTTCAAACGGCTAAAAAATTTTACAACATATTCTTTCCGTTCAAATTCCTTATTATAGCAAGTCTGGACTTGGATATAATAAGAAAAGTGAGTCATTGATAAACTTTCCAAAGGTTAAGGAGATACTGAAATAGAGACCTTCTTGACAAGCCTACAAAAATTATTTCCAAAATAATTTTATAAAACCTATTGGTTGAAGTAATCTCAAATATTCAAACTGTTGAGAAACAGAGAAACAGAGCATTTCGAGAATAATTGTCTCAAAGTCTGGAGACCCATTAAGAAGGATTATATAAACAAAGCTTATACTACTAACTCTTATGGACCCAAGAAAGCTTGAGAATGTTCTTTGAATGCAGGTTACCTTTAGAAGCAAAAGAAAATGGTACTTAAACAGCGGATGTTCAAGACACATGACAGGAAATTCAAGTATCTTCATAAGATTAGAAAAGACAAAAGGAGGAACCGTCTCTTTTGGAGGTAACAACAAAGGAAAAATTATTGGACTTGGAACAGTAAAGATTGGAAGCCTTGTTATCAACAACGTTTCCTTAGTCAAAGGACTCAACTACAATCTTCTAAGCATAAGTCAATTGTGCGACGTTGGATTTAGAATAAACTTCCAAGAAAATATGTGTTCTGGAACCAGTCAAGATCTCTCTCAATAATTTACTTGTTGAAAGCATAGTAATATATATATCTTCTGGACATAAACTCAGATTTTGCTAAGTGCCTTATCTCAGTCTGAGATGAAGCAAATATGTGGAATTGCAAGTTGCGTTATGTTAGTATGAAGCAGATTTCTAAATTATCTACGAAAAAGCTTGTTCATGGACTTCCCAGCATGAGCTACAAGAAGTCTGAACTTTGTTCAGCATGCACATTAGGAAATTAGGTACGAAGTTCCTTCAAACCAGTAAATCATGTTTCTTCTAATTGTGTATTGCAGCTTCTACATATGAATCTTTTTGGACCAACATGAATTCAAATTATAAGAGGTAAGAAATATTGTTTGGTAATAGTAGACTATTATTCTCGATTTACTTGGGTGTTCTTTCTTGCAAATAAAGGAGAAACCTTCTCGTATTTCTCAAAATTTGCAAAAAGGGTTCAGAACGAGAAGGGTTATACTATTACTAGCATTAAAACTGATCATGGGGGAGAGTTTGAAAATCAAGACTTAACAGATTTTTGTGACAAAAATGGATTTCAACATATTTTCTCCTCTCCCTACACTCTGGAGCAAAACAGAATTGTAGAAAGGAAAAATCGATCTTTACAGGAGATGACCAGAATTTTGCTAATTGAAAGCAAGGTAGCTTCTCGCTTCTGGGTCGAAGCAGTCTCCACCGCCTGCTATATAATTAACAGAGTCTTTCTAAGGCCCATCCTTAAGAAAACTCCCTATGAAATTTATAAAGGTAGAAAACCGATTGCTTCTTATTTTCATGTATTTGGTTGCAAATGCTTTATTCAGAAAAGCACAAATGACCATCCGGGCAAGTTTGAAGAAAGATCAGACGAATAAATATTTCTTGGATATTTTGTCACAAGCAAAGCTTACAGAGTATTCAACAAGAGTACTTAGACTGTGGAAGAGTCCATGAACATAAAATTTCTGGAATGAGATCAAACTCAACAGGATCAGACTCTACTAGATGATTCAGAACTTGTCACAGACTAAGAAAAGTCTGAGTATATCGGACAGAATGATCCAATTCAGAAAGATGATACAAGAGATCAAAATGAATCAACTCCAATTCATAAGGACTCAACTTAGATCTCTGAAGATTATGAAGAAGGTGGAAAATACAACAAGAACTGGAAGCATAAAGCGAGTCATCCTCACAACCTGATTATTGGCAACATTGAAGAAGGAATCCGAACCATATCAAGGAACAAGGAAGAAACAAATGTTCTAGCACTTATTTTTGAGATCGAACCAAAAGGAGTAGACAAAACTCTTGCAAATAAAAGCTGGATAGAAGCAATGTAGGAAGAACTTTAATAGTACAGGATCAATGATGTATGGGAATTAGTGCCCAGACCCAAAGAAAGATCTGTCATTGGAACAAAGTGGGTGTTTAGGAGCAAAGTAGATGATCAAGAAAAAGTAACTAGAAACAAAGCAAGGCTAGTGGCCAAAGGATATTCCCAAGCAGAATGAATAGACTATGATGAAACATATGCACTTATGGCCAGATTGGAAGCCATAAGGCTCTTGCTTGCTTATGCATGTTTTCATAACTTTAAGTTGTTCCAAATGGATGTCAAAAGTGCATTTCTAAACGGATTCATTCAAGAAGAAGTCCACATAGAGCAACCACCAGGTTTTGAAGAACCCAGAAAAATGGACCATGTATATAAATTGAAGAAAGCTTTGTATGGTCTAAAACAAGCACCTTGTGTTTGGTATGAGAGACTAAGTAATTTCCTAATAAGCAATGGATTTAAAAAGGGTATGGTTGACACTACCCTATTTATTAAGAAAGAAGGTAAGGATGTTTTGCTTGTCCAAATCTATGTAGATGACATTATTTTTTGTTCTAATAAATTTTTGTGCAAGAAATTCTCTAAATCTATGCAGGAGGAATTCGAAATGAGCATGATGGGAGAACTAACATTCTTCTTAGGTCTTCAAGTCAAGCAAACCAAAGAAGGAACATTCATTTTCCAAGAAAAATACGCAAAGGACTTAGTCAAGAAGTTTGGGATGGAAAATTGCAAGAAAACTGAACTCCAGTGTCTAGTTCTATTAAACTAGACAAGGATGAAGGAGGAAAGAAAGTAGACCATAAGACTTACAGAAGCATGATTGGTTTTCTACTTTATCTCACTGCATCTAGGCCTAGACCTAACCCAAAGCTAGGTCTATGGTATCCCAAGGGAATAGACTTTACACTCATTGGATACTCAGACGTTGACTTAGCTAGATGCGGAGTAGATAGAAAGAGTACTTATGGGACTTGCCAACTTTTGGAACAAATGCTAGTATCTTGGTTTTCCAAGAAACAGAACACTGTAGCACTCTTCACCATAGAAGTAGAATATGTTGCTCTTGGTAGTTGTTGTTCACAAGTTTTATGGATCAGACAACAACTAAGAGATTATGAAAAAGAAGAACCTTGCACTAAAATACGGTGTGACAACACAAGTGCCATTAATCTTATAAGGAATCTTATCCTTCATTCAAAAGCAAAACATATAGAGATTCGATATCACTTCATAAGAGATCATGTACAAAGTGGGGAAATAGATGTCAAATTCATTGATTCTAAGAATCAATTGGCAGACATATTTACTAAACCATTGGAAAAAGGTACATTTGAATTTATATATAACAAATTACATATTACTTACCTATTTGTTTAAAGTCTGTATGAGACAAGTTAAATTTAGCATCTGGAAGAAAGAATTTTCTAAGACACACTCAAAAGATCATACTCACGAATTTGGAAGTTAAATTTTGGCGCGTAAGTTATTTCCCTTTATGACCAAACAGGTAAGTAAATATTTCTGCAAATATTTCATTTGTTTGATTTTTCAATTATTTCTATTTAGTTCTATTTTAGTTAGTTTTGAAATTTTGAAATGCATAAATATCATTTACAATTTTATTTGCCAAAAATTTGTGCTTCATTGCATCAATTTAGAATGTACATAAGTACCCAAGAAATTTTTTCTCTCATTAGAAACTTCTCTCTCTCTCGAACCCTCTCTCGAAACCCTAAAAGTTCTCATTTTTCTTTGTCGATTCTCAAAAGTTCATCGTTTTTCTTCAAAATATCGTCAAAATCCTCCAAATCTGTGTCGATTTCCTCGTAATGAAGATCCTCATGCATTGCGAGCAGAGGACCCAAGTTTGTTGAAGGAGGATAGACATATTTCGACTTTACTAGATCATTCGAAGAAGAATCTTCCAGGCATTCTACACAACAATCCGAGTCCGAAGAAATCACCAAAGGTATGCCTCTTGTTGTCCTTACTCCTATTCCACTTGGAGACCAAAAAAAAAGTGTTTCAGCATTATGATTTCCTGAAGAAGGGAGGTGCTTCGGATTAGTTTTTACTTGAATACTTGAAAGATCATGGATATGGGAATGAAGTCAAGTTAATGGAGGTTGTACTGGTTGTTAGAAACCTAGATTGGGGTAGAACGAAAGAAAAAAACACTGTAGAATAGATAGGCCAGATGCCTGATTCTAAAAGTAGAGCTGAAATTTTATTGGAAGGAAAAAGAGAGGATGATGATGAGAGACTATTTAAGAATTTTCAAGTCAAAATGGGAGTGGTTGCTGTGGTTGAAAAGCCAAAAGGAAAATTGCTTCGGACAAAACAACGGAAGGATTGCTATGCTTCTTTTTTGAATAGAGGAATCTTGAATCACTGAATTGTAGACTTTGATTTTCTGGATGTTATATGAGTGAAGATAAGGAAGAAGTTTGAAAAATTATAGATGGACGATTTTTGCATGCAAACCTTTGAAGTTTATCCTGAACTCATTGCATATTTCTACTCGAACTTGTCCTTCCTTTCTCCTAACAAAATGTAGAGAGAGGACACTTTATGAAGTCGATGTGGATGTTTTGGTTGATATAAGGAAAGTAGAGAGAGGACACTTTAGGCTAATATGAGTGTTTTATAAAATAGCTTATAAGTATCTCACAAAAGGAAATACTTTGAAGACAAACACCTCCTACTCCAGCCTAACCTCTGCCAGAATTATTCTACATAAGATCGTGATCGACTGCATTAGACCCAAAGTATCCTCAAAGACTAATGTTGCAAAGTTTGAAGCCAAGATGATGTGGGCTATTGAAAATGGTATCATGTTCTCTCTCCCTCGTACTATCCTATTACATATGTATAGAACAATTCTCAAGGAAAAGGGCCAACTGCCATACGAAGCACTTGTGACCAGAATATTCCAGCACTTTCAAATTCAATTACCTTCAAAATTATGCACAAGAACTCTACCTGTCATGTCCATTGGAGAGAAAATGATAACCAAGATGCGTTTGAAGGATGTTATGGAAGTTTGGAGAAGCAAGGAGAAGGAGACACCAAGATCAACAACCACCACTGTTGAAAGGAAGAGGAAAGGAAAAGAAGTTGTTTCTACTCCAAAAACTAAGAAAAAAAGGCAAACAATTCTTTTGCAGGATGAAGACGAAGAAGAAACTCTTTCTAATATCATCGCCTCTGAGTACAAACTGCATCTACACAAGTACTTCCTGAAGAAGCAGAAGGAGATAAAGAAAACAAAGAAGAAAGTGAAAGAGATGAAGGAGAGGGAGTATAGAAAGAAGCAGAAGAAAAGAGTGAAAAGGATGGAGAAGAAGAACAACTTAAAGATGTGGATGCTAAGGATGTGTCAGAAGGGGAGGACGAAGGAGAAAAATCAAAAGAATTTGAAGCAGAACATGCACAGGATGAAGAGCCAGATGAACAAGGAAAAGGAGAACAACGAGAAGAAGGAATGATCATCGCAGGGGGAGACCCTGAGAAAACTCCTGAACATACAAGGGTTGCTGATAAATTAAGCAAGTCTTCACCAGTTGCTGAGGCATAGCATCCAGAAAAACCTGTTGAAGAACAGGTACAAGCAATATTCTAGGGGGAGCATCAATTAGACAAGGCAACTTTTGAAGCAGATTCACCAAACATGTTGAATGGAGAAACAAGTGCTCAATCTGACCCTGACCCTGACCCCATTTATGCTAGAATTGTTGATCTACTTATGCAAATCAAAATTCAGCAATATGCCTTAGAGATTGATATATAGACACTAAAGTCCTCATTGAACAACAAGCTAGAGACTCTCACACAACAAACTGAGTAGAATATGGCAAGATTGGAATCAACATTCACTTAGTGTGTGAACAAGGTCAAGGAGTCTATACAGAACATGGAGGATTTTCACCTTGTTAGAGTTCCCACAAGCCTTGATTTTAGTCCCTTTCTCCAAAACAACCTTTTAAATTTGTGTTTGATTTGTTTAGACTCTGGTTATGGTGTGTTTGGTATGGATTATTTTGATTTTGTAGACATTTAAACCCTTTTGATGTTGACAAAAAGGGAGAGAATTTGTAGATATTCTTGTTATGGTGTGGTTTATTATGGTGTAGCTTACCGTATTATTTGCATGTTTGCATATTTTCTGCTATGCCTAACCTTGTTTTGCAAAAATAGATAAATATCTGCATGAAAGTTTTGTCACCATAAAAAAGAGAGAGATTGTTAAGAAAACTCCTAGTTTTGATGCTAACAAAACTTTTCAAGTCTTATTCAAATAACATTCTGTGGAAGGAGACTTGCTATGGGAGAAGACTTATGTATTCATATATTCAGCAAACTCTATCCGCTAAAGAAGATTCTATATTAAGTAAGAAGTAGACACATCATCTCATTCTGTTAGGGATCCAAAATGAACTTTAAGGACTAGAACAAAGACAAGACAGGATCCATAACAGCTACGAATTTTACTTACCATATTTATATTGAATTTGCTAATCAATTGATTGACATAATCAATCATCAAGACAATTTCCAAATAAGGATGGAATACTTATGAAAACCTAGATTCTACTTGTATGGGCGACCCTAATATGAAGGGTTCAATTTGTCTTCAACGGCTAGGAAATCTTTCCTTATGAAATCTATCCAAAGAAAGAAAATGGAAGATAATCCTTCATAGTGATAGCCAATGGCTAGTTTTAGCTTGAAGGGTATTTAAGGAGGATATACGGTTCGTAGAAGATATAGAGCGAATTTAAAATTTAAAATTACAACGTCTGATTTTGTCCTTTCATCAATTTGTCTCACAAAGTGCAAAAACAGAGTGATCTAGAGTGAATTGCAAAATGGAGTGACTTAGTGTGAGATTATACCACTAAGTATTTGCACTTAAGAGCTTGTAATTATTTGTTAATCATATAGTGGAATTCAACCTATTGGCTAATAGCATGGGAGAGTGGACGTAGACTCGACAAAAGCTAAATCACTATAATACTGTTTGCAATCTTGTCTTCTCTTACTCTTTTAACTTTTGATTACAAATATCGAAAGTCTATTTCATCCAGACGGACTTTAACTTTAAATTCTGCATTTACTACATCCAAAATTTGTGTTGATCGATTTGGCATAAAAAAAGTTTATTTACACCTATTCACCCCACTCTAGGTGTCTGTACTAGCACCCTCACTCTGTAGCATTTTTCCGCGTGAAAGTTACAGCAGTTTATTTTGTGAGAATTTAAACACTCATGCATTGGTTAAATGACAATGATAAAAATGGGCTTGAGTGTTGAGTGTGCTTTTGTGATCATCTAAATGGTTCCATACCCGTACGACTACAAGGGACGATGCCCAATGGATTTTGGATCCCGAGTCACGGTTGAGGCTGGAATGATACTCCTAATAGAATGTTGTTTATGGGTGAAGCCAAGATGATACCATGCCAAATAGAGCAGGACAATGCCCAGTTACATCGGAAGACCCCTGATGGATTTCGGGTGTGGCCATGAGTGGTCGTAATAATCTGGACATGGATGAATATATTGTGCATGGAATTGATAATTATTGTGTGTCTTGGATCATTAATTGTATTTACCGCATGATGGTTGCAAGCATGGCCTTACGTGTGATTTAATTACATGAAATTTTATGTGTCAAGATGAGGGGAGAATGCCCGCATGGTTTAGTGGATGTGTTTGTGGTTTTAAGGATGGTTGTGGTACCTATGCACGTTTTAGATATAGTGAGGCAAATGCCTTGCTATTGATCTGCGATTGGCAATGGGGTTGCGCAATTGGGACTTGTCCAAGGTGAAGAGTCCTTCTAAATGAGGCTTAGGAAGTTTTACTTACTAAAATTTATTTCACCTCATTGTTGTTTAACCTTTTTCCAAGCCACCAGTTATGAGCACTCGCATTGTGTGTTTTGGGCTCCCTGTAACCTTTGTACTGTAGAGAGGAGTGAGGCCGTCTATTAGTACATCATTACGGTGTGGGTACATGAGGGATTAGATGAGTTGGTTCCCTATCGCTATGTGGGCTGATTCATTTGGTTCGATGGGGACTTCTTAGGTCCTTTATGAGGGCTCGAGAGGTAGCGCCTTGGCCTAGCATAAGGAAACCACTTTTTGGATAACCCCATGGTAGAGGTGTTAAGTTAACCTAGCCCCCATTAATCTTTTGTTGGTTTGTTGGTTGAGTATGGAAGATGCCCATTATAACGGGTTGTAAATGTTAAAACTTCCGCTAGTTAATGATGTTTAACTTTATATGAGGAAATGATGTGTTGTTGATATGTTTTCCTAGCTATCCCTATTGTTGTTTGTTGGAATGGAGATGTTATACTTCCACTTACGTATAATCAAAAGATAAACTAAATAGGTCAGCAATGCATGCTGGGACGTCGCAATTATATGATCGTACATGAGAGATATTGCGAGGTTGATGGGGTCAGGGTGTGACAGATTGCGGTCACTGGAGTGAGCAGTCGGAGTTGGTGGCTATCGGTTGGAACAAGTAACCACCAATTGATGGTGGATCGACAACGACATATATGCCGGCAACGATGCGTGCGGAGGATGGCTCATCATTGGTAGGTGGGTTCAGTTAAATTACAGAATGAAAGAAGTTGCAAGAGTGGCCTTGTTGAAGCTTGCTGCTATCTCGTCCTCCTCCTAGTTTTTAATTTAATTAAATTAATATTCATATAAAAATTCAAATCCGAGGCAAAATGACGTTGTTTTGGCTAACTCTTTGCTGACTCAACTTTCCGGCGAGCCACGTAGGCGACTTATATTATTAAAAATAAGTCTCGTCGGATTTCCGGCCCCCTTCATCAGATTTAACATTTAAATGTCCCAACTTTTTTAAAGAAAAATGATATTTAAGTATACATTTTAGAACTTTTGGCACTTAAGTACCAATGTGCCAAGTTTTAGCACTTGCGCTATATTTCTATCGATGAAAATGGGATATTATTACATCTTATACATAATGCAGAATTTTAGCATGTTGTCAGATTGCGTCAAATATCCTTAGAAAAGAAACTAGGTTTTGAAAATTTCACATAAATGAAAGAGTGAAAACATCACCCATAAATTGTTTACAACAATCCTAACATAAAGAACATTATCCAATTAGTCCTAAGCTTATTATATAGATGCCAATTCAGTTCTAATTTTTTTAAAATTAATCAATTTAGTTCTAAATCTTTTCACAAAGTTTCAATATAATAATTTCGGCCAATTTTCATGGAAAATCGCTGACTTGGCAATCTACTTATCGATGACCCTCTTACGTGGCTTACTGCCATGTTAATTATTTTCGGCTAAAATTGGCAAAAAAAAACTACATTAGAATTTTGCACAAAGATTTAGGATTTAATTGAAAATTTGTAGGATTGAATTAATATTTGTATAATAGATTTAATACTGATTGGACTGATTCCCTCAAGTTTGTAGATAGGTTGTAAGGAAAAGAACTAAAGTTAAAGAATTTTTGGGAGAGAAAGATTACTACCAATAATCCTTGCCATACTAGCAATATCCAACTAGATCGAGGGTCTTCTTATTCTTATCCAACCCACTTCAGCGTAAACGTTAGACTAAGTCAAAAAGTGTTCATACATATCTTTGGGAAAAATAGTTCTAAAATTTGTTATAAAGTGTAGTTAATTTTAAAATTTTTCAAAAAGTATAATCAAATCCAAAATTTTATCAAATTAATGCAACAAAGTCCTTCTAGTTAATGGAAAATGTTGATTTTTTTCTTTTTTCCTACATTTTATTTTAATTAGATTAATAAAAGACTAATTTTAAAAAATGGGGGAACAAAGGAAAACCAAAAGAGGGCTTGAGGACCCTCGCCGTTGCCACACCATGCTATCGCCAGACAGAACTGGCAATGTTAGGCGACAACTGATCACACTCGCCAACTGCATGCAAGCCTTCACCTAGTTTTCCTTCCTTCTCTCTCTTTTTTTTTTTTAGCTTTCATTTTTATCTAATTTAAATAAAATTTAGGTTAAAAAATCAAATTTGGCAAAAAAAGATGTCATTTTACTCTTGTTTTTCTTTTCTTAGTCCTGTTAGCATTTTCTATTAGCCAAGTTGACAGAGTAAAAAAAAAAATTGATTACATTTTTTGAAAGTTTTTAGATTCAATTGCATTTTTGCAATAAATTTTAAGACCTTAGTGCACTAATCTCCTATTAGGATAGGGTGTAAGTTGTATTACAGAAGTCCCACATTAGAAAATTGATATGGTATTGTATAGTTAATATATCATAGTTGCCCCATAACTTATTAACTTAAGCTTTTCAGTAAAGGTGGGTGCAGTTGGTTGTATTGACGGGCTTGAATTTGAGCTCCCTTTTGGTGATCACCCCGAGTGAAAAGTATCGGACTTTTGCTATATACTCCCAACAAATGGTATCAAAGTCGATGGTTGCGGTTTCCAAGCAAGTGAGCATTGTGGTGTAACAACGCGAGCCTATAAGAATGAGTTACAGGCTAAATAAGATATATTTACTACTCAACATCACATCAATTCTCCAATGTTGAACTTTTCTAGCACAACTCACACATGTATTCTAACAATCTTCCCTCATGTGTGATTTTCAATATTAGGCTCGTTCCCCTTAATTCGAGTATCCCCTTAATTTACTTTTTAAGGCTTTGTTGATGTAGATTTCGGTGGTGAATTGAATAATAGGAAGAGCACCTCAAGTTATGTTTTTACCTTATGTTACACTACAATTACTTGGATGTCTAGACTTCAAATGTGTGTCTCTCTCTCAACCACCAAGGCAAAGTATGTTGCTATATTTGAAGCTGGTAAGGAAATGATTTAGTTTAATAATTTTTTTTTGAAGGCTATAGGCAAGAAGTAGGATAATGGTATTCTTTTCAATGTGTTATTTATCTTGCAAAAAATTTGGCATTTCATTCAAAGACAAAACAGATTGAGTTAAATTATCATCAAATTCGTTAGTTGATAAATGATGGGAAATTGTCGTTAAAGAAGATTCTTGGTGTCGAAAATCCAATAGATATGTTAACAAAGGTTGTCACAACTGAGAAACTAGGGCTATATATTGTCTCAGTTGGCCTCCATGGCAAGTTATGAGAGGGTTTGTTACATTAGGACAGTGTGGGTCAGAAAGATGAAGGCCATGGAAGATTATTGTTTTTTTTTTGAAGATCAACCTCCAAGTGCGAAATTGATGGTGTTGTGGAGTTTGATAGAGAAAAATATTATTTTTGGTAGACTCTTCCTAATGGGTCATTCATCTTGATATATTAAAGTAAATAATAGAGCTTTTATTGCTGCTAATGTTATATATACAATTTCCATCATTATTATGTATGTTCTAGACTCTTGCTATTTGTAGGGTAATATCTTCCATAGTTGTAATGCTAAAGTTTGTAATCTTGATCTTGTAACACTGAACCTTGTAACCCAAAGCTTGTAATGCTGATTATGATAGTGGAGAAGTGTAATACCGTGGCTTTTTTCCCTTCCTAATTTTTGGAAAGGGTTTTCCACATAAAAATTCTCGCTTGTTGTCTTCTCTATTTATTCTCTCTATATATTCGTGTTCCTAATAGACGATATCAAAACTAATGGTTGTGGTTTTTGACAAGTGAGCGTTGTGACGTAGCAATGCGAACCTGGTTTCGGGGCAAATGAGCATTGTGGTGTCACAACGCAGGCCCATAAGTTGATGCAGAAGGATACTTGAATTAAGAAGGAGTAGGCCTAACACTAGAGCTCACATGTGAGGGAGAAATTGTTAGAATACACATGTGAGTTGTGTTGAAAAAGTCCCATATTAGAGAATTGAGATGGTGTTAAGCTGTTAATATATCCTAATTGGCCTATAATTTATTTATTTAACCTTTTGAGTAAATGTGGGCCCACTTAGATGTATTGCCGAGCTTAGATTTGAGCTCTCTCTTGGTGATGTCTTCGAATAAATGATATCGGACTTCTACTGTGCGCTTTAAACCTCTCCATATTTTAAGGTCCCACAGCAATTCCACGCGAGAATAGTCCACGTCATCGGTTAAAGTCTAGGTTTTCAAAGCAGGTCATGCATGGAGAAAATATTACGTACCTTAAAAGTGCCACGTAATCGGTGCTCTGAACCATTTAGAATTCGCCACGTGTCTTCGGGGCCCCACACGTCAGCCCAATGTTCAAACCCAGCGTGCAGTACATCCTCTCTCCTCTGTATTTTTTTACACACCCTCTTTTCTCTCCTCTCTCCTCACTCCTCACTCTCTCCCCTCTTTCTTGACCTGGCGACGTTCTCTCCGACGACGGCAATACTCCCACTCCGACGACGGCGATGCTCCCGCTCCGACGACGGCCTCTCTCTCTCCACTCCACAACCTCTTCCTTCTATCGACATACCGCGGCTCGCTCTCGGACCTCTCTCTTCCCAAATCGTGCCCTGATTCCGCTCGGTCTTCTCCCTCCCTCGCGACTCGCTCTGATCTGTCGTCCAATCTTCCACCGGCGACACTCGATTCCATGCTCCGCTCTACTTAGACCCATCTCTCTCGAGAAGCCCTAAATCTGCGACAACAAATCCACCTTCCAGGTTTTTTTTTTTTTTTTTTTTGGGGTTTTTATGTATGCATCTTTTCTTTGGATGAAGCTCGCACATTATTTATCAAATTTTTCTTGTTTTACCATAGTGTGTAGGGGTGGTTCTGGTTCTTGCACAATAGAGAAGAGAGAATCCCTTCTACGCTTAGCTCGGCTTGGTTTAAAGCCGTCCCTCCCAGAAGCCCTAAATCAGTGAGGACAAGCCTGCGTTTCTGGTTTTTTCTTTTATTGGGTTTTTTGGTCCTCATCTTCATTTTGGGGAAGCTCACACACTGATTGTCATGTGTAGGAGTGTTTCCGGTTCTTGCAAAACAGAGAAGAGAGAAGCGATTGGTCTGCTCTCTTGTATCGCTTCTACGCACAGCTTTGCTCGGCTCAAAGCCGTCTCTCCCGAGAAGCCCGTATTGCTTGGCTCGGCTTGGTTCAAAGCCGTCCCTCCCAGAAGCCCTAAATCGGCGACTACAAGCCCGTGTTTCAGGTTTTCTTTTTTTATTGGATTTTTCGTCCACATCTTCATTTTGGGTGAAGCTCGCACATTGATTGTCAAAATTTTCTTGTTTGTTTGGCCACAAAGTGTGTAGGAGTGTTTCCAATTCTTACAAAATAGAGAAGATAGAAGCAATTGGCCTGCTCTCTCGTGTCCCTTCTACACACAGCTTTGCTCGGCTCAAAGCCGTCCCTCTCAAGAAGCCCATATCGCAACTTCAGGTGGTTTCAGTTCTCGACTTTTATTTTTTCCAAAGTTGATTTGGCGACTGTCTTTTGTTCTAGTCACATACATTAATTGTAGTTCAAATTCAATGGAAAGAAGGGTCAGAAATATGAGAATCAAACAAGAATGAGGGCTTGGAGAGTAATGGAATCTCATTTTTTTTCTTGGTCGTATCGAAATATTAGAATCACAGTTGGAGGAATTATGTAGCAACTAGAATTTGGAGATGTTTGTATGTGGTGCTCGATTACAAGTTCAATTCTGATTTGTGGAAGTTTATTGGACAAAATGAGAAAACTTATGCTTTTCCTCTTTTCTTTTTCTGGTGGTAGATTTATTTTGTGGTACATCGAGTTGTGACAATCTTTAAGGCGAGACAAAACGGCTTTGGTTTTGGCTTGCTGGATTGGGGCTCTTTGAGGAGACTGAAAACTTGGTGTCTTTTTTTGAGAAGGAACATCTAGATGGCTGAAACAGAGGTGATTTTTCACTCATTATATGTGTTTTTCTTAGTAATGAACCCAATGTTTTCTTGCTTGAAAAGGCAATATGTTAATTATTGTTCATTCTTTTAGTTGCAGCATGAAACTTCCCATCTTGTGCATGTAATGCGTGATATGGAAAAAGATTTTGAGTTTGCAATAGGAATGGTTTTCTCAAATGAACTTGAAGCATATCATACATATGTAGCCTATGCAATCGGTAAAGGATTTAGAGTGAGTAAGGATAATCTATTAAGAAATCGTAAAGGAGAAATAACTCGAAGGACTTTCGTGTGTAATTGTGAGGGACATTCTGTCAGCTCATCTGATCAAGATAAGAAATATGAGAGGTTTGAAGTTAGATGCGGCTGTCCTGCTCGTATCAAATTTAAAGTTCACAATGGTGTCTATGAAGTTATTGAGTATATTTCCGAGCATAATCATGCATTTATTCCGGAAGGTCAAAAGCATTTGATTAGATGTGGAAGGATGATATCTGATACTTGCAAGGGTGTTATAGTTGATATGATTAAAGCTAGAATTGGGGGGACTTCAACATATAAGTTTTTAGCAAATGAAGCAAGAGGAAGCAGAAACTTGGGTTTCAACTTGCGCGATTGTCAAAATTTTTTGCAGACCAAAAGATCCAGTGATATAACTAGGGGAGATTGTCAACGTCTTCTAAATCATTTTCATTGTATGCAAATGCAGAACCCGATGTTTTTCTATGCTGTACAGGTAGATCAAGATGGAAGATTAACTAATTTATTTTGGAGAGATAGCTTGTCCAAATATATTATGATTGCTTTGGTGATGTGCTTGTATTTGATACCACCTATCATACAAACAAACATAATATGATATGTGCACCTTTTGTTGGGGTTAATCACCATTGGAAGAATATTTTGTTTGGTTGTGCGTTTTTATTAGACGAGACTGCAGAATCTTTTATTTGGTTATTTGAGGTGTTTTTGAAGTCAATGGGAGATAAGGCTCAAAAAACTATATTCACTGATCAAGACCAAGCTATGGCAAAAGCCATTAGAATTGTATTTCTGAATACACAACACCGTTTGTGCACTTGGCACATTGGGAAAAATGCCAGTCAAAACATCCCAGATCTTTATCGCAAACCAAGTTTTAGGGATAAATATTTCTTCACACTTATGTATAGATGTAGATCAGAAGATGAATTTGAATCTACATGGAGGAAAATGGAAGACGAGTGGGGTACTGCAAATAACAATTGGCTTCGAAGATTGTACGAAATTAGACATAAATGGAGTTTGGCTTTTGGTCGTGATACCTTTACATGTGGTATAACATCAAGTCAAAGGAGTGAGAGCACCAATAATGTTTTCCAACAATTGGCCAGCAAGACATCTAACCTTGTAGAATTTGTCCACTACTATGAAGAACAATTGAAGCACATGAGAGAAACTGAAAGTCAAGATGATTATAGTTCTCGTGGAAAGGCTAGAGTGGAAGTTCCTGATAATAGTATCTTGATGCATGCTGCTTCGGTGTATACCCGTGCCATTTTCATAAAGTTCAATAAAGAATTTATTCAAAGTCTTGCTGAACATGTTTCAAGCACTACATTTGATGGATCAATTTATTTATATACTCTAAAGTGTATGAGGACTAAATGTGAAAATGTTGTCAGGTATAATCCTGTAGATGTTTCAGTTTCTTGTGATTGTAAATTATTTGAATCAAGAGGTTGGTTGTGTTGCCATGCCTTAAAAGTGTTGATTGATGACATATCGGTCACGAGTATTCCATCGTCCTATATTTTGAAAAGATGGACTAAGGGTGCTAAAGAATGGATTGTGAATGATGAATGCCATCAAACATCACCGGGTCCATCTAAATTTAATCGATTTTCCACATTAATGCAAGAATCTCTTGAATTAATGAGTTTGGGAGCTGAAGATGCAACTACTATGACAATTTTGAGGAAGAACATGGGAAAAGCGAAGGCTGAAATTGCATCATACAAAGCAAGTGTGGTTGTGACTGATGCTGTTACTGCTGATGATGATAATCAGGATTCTATGTGTGAGATTTCAGTTTTGGACCCCCTTCGAAGGAAAGGAAAGGGAACAAGTTATGGAAGGTTGAAAAGCTCAAGTGAGAAAAAGAAAAAGAAATCTAAGAAAGGAGCACCCCAAATGCAAATAGAAAGTCGAGGTAAGTGACATATTATTCTATTTAATATGATTGTTAAATCTTTACTTATGTTACTTGATGTCAATTAACATATTTATTATTTTGATCTGTAGAGTTGGTCCAAGCAACACATAATGAGACTCATTTCTCAGACTATTCGAATAATTCAAATCAGTTTCAAAGTGCCTTTTATCCTAGCAACGTTGGTGGTCCTATGGTAAGTTTAAATTTTTCATAATCAAATGTGTTGCTGTTAGTTCTCCATTTGTATTTGCATCTTCCTAATCTGTTAAATTTCTTTATATAGATGCAGCAGCCACCATACTTCATGTCGCTAAGGATTATGAATGGATTTTGCCCATTCCCTAATCAGGTTTTTGATAGTTTAGTGTATTAATTTATCTATAATGGACTGTGCCTCTCTACAACTATAGATAACACATAATTTATTTATGTAGATGCAATACCCATACATTATGCAGCCAGGGATTATAAATGGAGTATCGCCATTTACTAGTCAAGTTCTTATTATGAAATCATTTAGATCCCAATGTTATTTATCTTCTTGTTAATATTGTAATATTCATTGTTAATGGATTCTTTTGGATAGATGTTGGAGTACCATAATAGATCTCATGGAACCATGTGGAGTCAGGTATAACTTGGGCGCTCTCTTATGAAACCATAATTCAGCACTACCCGTAATGTCTATCACTTGTAGTTTCTCTGTGAAGTTATCTGCTTGTTAGGCAGCAACTCTTTCGTTCATTACATATGACGATGGGTGCATGGTTTAAAGTTTTAAAATCAAGAAATTTGCAACTAATGCCGCAAGTTCGATCTTTAACTCAATAGAACTGCAATGTTAGTGTCTTTTGAGGCTTTTGTATTTTTTAATGTTTGTCATGTCAATGCAACGCTCAATTTACAATGAGAAAACAAAATTTCTATGGCTGTTGGAATATGAAAGGGGTAGTTCTATTGTTTAGGGAAGAAGCTAGATGGTTGACTTGAATTTAAAGTAGGAAAGATGCACCCTGCTTATTCATGTAAAGTGGTGGGAGCACTACGTTATGCTATTGTGATGAGAAAGAAATAAGATGACTAGCGACTCAGTCATTTGCTTCATTGTTATGCATCCATAGCCAGTCGGCAATAGGCCTACTACATATCAGCACATCCACACTATTTGAATGGAGCACTTTTGTTTTTGCTGTTCGCTACTCCTGGCTTTTTTGAGTCATTTATCTTGACATGTTTAGTAAAATGTAAATAAATTGTTTATTCCTTTGCATAGGGGTCATCAAACTCTTTTGAGCAACCTTCGATGAATGAATTCAACAATTCTGAAGAAACACACACCAATTGGCCAGAGTGACACGATTCTTGGATGGGACCATGCTGCCTCTAATCCTGTTATGTTTATGTTTTGGCGAGTTTGCTTCCAGAATTTTTTGTTTATTTACTATTGAATTTGATATCTTCCATGCTCATCAAACTTGCTTTTGGCAAGTTAGATAAAAGTCGAGTTCTTTAGACGGCTGATATGCAAGTTCATGTGGAACAGGGCTTTAGTAGAGGCGGTATAGCTATACAATGGAGCGATTTGGACCTTCTTGACACGAAACTGACATTTTATGGATGCTTTAGTGGTTTCATTGCTTTCTTATGTTGACCTGCTGATTTTGTCGAAAGACATATGAATGTTTAAGACGATGAACTTGAGAGTAGAGACACTTGCAGATTCAGGAGATAGTGACTACCGGCAAGTTGTGTAAGTTGGAGCACTTTGAAACAGATGAAAAGGTACACGAAGAGTTTATCCAGAGTTTGACATTTACATTTAACTGCACTGCCAGTGAAATAGTACCACTTGATAAATCCTGGTGCTCGCATATTTGAGCGGTTTCCCTTCTTTGTTTCCATCCTTTGGGTGCATCAATGCTGACACTGTATGGCAACATTTGTAGCAACACAAAATAGTCTGATTGAATTTCTATATTGAGATATTGTCCCTTGGTTTCATAGAAATATGGATTGACACATGAATACTTGCTCTTTCATATCTATCATGCACATACATGTTTGCCAATGTGGGGTCTATTCCTGTTGAAATTATTCTGGTCCAACAACTGCACTGAAGTTGTATGAAAAAGGTTACTGCACACTTGATGAGCTGAAGAAAGAGGACTCATTAACACATGCTTAAAGGCTAAGTCTGAAATACTTTGATGTTATAAAGCAGAGGATTCCACGTCATGAGGTATTCTTCCTAAAAACTTTGGCAATCCCAGGACCTCCTATTGAAAGAATGATTTAGTATGGTAGGTGGCATTTATGAGCTAACCTGAAAGTTGGAGTTCTATGAGCCCCTGCAGGGACTAGGAAAGGAGAAAAATATGTAGAACATTGGATATTAAAATTGGAACTTCTGTTTTACCTTTATGCTATTCATTTTCTCCTAATTTCTAAGGTTTAGGAGATGGAGCAACTTCTTCAGAAAGCAGGTGAAGATGTCTTACCCAAGGTGAGCACAATAAATTTAACTGCTTGATTTTCATATCTGAGGAATTTTAAGTTTTTAAGTGGATGCATTTAAATTATTCTGGAATAGCCTCCGTATCCAACCTTAACGTGCTACCGCTTCAGGGCTTGTTTTCATATTTAGTGAGGAAGAATCACTTTCACCTACAGAAATTCTAGTTTGACATCATTAATGTCTTTGCTCAAGTTTATAAGCAGTTGAGGCCTTAAAACATGTATATTCAATGGACTTTTTCTGTTACACACCCAAATAGCCATTTTGAGATTAGTGAATGGTGTGATTTTAGTCATAGAGGAAGAATTTATCTTAATTACCACCCACTGCTTCTGCTTTATATGCATACATTACCATAAACTGGTAGTTTTCTATTATTATAAGTGATTTCTGATATAAGCTTGTGGCTAAATGAATACTCCAAAACAATTCACTTCTCATTGCGATTCTTTTCCTTCTAGATGTACTTCTGTAATTGCTTTCTTTTCATTTTTTTCCATCATTCATAGATACTTTTCATTCTTTGCCACACTTTGGTAATTGTTTTGCATTCATTCAGTAGGTTCTTGGAATGTTTGCAGAAAATGATATTGTCTTAGTACCGCACATTATTACAGGCGGTGATGGTGATACTCAGACAGAAGTGAATACTATTTAATTACTGGGGAAAGGCTCATGATATGTCCAATAGTGCTATGAATTAACTGTTGGAATATGAGAATAGAAGTGTACATGAAAATGAACTTTTTATCTGTATTGATGCATGGAGGTCTATTCATTGTGTATCATCAAGTTCTATTCGACTTAAATAACAAGCTGAGAAGGGCTTTTAGGACTTGTCTGCGAGATTTTTAAAGCTAAGGTAGTTGTGCAACTAATCCAGTTGTTCCTCCTTCAGGACTGCAACAGAAGCATCAGCAGGAGCTGGAGAATTTGACTCTAACAACACAGCCGTACAAGACTCTAAAGCTCTTTGTTTTGGCCACTTTTCAGCATTTCAAGCATTTGATATCTTATCCATTGGGAAAAGGGGGCTTGCTTCTGTTGCTAAGCACCGTTACTGTGGCCCTCAGCTTTTTGCTGATTACAGTTGATGGAGCGCATGAAAAGGTTTGCTTTTCATGTGGGTTTGAAGTGTTTTTTGGGCACGATAGTTTATTGTCAAGCAAAGGCCCCATGTAAATGTTAAAACTCTCTTAAGTTGTGTGGATAGCTAGAATTTAAGAGTATCGAAAAGCATATATCTTCTGTCTATATTACCGCTTTTCTGTTTAATATCTCTACAGGTACCTTCTACCACCAAAATAGCTATGAAGTTAAAATTGATGTTAACTAAATCATGGTTTTCATTTTTTGAGGTTGCCACTTCTACTGGATATCTATAAGGAGGTATGTCCAAGAACTTGTCATTCATTCTCATGCTTATGAAATTGTCTAGAACATCACCTTGAGTGGTGTCCCTGGAAGCCGTGTCTGCTGGTTCATTGTGTTTAATGTGATGGTTTGACCATGCTGATGGATTATAAGATGTTGGATTTGTCTTTGCATCTCGGCACAACAACATTTTCGAACAGGTTGAGTTTTGGAGAGGGAACGTCCCCCTTTGTTTGAAAGATTCCTTGTTTCTATCAGACTAACTTCAATTGATTATGGTTTCAGCATCTCTCCCAGCATTGCACTTGATTTATGGCCTACTGTCAAAGTCTAGACTTGTGCATGATGCAAGCGATCATGGCCGCCGCATACCAAGCAAGTTTCTTTACTGAGGTCGATGCCACATAGAAGATGGGATCAGGGAGATGAAATAAAAATCTTCATACATTCACATTTTATTGAGGTTCTCTCACTATTTGCTTGGGATGTTCCACCCTCCTGGGCATTTCGTAGTTCCTAGGGCTAACAATGGTGAACTGGGGAACCTTTATGCAAGATTTTCATATTTACAGGCATGTTTTAAGCCTTTGGCTTTGCCTTGAGACGATGGTTCTGATGTAACTTTTAATAATATAGTGATTCTATTAACTTTATGGATTTTGACCATTGTTGCTGAACATGTATATTTGGATCCTATGTAAGACTTGCGTTCTCTTCTATTTTCCATCTCTTTTATCCAATAATTTTGGTAACTTGCTAGGATGAAAGGTCAAATTCTCCTAAGCCTTCAAGGATGTCAAGTGGGTGGTGTTTGTATATAAAACATACATAGTGATTCAGACAAATGAACAAATGTGGACAAATTTCATTTTCGTTTTATTCCAGCTCTCATTAAGGGTATTTTACGAACCATTCATCATATAACAACAAACTTGGAATTTCTTGCCAATCAACTTTGACCACTCCCAAATGCAGAATCAATGAGAGAAGGAAACAAATTGATGAAATGCAATTTCTTGTTGAGTCACTCTAGAAAAAACTCTCTTAAAGCTATATATAGACAGTTAAGTTCTAGAGACAATAATCCCACCGCTATTTGCATACAATCATTCGCCATCGTGGATTAGTGTGCTGACAATATAGATAAGGGACATGCTTTTCACCGATCCCTTTCTTGCTCGATTTCAGGGGATATAAAGCCAAGGCCCTAAAGTTGATTGCACACTCATTGATCCCATCCACAACTCTAATGCAACCATTCACAACAATCGCAGCCCCTCCCATATTCTAAGCCAACCGTCCCATGTTCCCACCCACCAGAGTGCATCTCGAGCTTCCTCCACCATCGATGACCAGCACTTTCTCTTTTCCTCTAGTTTCGAGCAACTCCTGAGCCAGGACGTTGTCCTCAAATACCTTGAGAGTGACAACAGGACCCAATAACATTTTGCTCTAGCCACATATCTGGAATATTGGATGCAGCACAAGCAGGTTGCTGCTTGCCACGACTAATGCATTTGAGTCACAAACTTTGGTTGTTTCCAGAGAAGCCATCTTTTTATCCTGCAATATTGATTAGTTAGTTCTTGGCAATCAAGAAAAACATCGACAATCTAGATAAAAGTGTTCCATACACAAGTGGGTGAAGTGTAACATAAAAGGAGGGCACTTTGGGCAAGCTCTTTTCACTCTACGTGGGGAGTGTTACAGCCCAAAAAGAACATTCAAGCTAGCTGTTGCAAACAGATCAGGAGCTATACATAAACATTGAATGAAGGGTACTCTTTCAGGAAAAATATTTGGTGATACATTGCTCGAGAAGCATAAGTGATTAAGATGAACACTTTCACAGCATTTGGCATTATGCTCAAACAACACCACGTATGTGCATGAATAAAGGCGTACAAAAATGGCATATCAACTTCCCACTTGATTCTAAAATTGATTATAGTATGATCTCATCATCATAACACTGATTTTGATGCATAAACTAAAACACTGTATCTAAAAACAAGCTATGGTGATCAATTCCACACTAGGCAGTACATGATTTTGTATATGTATGACAAAAAGCAAATGACAGGAGAAAACAACGCAAACAAACCGGCTAACTGAAACATTCATAAATTTATCCTATTTTGACAAACAATTGCGAATGCTAACCTCAGATGAATTTGGTATGAGCTGGCTAGTTAAACTAGATGGTTTTGAATCTTCAGAATCATCTAATAGACTTGTAGCGGCTGTTGCAGGGTTAAAGAGAACCTTTCAGAATAAGCAAAGGTGAAAACTTCAAATGAAAAACAGGAGTCTCAATATAGATGCTTGCAGCAGATAAGAAGTGTAAGTATAGACAAATGCTACTTACATGGGCTTGCAGAAGATGGATGACAGCAAACAGGGCGTATTTTATTCAATTGCTGGAATAAGGTCAAACCTGCATACTTTGGTGTTTTCA
The DNA here is from genome assembly GCA_014182845.1 of Corymbia calophylla. NCBI lineage: Eukaryota > Viridiplantae > Streptophyta > Magnoliopsida > Myrtales > Myrtaceae > Corymbia > Corymbia calophylla. Next base: position 17,505,765 of record CM024699.1, read on the forward strand.
ACACCATCCAACTTCCACTACTGTACAAAGGACGTGATTCGCCAATTTTTAGTCTACCAGAGTTCAGGCTCGCTAATTTAACATTGGAAGCTCCTAAGCTACCTGAAAAAGCAAATATGGGAATTAGCATAGATCCATAGCTAAACCAAAGATAAAATGCACAATAACAGGCCATCTCACAATTGTTTCGATGTGTTGACCGAGAAATAAAGCTATAAACTGACAACTTGCATGATTTCATACATCTACATGTTCACCACAGAGAGAGAGAGAGAGAGAAAGACTAAAGCATTCCAACTTGAGGTCTACTCACTTGCTTTGATATAACCTTAATTTCTACATGCCAGCTACATGTCTCTCATGATTCCTTAAGGTGATAAGAACAGTAACCAAGTCGTGGTCTCTTCAAATGTAATGAGTAGCAAAGACATAGCCATAGCCCATGAAAAATCCTGAGACAAATCTTAAGGACGCCTTAACAAGTGGCTTTCATGAAGGGCGAAATTTAAAATGTTAATTAAACAATCCTCTTCTGCAATCATTATAGTAGCGCAAACCATGTGTTTAATAACCCATCATCTCCCACCATGCATCCCTACAACTAACCATCTAGCATCAAACATGAAATCAATTGGAATGGCAGCACTGCATGGATTTAACATAGATTGGCTGGTGTCAATGCACTGATTCCACATTAAAAAGAGAAAGAAGGTGCAGTATTCTCATCTGCACAGACCAGAACCAATAACAAAAGATGATAAATTGTCTTTTTTCCTTTCAAAATTTAAGTAGCTATCTCTTCTTTTGAGCCATCTTTCATGCAACAGCAGCGCTGTGGACGTGCACTCAGAGAATGTGCGAAAGTAAACAAAGCCCAACATAGAGAAAATACAGGAGAATCTCAAATCTTAGCCTTTTCGCTTTCTTGGCGCTTTGCAAGATCAAATACTACCAGAGAGCAATATGTAAAGAACACAAACAACCACGAAACTCGAATTGGTTAATCAAAGACGCTTCAAGGTATCAAGACACGAAAGCGTGAAGATTACAGAGACCCGGATTCGCTAGACACTGAATTCCCACTTCCCCAAGATTTCATCAACCCGAAAGAACAGAGAGCACGTTGGGAAGAAGGACAATGAAAGTCATGGGCGAGAGCCTGAAAAGCGAGAGAGAGAGAGAGAGACTCACAAGAAGCCATTGAGAGCAGCATTCGAACTCGAGGCGACTGAGAGCGGCGGTGGAGCTGAAGGAGAGGAATGAATTACCAGCGACGGGCGTGCAATGCATAAACCTGGGAAAGACAAAGGAGGGAAGGCGTGGGGGAGTACTGGGCGTGCGAGAGGCAGTGGAGGGCGAGAATCTGAAGCATAAACAGGGAAAGAAAAATGTGCCTGGATTAAGATTATCTCGAATAGTCCCATATCAACACATTGACAGAAGTATTCCAAACTTGATCACATCTAGCAGAACACAAATTAGAAAGCCAATCTTTGAAGCAATGTCCGGCCAGCAAGGAGAAATTCTCATAGACAGTGAATTTCTTCCATAAAATAATCAAACCATTTGATAAATATAGCCACAGAACCTAAGAACCACAAGACCAAGCCAAACAGCCAATCAAAACAACACCCATCCATTTTCCACTTGCGATATAGGGTAGTTGGTAGTTGACCATAATTTGGCTGGTGCCTTGCAAACTATACTGAGGTGCACACAATTTAGGATAATTTCCAAATAGAACCTTTTCCTAAAATAAGGATGAGAAACTGACTTGCCTGCATCATGTGCCATTCCTCAAATTCATCGAATATTTCCAGTCGCTCAATCCTAGTAATCAGAGAAACAGAAGGTGAAATCACCCAAAAGTAAGAGATAGAAAGAACTAAAAAGCTTCACATATCGAAACAAAGAGGAAAAATGCCTCATATGGTGAAAGAATCAAAGTGTGATCTTTATCCTTAACAGAATAAAGTGCTCCAGAATCTTTCAAAAGTAGTCTGTTTATAACAAAGATGGGACCTCAAGGAAAACCAAACAAAAGTCCTTCAATGAGATGAAACTTTCTGCTCCACTAAAATGCCACATCAGCATACAAAGGATGGCATTGAAAAGCAGAAAGTTCACCCATTATATCCCAGTTTCAATATTTCAATATCTTAAGCTGTCTGGAACAAGCATGAATTGTCAGAAGGATAATAACTTCTAAACGAGGACACAACACCATGCAGAAAGTTGATTTGTAGCTACTTAATCACAAGTCCCCACTCATAAGCGAGCATTTGTATTATTTGATTATTTACAAAAAATCAAAGTCAAACTACCAAAAGATGAGAAACATTCATAACAAAGTGCTGATTTTCAATACATGCAGTGGCAAAGTTGAGCTTGGCAACATCACTTACACATAACTCAACAGCGTAATTCAAAAGATTACACACTTGATAGGTGACCATACATCTGAAAACACAAATAGACATCTACTGAGTTTCCAAAAGTTCAGAACGAATTGCTGATACAGTGTATCCAAACAAAAAGCAGTTCCTGGTATACAGACGTGGTTTTAACCATCTGAGGCAGCAATCTATCATTATTACAAAGAATAAGCTTTAGAAACTGGAAAGTACTAATTCAACATCCCTCTAAGCTACTATCAAGAAAAAGTGGGCACTAAATTCTGCCCATTAGGTTTATCCAAGCTTGCAATTTGTCTTTGTCATCCAATCATCGAACACTATCACACATCCCTCTAATGACTGTTGGGGTAATTAAAATAGGGGAATGACAAACAAAACAATATTAAAAATCTTCACCACCTTGCGTATAGCAACACGCCACAGATTTAGGGTTCCCAGGAGGGACGGCTTTGAGCAGAGTGGAGCGCGGAAGCGGGTCGTCAAAAGAAGATTAGACAGAGAGCAGAGCAATTGCTTCTTTGTTCTGCAAGAACCACCCCCTACACACATTGTGGCAAAAAACATGTGAGTTTCTCATTGGGAATTTTCTGACCCAAAACAGAGATGCGAAGATTAAACCCGGGAAAAAAAAATTGAACCTGAAAAGCGGAACTTGTGGTCGCAAATTTAGGGCTTCTCAGGAGGGACGGATTTGAGCAGAGCGGAGCGTCGAAGAGCGATTGCTTCTCCATTCTGCAAGAACCACCCCTACACACATTGTGGCAAAATACATGTGAGTTTCTCATTGGGAATTTTCTGACCCGAAACAGAGATGTGAAGATTAAAACCCAGGAAAAAAAATTGAACCTGAAAAGCAGGACTTGTGCTCGCAGATTTAGGGCTTCTCAGGAGGGACGGATTTGAGTAGAGCAGAGAGTTGAAGCAAGTCGTTGATGGAAGCGGAGTGACTTCTAGTCGGTAGCGAGTCGGGAGGGACGGAGAGAGCCAAACGGAATCGGTCGTCGGAAGAGAGCGCGATTTGGGAAAAGAGAGCTCACGGGAGTTTTCGGAGGAGAGAGAGGCCGCCATCGTCGCAAGGGGGCGACCGTCGTTGGAGAGAACGTCGTCGGGAAAGAGTGGAGAGAGAAAAGAGAGCGCTGCAGTGAAAGAGAGAGAAGAGAGAGAGCAGAGCGCTGAGTAAAGAAAGAGAGAAGAGAGAGGAAGCCTTTTCGCGCGCTGGGTTTAAAATTGCCTGACATGTGGGGCCGCGTGGACACGTGGCGATTTGTGAATGGTTCAGAGCACCGATTACGTGGCACTTTTAAGGTACCTAATATTTTCTCGTCATGCATGTGTTGCTTCCATCAACCTTAGAGCGTCGGAAGTGAAGACTTGGGATGCGAGTCTTGCCATGTCGTCCACTAGTGGCTTTGATTCTTTGTACGTTGACCTCGGTCCAACTTTTGTGTCGTGTTTCTCATTTCACCGCCCATGAGAATCCGCGCAAATTACTTCATTCGCATATCCTTAACGTATTTGAAGAGACTTGAGAAATGGAAATTTTTCCTGAAATAATTTGATATTCCCTAATAAAGGATTTAATAAAGGATTTAGGGGATTTAATTGGTGAGATATCACAATCAGGCCCTATACTTTAGTCAAGAAATTATAATCACCCTTGTACTATTGTTTTTGGTTCAAAATCGTCTGTTTACTTTTTAAAAGTATATCTCCGATTGGTCTGGTGACAAAATTTGTTGACATCCAAACCCATAAAACTTGACGTTACCACCAATGCTAAATCCTGAGCGGTCATAGCCACGAGCTTGGAAAAACTATGGACTGCCTTGGCCAAGCTCAGAGAAGTTTACAGCTTAGGAAAGTAATCTGTAAATATCTAAAGCCTAAGGGCTATGGGGCCAACGGTGCCAAAGTTCAAAGAGATAATGTGTAATTTTTTCTAGGTTTTAAAGTTATGGTACGATGCACGTAAAGTTTAAGGAAATAATAATTGTTTATAAATTACCCTGTTGTGGGTCAAAAGTCGGGTCATTAGTCAATCCAAAACTCTCAAACACGCCTTTATTCCCCCATTAAATACCTGCCCATATCAAACGTATTGGCCAAACAAACATCAATCAATCTCTCTCTCTCTCTCTCACTCATATAGAATGGGCAACTGTGCAGCTCCTCAGATCACGAGAAATGGTGGCCTCGCCATGACCACCTATCACAATAACTGGCCATCATCGTCTCCATCCACGCTCAAGGTCATTCACATGGACGGAAGACTCCAAGAGTTCACTCAAACCATCAAGGCTTCTCACCTCCTCTCCCAAAACCCTAACTGCTTCTTTTGCAGCTCAGAGTCCATGTTCATCGACTCCATAGTCCCGCAAATCCACGAAGAGCAAGACCTCTGCTTGGGCCAACTATATTTCCTCTTGCCTCTCTTCATGTCCCGAGTCCCACTCTCTATACGAGAGCTCTGCATGCTAGCCATCAAGGCCAATGCCGTGCTCGAGAGCAGCTCAAGTTTGAGGGGAAGGAAGGGTGGAGTTTCCTCAGTGGCTAATCATCCATGATAACTCTAATAGAGTTATTGTACGCAATAATTATGGTACTTTATAATGTAATAATATTCACTATATAATATTTGGATTTCCTCTATTTACCCAAATCTTCCTTTTTTATGCAGAATAATGAGATATGGAGAAAATAAGTGAAAAAAAGGGCAAAAAGAAGGAAAGAAAAATTTTGTGATTTAGGAATTCAAATAAAAAAGCGTTGAAAAATGAATATCAAATCAAGAATTTTGGATGTCAAATCAAGGATTGTGGATAGGGATTCTTTAATTTATTTCCTAATTTTATGCAAAAAATAAGCAAAATGCCTTGGGATAGGAGTCTTGGATGAATTCTATAAATAAGAGAACAATGAGACCTCAGTTAGGTTTTATTGTTAGATCAATTTTCAGTGTTTTAGGAGTTTTTAAAGTATTTTGAAGAGAAGACGAAGTAATGACAGAATTCTTGCTCTTTGATTCAAAATGTTTAGTTTAATTTATATTTTCGTTTCTTTTTTTTATTATGTTCTAATTTTCTTTTGTTAGGATTATGTTGTAGCTTGACTATGATGGCATGAATTTCGTGATTTTTTGTAAATGATTTTATCCATGTGAGTTATATATTATTGTGCTTAATACTTTTAAATGACTTGCCATAATTTGAATGATTTGATGTGCATACTTGAGACTGAGAGATGATAATATGCAATTGCTCCTTATAATATATAATCATGAATTAAATGTGAATAGAAATATACCATGTTATTTGTGTAGTTTTCAGTGATAAGGTGATCTTGAAGATTTATTGTAAATTGGAAATATTCACGATCTTAATGCACTTATGTTTATTTAAATTCATGTAGAGATATAGTGGATTGATAAATTGAGTATGTTTGCTATACCTAGAGATATGATAGTAAATAAATCAAGAAATTCTGCTATCACGTGTTTGATTATTTGAAATTTATATCTAGTAATTATAGTGAAATTGGATGCTCTAACATATTTACCTGATTGATTTATTGCATTTAGTTTTGAAAATTTTCTTTTAAGGTTGCCAATTTTAATTTATTCTCAATTCTATTTTGATTTATTAGATAAATTTTAGAACTAGTCCATTTTTAGTATTTAATTGTTTTATTAATCATCGAGATCTATTGGATCATATCTTTTCTCATCATTATATTACTTAATCGATATGTTCATTTGTGTTTAGAATTTTACAAACAATCCAAGACGATGTTGAGCTCTGACCGGGGTTGACGCCACGAGACTAGAGTTTGTTCAGAGTAGCCAATGGATTGAGTTGTGAAAGTGCATGCATATGAGATGAAGCGGGAACCGAATATATGATAGAAGGAAGAGCTTGAAGATTATGCTAGAAACTCTTTTTCTTTTTCTTTTTTCTTTGCTTGAACAACTTTTTTTTTGGTTGTCCTAAAATTAGCAACTCTTTATAGTGAGACTTAATATACGTCTCATTGGTTTTATATCTATGATTGATCTGATTACGATTAGCCTAATTATAATTATTTCAATTATTAAATATCATCATTGTCATCATCATCGTTATCACTCACAATCATCATAGCAATTATTATTAATATTATTTAAAGTGGCTTTATTTGGTTAAGTTATGATAGAAGCGAGCAATATATGTCTTGATAAGGACATGAGTATAAAAGCATGCAAAGGATAGTAACTTAATTGGTGTTGAAAAGATCTTCTAATATTCCACTATCTGAGCATTTTTTTTGTTTGTCTAATTCTAACTCTCAATTCACTCTCAGGCTTTTGTTCTATCTCTTTGCAAAACATGAAAGTTATAACCGACACCTAAAACTAAATGTCCTAACCCCTAGCCATCCTTAAGAAGGTGGAGAATCGAACTCTCCATCTCCCGCTCTCATGTGGAAAGGGTGACTATTGAGACAACTCCCAATGGTTCATTTCTTGAGCATTTTATGTAGCCTAGGACGATGGAATTTCTTCACTTTTATATGCAATGCTTAATTTTTGGAAAGTTACCAAAAAAAGTCCTAAACCTACTGCAACTATATTGATTTAGGTATAAAGTTTTTTTTTGGCCATTTTAATTCTAAACCTTTTGCAATTGTGTTAATATAGTCCATCCAACCAATTTTGATCGGCCATATATTTTAATTTTTTCAAATTTTTTAATAATTTTTCTTTTTCTTTTTTCTTTCCTTTTTCCTTTTTTCCTTTTTTTCTATTTTTTTTTCTTCCTTCTTTGCTTCGTTTCCCAATAGTGACCAACGAGTCCTTGCCCAACACCTCCCCAATCGCTGGCAAAGGCGACCATGGCCTTGCTAGGGACCCCCAGGCCTTGCCCAAATCTGGGCAAGACTGGGTGAGGGCCGCAATCCTCACCAAAGGCTCATCGGCCACTATGGGGAAAAGAAGTGAAGGTAAAAAAGAAAAAAAAGAAAAAAGAAAAAAGAAAAAGGAGAAAAAGAAAAGAAAAAATTCAAAAAAATTATTATTATTGAAAATTGTCCACATTAGTGCCGGATGAACTGGATTAATATAATTGCAAAAGGTTTATAACTAAATTGACAAAAAAAAGTTTAGAACTGAATTGACATGATTACAATGTGTTTAGGACTTTTTTGATAATTCTCCCACTAATCTTTCTATGCTATATGGCCATGATAAGGAGCAGGGTTACACAGATGTTGGGAATAATGAATGATCTAGCCAATAAAAAAGGAAATTAATAGATAAGTACTTCTATGCTCAGTTTGGTTCATGTGGAGAATTAATGTTTACTATGCTAAATATAATTTAGGAGACCACTAGTGTTATGATAATCGACTGTTAAATTAGTATATAATCAAGTTTAAAATGTGACGGTCTCTACCCGAAGTTGACCTCATATGTTAATTCTATTAACCACCTTTTTCTATTACCATGACGGCTCACGAATGTTTTTTTTTCCCCTTGATCTGATGCTTAGTAGATAGAATATATTGAAGCCTTATTGGAAGACTTATAAGCATAATTTTGAATTTACACTATTATTAGCTAATTTAACTTTATTTCTAAAATGTACATTTTCAAGAAAAGCTAATTTAAATGACCTACTTGTGGATGGCATAAAATAGAGAGGTATGTTGTTTCCTTCACTTTTGGCCATTGAGTGTGCGTATGGTAACTGGCCAAATAGTGATTGATTATGGTCTTTTGTTTTCGGGAATGGATTTGGAAAAGAAATCTGTTTGGTAAATTTTTTGTTCCCAAGAATAGAATTGGAGCAGAATTAAGAATAAATTTTTTTTAATCTTTACCATCATGAATAATTCCAAGAATCGAGTCCAAGTTATTTTCTTCTCTTTCATTTTCTTTTCTTCTCTTCTCTTTTTCTCTTTCATCTTTTTCTTCTTCCTCCCAGCCTATGATTGGCCTATTACCATCCCATTGCCACCCACCGGCCACTGTTGTCGGAACCAACAATGGTCGGTGAGCGGCTAGGCGAGATCCAGCAAGCTTGCTGGAGGCTCAGCCTTGTAGATTTGGGCGAGCTTCAACCTTGCTCAAGCAGTGTGAGGTCGACTTCACCTTGGCCTAGCGAAGTCAAGCCTTGTTGATGGCTGGACGAGGCTCTCCTTGCCTAAATTTGGTGAGGCTTAAGTGAGGCTGACCTCTCACCAGTGGCTTGGGGAGGCTCGCTGGGCTAGGTGAAGCTCGCCTAGCCATCAATAAGGCTTGGCCTCGCCCAGATCTAGCAAGGCAAAAGCTCACTAAACCTTGCCTTGGCTTGGCGAGGCTCCAGCCAGCATGCCAGACCTCACCAAGTCTCGCCTAATCGATTGCCAACCATTGCCAGCAGCAGTGACCAATCACAAGAGAGGAAGAAGTAGAGAAAAAGATAAAGGATAAAAGATAAAAAAAACTAAGAAAAATATAATAAAAGTATTAAAAATTAAAAGCAACAAAAAAAAATTAAGAATCTTACTAATTGCATTTCTATTCTGGAAATAAAAATTTTGGGTAGTTACTAAATGTTTTTCAAATGCTCAGAAATTGTTTTGGGAACTGAATAAAAAAGAATCATTTTTGAGCAAAAATTATTTTTGGAAATAGAATGGTTATCATTCGCACCCTGAGCTTCTATCATTTGTCATTTCATAAGTCTTCAATGAGTGTACAAAGTAGTAAATTTGGAAATTTTGAATTAGAAATATCCACCGTACATTATGCATATTTCTATCTTCCATCCATATCGTTTCATAGGTCATACGGTAAGATGATGCATGGCATAAGGCAAACGTTGTGAAAGGTCTCATAAGTACTGGACATGGCTGTGCCAAAACCAGCCTTGAAAAGCCCCGCACACGCAAAACGAGCCTATGGGCGCACTGGGCCGGTCACACCGTTGCGGTCCGGTGTTGAGTGGGATGCTAGGTGGTGGCCGTCGATTGGTCAGCTACCACTGCTAACGGCTGCTGACTTCATCTGTTCCAGAGGTCGATAGAAGCTTAGCCCGAATTTTAGGGGGACGAAAGCGAATTGTTCGAAAAAGCAGAACGAACCTTCACTATTTTGGGTCTCCGAGGACCACTGGAAGAGGAATTAAGAATCACCATTAGAAAAAGCGACGAAGGTAGTGCTTCCTCTCTTTTTAACTTTTTCGTGTTTCGTTTGGTTTTATTCAGTCTAGGAGTGACCGAGGGAACTCAAGTGGCTTCCTGGAACGAAACCTCATACGAGTTCGAGACCCAGTGACGTAGGAATGACATGAGCTGAGTGGCGACACAGTCCCTTCTGAGCAGTCCCCATCCTCTCTCCTTATGCGTTAACACGATACTGGCAAGTGACCTAATTTGCACTCTCCAAGAAAATTATCCAGTCAATACTAAATCTATTGTATGGATAGATGACAATTCAATCTTAAACTTTCTAATTTTGCTAATATAGTTTTAAGTTTTTATATAAAATTCCAATATAGTCATTTTGATTAGTTTTTGTTGAAAAATATCAACGTGACGATCCAGTCATTGCCGACCATCCTACCTAGCACATTGTCACGTTGGTGATTTTCCAACGAAAGTTGGTCGGAAGGGCTATATAGGAATTTTGCACAAAATTTTAAGATTAAATTGTCAAAATTGGAAGGTTTATAATAAAATTGACATCCGTAAAATAGGTATAGGGTTGATTATACTATTTTGCCCCTACTTTAGAGTTCTCAAAATTTTAAGATTAAATTGTCAAAATTGGAAGGTTTATAATAAAATTGACATCCGTAAAATAGGTATAGGGTTGATTATACTATTTTGCCCCTACTTTAGAGTTCTGATTTTATCTCTTGATTAAACTAATGTTATCGCAATTTATAGGTAATTTGATAAAAATTCTAGGGGTCCACATAGTTAGGACCTACGCATAAATGGCTAGAAAATGATTTTGCAATATGATCTCTCTTTTTTTCAATTTTTAATCTAATTTAATTAAAATATAATTTAAAAATGTATTTGGACTAAAATACTTCGATTAGCTCGAAGTTCTTATTTGAAACAGCTACCACCACTTCATGCCCTTATTTGAAAAAATGAAAGCATTTCAGATCTTTATTTAGAATTTTCCCCTTAATATACGTCTCATTGTTTTTATATTTGTGATCAATCTGATTATGACTAACCTAATTATACTTATTTCAATTATTAAATATAGTCATTGTTATCATTCACCATCATCATAACAATTATTATTATTATTATTATTATTATTATTATTATTATTATTATTACTACAATTTAAAGTAGCTTTATTTGGTTAAGTCATGATAGAAGCCAGAAGCCAGCAATATATGTCGTGATAAGGACGTGAGAGGTGTAAAAGCTTGTGAAGCATATAACTTAATTGGTGTTGAAAAGATGTTGTGATATTCCATTTCTTGAGCATTTCATGTCGCCTAAGACGAGGGAATTTCTTCACTTTTATATGCAGTGCTTAATTTTTGTTAATAAAAAAAAATGATATCGCATGTACAAGAAAAGGAAAAGCTAGTAATGTTTGGGAAAATTATCAAAAAGTCCTAAATCAATTACAATTGTGCCAATTCAGTCCTAAATTTTATTTTTTTGCCCATTCAATCTCAAATATTTTGTGATTGTGCTAATTCAGTCCATTAGGCCAATTTTAATCGGCCAATATTAGCTGTTCAGTGGATGTTGATATGGACAATTTTTAATAATATTTTATTTTTGTCGAATTTTTTAGATAATTTTTCTTTTCTTCCTACTTTGCTTCTTTTCCCCATAGTGCTCGGCAAGGGTCATGGCCCTTGCCCGACACCTCCCCGACCGTGGGCAAAGGTGGGCTTGCTAGTCACAGCCAAGGCCCCCTTCACTCGCGGGCCCCAAGGCCATGGCAAGGCTAGCTTCGCCTAGATTTGGGCAAAGCTACCTTGCTAGTGACCCCCAAGCCTCAGCCAAATCTAGGCAATGTCATGCGAGAGTCACGAGCCTCACTTCCCATTGTGGGAAAAAGAAGCAAAGGAGGTAGAATAGAAAAAAAAAAAATAGAAGGAAAAGGATAGGAAAATGAAAAAGAAAATAACAAATTTAAAAAAATTATAAATTATAAAAAATTATCCACATCAGCATCCATCGGTTGGCCAAAATTGCCCGAATGAACTGAACTGGCACAATTGCAAAAAGTTCAAAACTGAATTGATAAAAAAATTAGGACTAAATTGACATAATTACAATAAGTTTATAACTTTTTTTATAATTCTCCCACTAATCTTTCCATGCTTTGTGGCCATGATAAGGAACGGGGTCATAGAGAGGTTAGGAGTAATGAATGATCTAGTCAATAAAAGAGGAAATTAACATATAAGTACTTGTATGTTCAGCTCGATTCATGTGGAGAATTAATGTTTACTATGGTTAATTACAACCCAGGTTACTACTAGTGCTATGATAATTGACTATTAAACTAGTATCTAATTAAGTTTAAAACGTAACGACCTAATTAGAAAATCGTACTGAAGTTGATCTCATACGTTAATTCTATTAACCACCTTTTTTTTTCATTACCACGATGGTTGATGATATTATAAAATATATGAAGAGAAAAATAGAGAAGAAAAACAAACGAAAACTTTTACGTGGAAAAACCCTTCCCAAAATTAGGAAGGGAAAAGTTACGGTACCTGTTAAGCAATTTCTTAACTATCAAGATGAGCATTACGTGTTACGAGCTTCAACATTACAACTATAAAAGATATTGCCTCAATATATAGTAGGAGTTTAGGCATGCATAATTATGATGGAAATTACATGTATGCCATTAGCCGCAATAAAAGTTTTATTATCTGCTTTAACATAGTCGGAGGGGTGACTTACTGAGAAATGTCTACCTACAATAAATTATTTGTACACATCTCTATCAAATTCCATAACTCCATCAATCTCCCACTTGGAGATTGATCTTTAAATTTTTTTTTTAAAAAAACATCAATAATCTTTCATAGTCTTCATTTTTGTAACCCAAATTATCTTAGCGCGGTAGCCCCCCTCATCACTTATCATGGAGACCAACTAAGGCAATGCATAGTCTCAATTTCTTAGCGGTGATAGCCTTTATTAACATATCTGTTGAATTTTGTGCACCAAGAATCTTCTTCAATGATAAGGTCTCATCATCTATCAATTGATGAATTTAGTGATAATTTAACTCAATGTGTTTTGTCCTTAGTGAACTACTAGATCTTTGTAAGACAAATAGCACTCTGACTGTCACTAAAAAGAATACTATTGTCCTACTCCTTGCCTATCTCCTTTAGAAAAATTTTCAACCAAATCATCCTTGTGAGCTTTAGATATAGCAACATATTATGCATCAGTGGTTGAAAGAGACACATGTCTGAAATCTAGACATTTAACTAATTGTAGTGCCACCTAAAGTAAAAATATAACCCAATATGCTCTTATTATTATTCAAGTCACCACCAAGACCTATGTCAACAAAGCCTTGTAAAGTTATATTGTTTTTTATAAAACATAATAACACACCTGAAATGCCTCTCAAATATCTTAATAGTCACTTTCTAGCTTCCCAATTCTTTATTCCTGGATTTGCCATATAGATCACAACTCCCATTGTGTAAGTTATGTTTGATCTAGTACACACCGTAGTGACACCTTCGATAGCTAATGCATAGGGCACCATAGCTATATACTTATATTCTTCATTTGTCTTTGATGACTGCATTTTTAAGAGCTTGAAGTGACTTCCTAAAAGAGTACTTCTAGGCCTTGCATTTTGAATTCCGAATCTATCTCGTACCTTTTCAACATATTTTTCTTGAGATAACTTTAAAATTCCTTTGGATCTATCCCACGTGATCTTCATCCCAAGAATCTGATTCGTTGCGCCCAAGCCCTTCATCTCAGACTCTTTTGACAATTGATGCTTCAAGATGTTGATATCCCTTATGCTAGATTCAACAATGAGTGTATCGTCGACATATAACAGCAAAATAATATATCAATCCTCAAATATCTTGAAGTAGCAACAATGATCCATTTCACTTCTAGTGAACCCATTACCACATATAAATGTGCTAGATTTCTTGTATTACTATCTAAGAGCCCGTTTCAAGCCATATACACTTTTTCTTTAATTTGCAAATATCATTTTCTTTTTAAAGAACTTGAGAACATTCTAGTTATACCATGTAAATTATTCCCCTCTAAGTTACCATGGAAGAATGTAGTCTTAACATCTAATTGTTTTACATGTAAATTTTCAATAATAACAATACTCAATACTAGTCTAATAGTAGTCAATTTTACAACTAGAGAAAAAATCTCTATGTAATATATTCCTTTTTTTTTGGCTAAAACCCTTTTACTACTAATCTTGCTTTGTACATTTTACTGCCATTAGGTTCTTCTTTGACCCAATACACCCACTTGTTCTGCAATGCCTTCTTCCTACCTAGTAACTGAGTTAAAACCCAAGTTTTGATCTTATTGAGTGAATCTAAATCATCATGCATTGCTAACTCCCACTTAATAGAATATTTAATTTGTACTACTTCCGAAAAAAAAAATTTAGTTTGCCAACTTCAGTCAAAAACAAATAACGCAATGATGGAGAATATCTCTATACTGGTTCAGATATTCTAAAATATATTATTAAAGTGAATTCAGTTGTATGTGATTCTTGTTCTGGTTTTCATCAGGTCTATAAGGATAATTTTAGGATTTCCAACTAGAACACTCTTAGAAACTTTCCCTAATTCAATCTCTCTATTCTCCATCGTTTATTTCTTCACACTAGATTCTACCAAAGATCTATTTTTATACAACATGTTTTCATTGAATGTAACATCAGTAGTTCTTATTATATATCTATTTTGTTCATCCTAGAACCGATAGCCAAAATAATTAGAACCTTATCCAATGAAAAAATATTTTTTAACTTTTGCATCAATCTTATCTCTATTTTCAAAATCAACATGGCCATAAGGAACACAACCAAAAATTTTCAAATACAAGGGATTTACCTTCTTTCCACTTCATTCTTCATTGGGCAGCTTGAAATTGAGTGGAATTGAAGGCCCTCTATTAATTAGATATGCCAATGTATTAATTGCATCCGCCCTAAATGTCTTGGGTAATCCTACATGCATCATCATACTTCTTGCACATTTATTCAAAGTTTTATTCATTCTCTTAGCAATTCCGTTTTATTGTGATATATTAGAAATAGTTCTTGTCATTCTAATTTCGTTCTTTGCAAAAAATTGCTTGAACTCCTCACTATCAACCATTATCGAACTTTAGACATTTTAATTCTCAAGCCAATCTCATTATCTACTTCAGCTTTTCATCTGTTAAAAGTAGCAAACACATCATATTTATTTTTCAAAAGGTCTCAATTTGCTTCTCCTTTAGACTTTGATTTACCACAGTATTGGTTTCGCCCTTGTTGATTGTTTCTCCCTCTGCCTCTAGTATTTAAGGCAGAGCCCCATAAATTCACTTGATTCTCTTTTGCGAATATCCTTTCTAAGAATCAAAATCTCGAATTGCTTGAAACTTCAACTTTTTTTTACCAGAAGAACTGCTTACTGCAGTTACAGTTGCACTCCAACTTTCAAGTAGAGAAGATAGTAAAATTAAAGTTTTTACCTCTTCATTGAATATGATATCCACTAAACTTAATTGAGTTGTGATCACATTGAATTCGTTGATGTGATCTGTCGTAGAAGCACCTTTGTTCATCTTTAGATTGAAAAGACAACACATTAAATATACTTTATTTGATGTAGAAGACTTCTTATACATGTTGGCCAATGCCACCATCAAATCAACCAATGTTCTCCCATTAGCAATATTGAAATCAACATTCTGCGCCAATCTAGGACGAATCAAATCCAAAGCTTGCCAATCTAACAATTCTCACTCTTCTTGCTTCATAGAATCTAGTTTCTCTCCAAACAAAGGCTAATGCAAGTTCTTTTGATATCATATATCCTCAATTTTCATCTTCCAAAAACCAAAGTCATTGCTATCAAATTGGTCTTCACCTTCCTTTCATCCATATTCGCCTCTTCTATTTCGCCATAACTAGGCCCAATACCAGTTGTTAGGAACACGAATATATAAAGAGGAAAAAAACAAGCGAGAATTTTTACGTGGAAAACCCTTCCTAAAATCAAGAAAGGAAAAATCATGATGCTGCATTAGGCAATATCTCCACTATCAATATCAATGTTACAAGCTCTAGGATTACAAGTTTCAACTTTGCAACTATAAAAGATATTACCCCAATATATAGTAGGAGTTTATAGCATACATAATTGTGATGGAAATTACATGTATGCCATTAGCAGCAATAGAAACTCTATTATTTGATTTAATGTAGCAGGATGGGTGACCTAGTAGGAAATACTTGCCCACAACAAATTGTTTATGTGCTTGAATATTATTTTACTCGATGAGACTCCGCGACTCCATATGAATTTTTTTTCCCTTCACTTGATGCTTAATAGAATATATTGTTTATGCGCTTGAATTTACACTATTATTAGCTATTTAACTTTATTTCTAAAATGTACATGTTCAAGAAAACTAATTTAATTGACCTACTTGTAGATGATATAAAAAAGAGAGCTATGTTGTTTCCTTCACTTTTGGCCATTGAGCTTCTATCATTTGTCATTTCATAAGTCATCAATAAGTGTACAAATTAGTCAAGTTGGAATTTTGAATAAGAAGTATCCACCGCACATTGTTCATATTTCTATCTTCCATCTGTGTCATTTCATAGGTCATACGATAAGATGACGCATGGCATAAGGCACACGTTGTGAAAGGGCTCAAAAAATACTGGACAAGACTGGGTGCATGCCAAAACCAGCCTTGAAAAGCCCGGCACAAGCCAAACAAGCCAGGGATCGCCCAAGCCCACGCGCAAAGGTCATGTATGGGCGCACTAGGCCGGTCATGCCCTTGTGGGCTAGTGTTGAATGGTATGCGTGGTGGTGGCCGCCGACCACTGCCATCGCCTGCTAACTTTATTTGTTCTAGAGTTCAATGGATGCTTAGCCCGAATTTTAGTGGTCTCCGGGGACCACTAGAGAAGGAATTAAGAATCGCCATTAGAAAAAGCGGCGAAGGTAGTGCTTCCTCTCCTTTTCTCTTTAACTTTTTCGTGTTTCTTTTGCTTTTCTTCAATCAGTCTCCGAGTGACCGTGGGAACTCAAGTGGCTTCCTGGAACGAAACCTTATGCGAGTTCGAGACTCAGTGACGTGTGAATGACATGAGCCGAGTGGCGACATAATCCCTTTTGAGCTGCCCCCGTCCTCTCTCCTTCCCCATTCACACTACATCCGCGAGTGACCTAATTTGCACTCTCCAAGAAAACTATCCAATCAATACTAAATCTATTATACGTATAGATGATAATTCAATCTTAAACATTCTAATTTTGCTAATATAATTTTAAATTTTTGCAAGAAATTCCAATAAAGTAATTCCAAGTAGTTTTTGTCGAAAAATGACAACATGATAGTCCATTCATCACCGGCCATCCAACGTGGCATATTGTCACTTTAATGATTTTCCAACAAAAGTTGGTTGAAAGGACTATATGGGAATTTTGCACAAAATTTTAAGATTGAATTGTCAAAATGGAAGGTTTAAGATTGAATTGGCATTCGTACAATAAATTTAAGATTGATTGGACTATTTCACCCCCAATTTAGAGTCCTGGTTTTATCTCTCGATTAAACTAATGTCCTCCCAATTTATAGGTATTTTAATAGAAATTCTAGAGGTCCACATAGTTAGGACCAGCGCAGAAATGACTAGAAAATGATTATGTAATATGATATTATACACAATCTTTTCGACGCACTTGAACATGGAGCCTTGTCCAGATACGCGCACATCCTTAGAAATTAATAGAGGCTATCGAAATAATTGTATCATAAATCCAAATGGCAAACAAAAACATAGAATCTAATCACAACCAATCGAACATTCCATTTGGTATCCCTACAATTGCACGTTCTAATCAAAGGCGACAATTCTTGTTGGTGGGTTGTGTTAAAGATGTATCGACTTAGTGGTATCCTACAAAACGACATGATTAATTAATTGTGTTGATATATGACACATGGATACAACCTGATTATTAATGGGTTGACATGACACGACTTGAGTGATACAATTAAATGTCAAGTTGATAAGTTGACACAGGTGCACAAATCATGTGACATGACTTAGATATATACTAACGGGTCAACATGATTTCTTTACCTGCCATGACATGAAATAACCTACCAATCCCGCAAACCTGATATGGATTTGTCTAAATTTTTAAATTTTTCACGTAAGCATGCTTCGCCCTGTAAATAAAGCATCATCAAACCAAGCAAACCAACTTGTTTAAAATACTTGACCCCAACATCGGCCACGATATTAAGTCCATTATGTCCATAACCTATCTAATTCATATAAATTAGATAAATTGTCATTAATATATTGGCTTTACAAATAAGCTTTTTCATGAATGTACAAGCAGTTGTAATGCGCTAAATAACCTTTCAAAACATACGGAAATATGCTTCATAACCGTTGATATGTTAGAAATAAACATTTGAAATTGCATAGTTTCCCTATGCCACTATTCTGATTGTTTACGTATTTGCATTAGAAGACTCATAGCATGAAGCTGACCCATAGGTGTCGAAATACCAAGGGAATCGGTCCAGGCAAACTGGAAAGCTGGAGGACTAAGGTCCCCTAGATGGCGAACCGAGGACACGCACAAGTTATGAATTTTCCAAAATATTCTTCAACGTTGTAGTTATTGTCGCTAAAAATATGTTCAGCTGCCAAAACTCTCATTATATTAGGTCAAAAGAACGAAAATACCCCGTTAAGTTAATAACAACATGGCTTCATTAATTTCAAAACTAAGCATGTTTCATCATATAAATTGTCACTTAGTCAATTATTCATGCATCCACATTACATATTAGAACTCGTGCATACCTGCACGTCATTTATCATGTTGACGAAAGTGTTTCACTTGATTACTTCTCCGGAAAAATAAAAAGTTGCATTGATGATTAACAGATTATGGTGTAATTGTATCCAAGAACTTAATTGAAAAAATGGGTACCTAAACGGCGCTGTGTACATGCTAACCCTGTCCCACATGTAACGAAACCCTCGGACCACAATTTATTTGGTTTTCAGAAATCATTAGTACTTCACATGTGAAAATAGGTGTCCAGTCAGCCTACTTTTCATAAAAGTGATTAGTGATGACTATATTGAAACTATTTTTATTTCGAAATCCCAATTTTCTCCTAATTTTTCAAAACGGTATTACTCAAAATCCCTTTCCATTGTAATTGCATTTCTGTACCTCATCCCGAAAGGGGAGGATGCTACAATCAGATATGCATTTCTGTACCCCATCCCGAACGATCTTGAGCTAAAGTGCTTACGCTGATAAGGACTCATTGAGGCAAACACTTGTAAGAAATATGGGTTGTTACACATTGCTTCCTTCTTGGACATTGATTTTTGTTGAAGTCATTGCGCTTTCCTTTGGATAAACATTAAGTATTACATCAAAGTGGACTAACTCATCTTCTTGACCAAAATGTTCTTTGATGATTTTATTTAACAGTATCAGTCACACATTCTCTCTATTTCTTTCAACTTCATTAACCAAGTACTAGAAGTTATATTGATAGAAGAAAATGAACAAACTATTTTCAAGTAATAATTAATGGTTAAATAGATGGACAAACTCGTGACTGTCAATAAAAATAAAAAAATTCAAGAAGGTAATCCATAATTTTCCAAAGTTGGAGGAGCTAATCGGTAGCGTTTTAAGGTTCTTGAATTTTTGCGCAGCAATCACAAAGTTGGGATAGAATTTTGAGCGCGTCATAATAAGTGTCCTTCCACCAAAGCAATTGGCAATTTTTTAAGGACAATTTCCTAGATTAATGGGACCAGTGTGGTGGGGCCAATGCGGGAATTGAGCAATATGCGAGCAATCACTATCAAGGAATAACACGCATTATATAAATCTCATTTGTGGACACGTGTAATCAAAATACACGTCCGTCGCCCATTTACGACATGATGCTGTTCATACTTCCGCGGTCGAGGGTCAAAAAGTTGGTCACACGTCCATCCAAAACTCTCAAACACGCGTTAAATTCCCCCCTTTAATAACAAACCCCAAGCAAGCACATTCTCCAAACATACACCAATCTCTCTCTCTCTCTCTCTTTGTGATATAGAATGGGAAACTGTGCAGCTGCTCAAATCACAAGAAATGGTGGCCTTGCCATGACCATTCATCGCCATAACTGGTCATCGTCTCCTCCATCCACGCTCAAGGTCATTCACATGGACGGAAGACTGCAAGAGTTCACTCAAAGCCTCAAGGCTTCTCGCCTCCTCTCCCAGAACCCTAACTGCTTCCTCTGCAGCTCAGACTCTATGTTCATCGACTCCATAGTCCCCCAAATCCACGAAGAAGAAGACCTCTGTTTGGACCAACTCTATTTCCTGTTGCCTCTCTCCATGTCCCGAGTCCTGCTCTCTTTGCAAGAGCTCTGCATGCTAGCCGTTAAGGCTAGTGCGGTGCTCGAGAGCAGCTCGAGCTTGATGAGAAGGAAGGACGGAGTTTCGACAGGGGTGGGTCAGCGGAGACGGTGTCGAGCTCCGACTGGGTTCGATGCCACGAGATTGGATGTGGGGGAGAGCAGCCGAAAGATTAAGTTGTGAAAGCGCATGCCTATGTGACGAAGTGGGAACCGAATAGATGACAGAAGGAAGAGCTTGAACGATATGCTATAAGCTCTTTTGTTTTGTTTCCTTTTTTCTTTCGAAACGACTTCTTTCGGTTGTCCTAATGTTAACAAGTCTTTTTAATGACAATTGAATTACGTCCCCAGCTACGGTTGCTTCTGTAATTATCATCATGGTCGTCGTCATCCTATTATGTCACAATCACCATAATTATCATCACTTTATGTCGTGATAGGGTCATGAGTCGTGAGAGATGGAAAAGCGTGCTAAGAATAGTACTTAATTGGTGTCGGAAAGATCTAGTGATATTCCATTTCTCGAGCTTTTTATGAAGCCTATGACGAGCTAATTCCTTCACTTTTATATGTGGTGCTTAATTTTCGTCTGTGCTTGGGCAGGGAAAAAGATTATTGCACGTACAAAAAGAAGAAAAACTGCGCTTAACTCTCTATGCTTTATGGCCCATGATAAGGAATGGGGGTACAAAAAGGTTAGAAAAGATAAATAGTTTGACCCACAAAAGGACTTCGTTGGTCCGTCCCAATCATGTGGAGAATTAATTTTTACTATAGCTAACTATAACCTAGGAGACCACCAATGCTATGATAATTGATTATTAAGTTTAAAGTGTGACGATATGATTTGACAATTACAATATTAGCTATTTTACTCTATTTTTGTGTAGTGAATAATGTATATGTTCAAGATAAGTTATTTATTTAACCTACTTGCAGGTGATATTGGCTGGAGAGCTATATTGCTCTCTTAACTTTGAGCTATTTGTCACCCTACTCCAAAAGTTTCATGTACAATTTAAGTGAAACATCACCTAACATATAAAGACAATACTATTAAAAATAACAAACTAGTACCACTTGACACATTTACCATAAATTAATTTTTGTCTAACAAAAAAAGTCAAATGAGTACCCTTAAACTAAACCTACCCTCCATTTCCATCCAATGTCATTTTAAATGCATACATGTTAACGTAGGTGGATTTTCCACGTTAAATATGTTATTCTTTACATGACTGTTTTGGAGGTGTCAATCAATTTGGATTTGTCATCTTGTGTTGTCTACCACGTGTGCGACTTTAGAGAGAGTACATTTGGGTCAGAGATACCTATTTGATATTTCTTGTGAGACAAAAATTACTTTAAGATAAATGGATCATGGGATACATGTTTGAAATTTTTGAGATTTTTTTGTGAAATGAAAATTAGTTTGAGTTCAATATGTCAATAGAGTATGAGTTTGGAAATTTTAATGGTATTAGTTTAAACATATATATCAATTGTTTTTTAGTTTTTTATGATTGTTTCTTCACTTTGAACCAAACAAAGTCAAGCATGATAAGCTTTGGTCCATGGCATGCTACGCCGAGAAATTGCTTATGTTATTCATTATCGGGTGCTTTTGGGCCGGAAATGCTTATAGACCTAATAAAAAGGGTGTCGGTACACGATTTCTTTATCAGTTTGGCACTCTAGAATTAACTTCATGTAGCTCAAGTAGAAGGCAACGCCAGCACGAGGAAGTGATTGAAATCATTGTGTGGCTCCCTTAAATAATGCAAAATGACATCTATATTTTAATATAAATTTAATGTGGACTAGATGATCACCGGCCATAAAATTCTAAACTTTTAGGTCGGTTCATTTGACAAATTTTGTACATGAATTTCACAAAGAAGTGCGAGGTTTATTTTCAGGCAATAGGGTTTTGCGATGGACCGCCGCTAGGCTAATGGTCACCGTTACTCTTGACAATAAGAAGAAATTCAATCGATATATCCCATATTTAGCAAAAGAGGCGATCGGGAGTTCTACTATGGTCCTTTTATGTCTTATTTCATGCAATTTTTTGTGCTTAAAAATTTAGCTTAAGTTACTCACAAAGAATTTTGCAACTCAAAATTTTGTTACAATGTCCGACCCAAATGTTTTAATTAATAGGTGAGGAGACCCCACACACACTGACATAATATAGAACATAAAAATCTCTTGGATTAGCGATGTATGATACTTTTAACATTTCTTCTCATGTACAAGCTAGATTAGGAACAACACTTTAGAATTTGACAAATAGGGGACCACACATGTGAAATAAATTTGGATGGAACCTAGCTCTAATATTATATTAGAATGTTCGATCTAAAGATATGCACAATCAAAGAGAAATTTGACTAATCTCCTAGGTATGTGAACAATCATGACAAATATGGAGAATCAAGACAAATATCTTAATTATTCCATCAACTTCTTTAAACCAAAAAACAAAAAAAACAAAATTAGACACATTTGGGGAAAGTACAGCGAGAGTGCCAAAAGTTGGCGCGAAGGGACACTTAAGTGCCAAAACTTACAAACGGTACACTTAAGTGCCACTTTTCAAAAAAAATGGATCACTTAAGTGCCAAGTCGCCGGAACCCTGCCGGAAATCCTACGTGGCAATTTTTTATTAATTTTTTTGCCTACATGGCTCGCCGGAAATTGAAACGACGAAAAATCAGCGCCAAACGACGTCGTTTTTGCGCTGACGTGGATTTTAAAAATTATTAATTAAATAATATTAAATAATTTAAAAAATAAATTATTTTAAATTTGATTAATTAAAAAAAAAAAACGGGGAGGGAAATCGGCGAGGGCTATGCAGCCCTCGCCGCCGCCAGCTGTCGTCGCCCCCCACCATCGCCGGAAGGGCCGGCGACGGTGGGCGAGGATCGGCCGGGGTCGCCGGGCCCCAGCCAGTGGCCGGCGACCTCGGCTGGCCTGCGATGAGGGCCCGCAGGCCCTTGCCCGAGATCGGGGCGAGGGTCGCGACCCTCCCCCAGATCCGACGAGGGTCGCCGGCCCTCGCGCCGCCGAGCCAAGGGGCGTCGGCCGCCCGGATCCAACGCGGTCCGGGCGGCCGGCCGCCGCCTGGCCGGCGACCCTCGCCCGAGATCCGGGCAGGGCACGTAGGCCCTCACCGCAGCCAGCCGGGGCCCGACGACCTCGGCCGACCCTCGCCCACCGTCGCCGGCCCTTCTCGGCGATGGTGGTGGCGGCGAGGGCTACACGCCCTTGCCGATTTCCCCTCCCCTATTTTTTTTTTAATAAAATCAATTTTAATTTTTTTAAAATCTAACGTGGACAATTTTTTTATTAAAATTGCCACATGGAATTTTTTTTTTTGAAAAAAATGCTCCGTCAACAAATGAAGTCACCGGAAAATGGACACGTGGCAATTTGGTCGGATTTTCTCGCCATTGGCACTTAAGTGATTCCTTTTGCTCCGATTTTGGCACTTAAGTGTACCGTTTGTAACTTTTGGTACTTAAGTGTCCCTCCGTGCCAACTTTTGGCACTTCTAGGGTTCGTATCTCCTTGCAGATAGTGTTACTATAAAAGAACTCCCCTTGCCCAAAAATATAAAATGCAAAACACACATTACGTGTCAATTTTATGTCAATCAAATATTTGTCATTTCGACAATATATATAGATGAACTATTATGCAGAACTTTATTTCAGTAGAAGTGAGATAATTCTTATTCAAGGTTCTACACTGTTTTAAGTTAATTTCGCAATTGAATAGGCCAAGTATACCCATCGTAATTAATCATGTTAGAATGGTCAATTAGAATAGAACACGTATATTATCTAGTAAATATTGTAGCATAATCCGAATGCCTTATCTCATTAAATATTACGTGAGGGTCTTTTCAACTAGTGAGAAGTGAATGGTCCACTACTTAAGACGTGTCTGAGATAGTATTCTACTTATAGAAAGCCTCCAAATAATTTATAGGAATACTGCTAAAATTCCATAGAGTTGGGTATAGGAGAAATGGGACATGATTACATCTTATGCATATTGCAGAATTTTAGCGTGTTGTCATATTGTGTCAACTATCCTTAGAAAAGAAACTAGTTTTTGAAAATTTCAAATAAATGAAAGAGTGAAAACATCTCTCATAAATCATTTACAACAATCCTAGCACAAAAAAATTATCCAATTAGTCCTTAGCCTATTATATGAAGGTCAATTCAGTTCTAATTTTTGGCTGAAATTGGCCAAAAAAAGACTATATTGGAATTTTGGACAAAGAATTAGGATTTAATTGAAAAAATTAGAATTAAATTAACATTCGTATAATAGATTTAGTACTGATTAGACAAATTCCCTCAAGTTTGTAGACAAGTTGTAAGGAAATTTCAAGGGAGAGATTACTACCAATAATCGTTGTCATCCTAGCAATATCCGACTAGATCGAGGATCTTCTTGTTCTTGTCCAACCCACTTTAGTGTAAACGTTGGACTAAGTCAAAATGTGTTCATACATGTTTTTGGGAAAAATAGTTCTACAATTAGTTATGAAGGTGCAATTAATCCTAAAACTTTTCAAAAATAAAATCAGTCTTAAAATTTGTCAAATTAATGTAATCAAGTCCTTCTAATTAATGGAAAATGATGACGTGATTTTTTATTATTTTTCCTATATGGCACTGACCCATGACTAAAATATGAAGGATAAAGTAAAATCACGTCAATTTGTCCGGATCTGATTTTTTGATCCAAAGTTTATTTAAATTAGATTAAAAAGGCCAATTTTAAAATTAAAAACGAGGAAAGAAGGAAAACCTCTCCGTCACGCCATGCTATCGGCAGAAAGGGCCGGCAATGTTGGGTGATGACTACTCACCCTCGCCAACCACATGCAAGCCCTCACCTGGTTTTCCTTCCTTCTCTCTTTTTTTTTAATCTTTTTTAAGTAGCTTTTATTTTTATCCAATTTAAATAAATTTTAGGTTAAAAAATCAAATTTGGCAAAAAACAATGTTGTTTTAGTCTTGTTTTTCTTGTTTTAGTCCTGTTAGCGCTACATAGGAAAGGAAAAAAAATACCACATCATCATTTTCTATTAGTCAAATTGAATGGAGTTAATAGAAAGGCTTTACTATATTTTTTGAAAATTTTAGAACTTAATTATATTTTCAACATAAATTTTAACAAGTCAGTGCACTAATGCTCATATTTTAAGGTCCCACGTTAGTTCTACGGAAGGATAGTCCTCATCTTCAGTCAAAGTCTAGATTTTTGAAGTTGGTCATGCATGTGTCGCTTCCATCAACCTTTTGAGCGTCAAAAGGAAAGACTCGGGATGCGAGTCTTGCCATATCGTCCACTCGTGGCTCTGATTCTTCGTACATCGACCTCGGACAGCTCGTGGGTCGTGTTTTTCATTTCACCGCCCATGAGAATCCGAGCAAATTTCTTCATTCGCATATCCTTAACATATTTCAAGAGACTTGACAAATGAAATTTTTTCCGAAATGATTTGATATTCCCTAATAAAGGATTTAGAAGATTTATAATTAGTGAGATATTACCATCGGCTCCTATACTTTAGTCAAGAAATTATAATCACCCCTGCACTTTTGCTTTTGGTTCAAAGTCGTCCATATACTTTTTAAAGAGAGGAGAACACTAGAAATGTTAAAAGTTATATATAATGCTTACTTTAATGTCAAAAATTTCTTTTAGATCAATTAAGCAACAAATATTTTGAAAAACAAAATTTCCAATGCCAACTTCGGTTGATTTGGCTGGAAATCCACATGGCCTTTTTTTATTAGTGTCTTAAACCGATATGGCTCATTGGGAACTCCAATCAACATTTAAACCCTAAAATGACACTGCCTAGTACCTTCTTTTTTTACCCAAATAAGAACCCTAAATCCCCAAATTTTAATATAATCTCAATTTCAAACCCTACCATGACCATTGTATTGGTCGTCTTTGTGCCTTACTTGACAACCCAATCTCTCTCACCCTCGTCTGTCTCTTTCTCTCCCTGATCACTAAGCAGCGCCGAAGAAATTTTTAAAAAAAAAGCTTCATCATCAGAGTAATTTCCTCAAACACTTGATGGGCATATGGTGGCAAGGAGACAAACCAAGAACAGAGGCAGTGGACAAAGGGTTTCAAACAGATCGAGACGTCAGAGCAAGCAAGGACAACAAACATGGAGTTGGTCTTGGCTTGTGACGCAAAGGTGGGAAGCCAATCCCAAGCCTTGCTTCGAGGGACGAATGTATGGGAAGCCAAGCCCAGCCTTCCTGCACTTCGTCTCAGAGCTATGTTGGGGCTGGTTCCACACGATCTTCGAGCCCTCACCAGAGGCTCCGTCGTCGGTGGTGGTGGTCACCACCGTCATCTCTCTTTGGTGCTTCCTAAGTTTGGTGAGGTAGGGAACCGGAGAGCATGTTGTATGCCGTCGTTTTGGACGTATGAGCCACGTAGGCTGTGCGACGTCGTTTTTGTAGTTCGTGTGGACTATATTGTTTTAAAAATTGCCAAGTCATATTAACAAATTAATCATAGAGGTTATGTAATAAATTTGGCTGGAATCTTTCATCAATGACATTAAAGTGATTGTTTTTTCTCTGATTTGATATTTAAATAAGCTGCAGAAACTTTTAGTGAGCGTCGTATACAACTTTTGGTACTTCTAGTATATTTACCCATTTTTTAAAAGTATATTTTTGATTGGTCTGGTGACCAAATTTGCTGACATCAAAACCCATAAAACTTGGCAAAACGCTAAATCCTGATCGGCCATGGCCGTGAGCTTAGAAAAACTCTGGACTGCCGTGGCCAAGCTCAACGAAGTTTAAAGTTTAGGAAAGTAATCTATAAATGTCTAAAGTCTGAGGGCTATGGGGCCAACGGTGCCAAAGTTGAAAGAGATAATGTGTAATTTAATTAGGCTTAAAAGTAATTGTGCGATGGATGTAAAGTTTTAGGAGACTTCGAACGAGCATCCGAAAAAAGTAATTGTTTAGAAATTACACTGTTGAGGGTCAAAAGTTGGGGCATTAGTCAATCCAAAACTCTCAAACACGCCTTTACTCCCCCATTAAATACCTGCCCATATCAAACATATTGGCCAAACAAACATCAATATCTCTCTCTCTCTCTCTCTCTGATACAGAATGGGCAACTGCGCTGCCCCTCAGATCACAAGAAATGATGGCCTTGCCAAAACCACCCATCACCATAGCTAGCCATCATCATCTCCATCCACGCTCAAGGTCATTCACATGGACGGAAGACTGCAAGAGTTCACTCAAACCATCAAGGCTTCTCACCTCCTCTCCCAAAACCCCAACTGCTTCGTCTGCAGCTCGGAGTCCATGTTCATCGAATCCATAGTCCCTCAAATCCACGAAGAAGAAGACCTCTACTTGGGCCAACTATATTTCCTCTTGCCTCTCTCCATGTCCCGAGTCCCGCTCTCTATACGAGAGCTCTGCATGCTCGCCATCAAGGCCAGCGCCGTGCTCCAGAGCAGCTCGAGTTTGAGGAGAAGGAAGGGTGGAGTTTCCTCAGTGGCTAATCATCGGAGACAGTGTCGAGCTCCGACCGGGTTTGACTCCACGCGGTTGGACTTAGGTCAGAGCAGCCGAAGGATTGAGTTGTGAAAGTGCATGCTTATGAGATTAAGTGGAACCAAATATATGACAGAAGAGCTTGAAGAATCTGCTAGAAACTCATAAAATTTTTCTTTTTCACTTTGTGTGAACAACTCTTTTTTGGGTTGTCCTAAAATTAACAACTCTTCCTAGTGAGACTTAACGTACGTCTCATTGTTTTCAGATTTGGGTTCAATCTGATGATTAGCCTAATTATATTTCTTTCAATTATTAAATATCATCGTCATCATCATTTGCAATCATCTTAACTATTATTATTATTATTATTATTATTATTATTATTATTATTATTATTTAATTTAAAGTAGCTTTATTTGGTTAACTTATGAGAAGCCAGCAATATGTCTTGATAAGGACATGAGAGGTGTAAAAACATGCGAAGCATAGTAACTTAGTTGGTGTTGACAAGAACTTTTGATATTCCGCTTTTTGAGCATTTTTGTATATGTATTACTCTGATTCTCAATTCACTTTCAAACTTTTATCTTACTTTTTTACAGCGTATGGGAGTCGAAATTGACACCTAAAACAGAACGTCCCAACCTTCAGCTCTTCTTGAGAAGGTGAGGAATTAAACTCTCTACCTCCTCCATTCCATGTATAAAGGATGGCCACTAGGATAACTCCCAAAAGTTTATTTCTAGAGCATTTTATGTAGCCTAAGGCGAGGGAATTTCTTTACTCTTATATGCAATGCTGGTACTTGTCCTAATTCAGTTATAAAATTTTTTGTTGGCCAATTCAATCCTAAATAATTTGCAATTGTATCAATATAGTCCATCTTGTCAATTTTGGCTGGTCGATGCCAATCGTATGGTGGACACCAACGTGGACAATTTTTAATAATATTTTAATTTTTTTAATAATTTTTTCTCTTTCCTTTTTTTTTTTCTTTTTCCTTCTTTTTTCCTTTTTCCTTTTCTTCCTTCTTTGCTTCTTTTCCCCACAGTGACTAGCGAGCCCTTACCCGACGCCTCTGCAACCATTGGCAAAGGCGACCATGGCCTTGCCAACTGAGGTCACCTTCATCCGCGGCCCCCAAGGCCATGGTGAGTATGGTCTCGCCTAGATCTAGGCAAAGCCACCTTGCTAGCAACCGCCAGGCCTTGCCTAGATCTGGGCAAGGTCGAGCGAGGGCCATGACCCTTGCTAGAGGCTCACCGGTCACTATGGGGAAAAGAAGCGAAAAAGGTAGAAAAGAAAAAAGGAAAAGAAAAGGAAAGAAAAAAATGAAAATGAAAATATTATTAGAAATTGTTTACGCCAGCGTCGGTTGGCTAAAATTTGTCGGATGGACTAAATTGACACAATTGCAAAATGTTTACAATTAAATTAATAAAAAAAAAGTTTAGGACTGAATTTGCATGATTACAATAGGTTTATGAAATCTTTGGTAATTCTCCCACTAATCTTTCTATACTATATGGCCTATGATAAGGAATAGGCTTGTAGAGAAGTTGGGAATAATGAATGATCTAGCCAATAAATGAGGAAATTAATAGATAAGTACTTCTATGCTTAGCTTGGTTCATGTGGAGAATTAATGTTTACTATGGCTAATTATAACCTAGGAGACCATTTATGCTATGATAATTGACTATTAAATTAGTATCTAATTAAGTTTAAAATGTTAATGTTTGACTAGACAATCGTACTGAAGTTGATCTCATATGTTAATTCTATTAACCACCTTTTTTTATTACCATGATGGTTGATGAATTTTTTTTTTCACTTGATTTGATGCTTGATAAATAGTATATATAGTAGCCGGGGAAATTACCAAACTAAACTATTATAATTATGTCGATTTAATCCTAAACTTTTTTTTGGCCAATTGAGTTCTAAACCTTTTACGATTGTGCTAGTTCTATCCATTCAGCCAAAATTGGTTGGCCAACGCTGATGTGTCCATTGGTTGGCACCGATGACTATTTTTTATTAATATTTTATTTTTTTCAAAAAATTTTATTATTTGTTATTATTTTTTTTCCTCCTCCCTCCTCCCTCCTCCTTCCTTTGCTCTAATGATAGGCCAAAGGGGAGGCTGGCTGGTCATTGGATTGAGGTAGCTTGGGTGGCCAAGAAAGCTTGCCTCGTCATTGCTAAGCAAGGGCGAGCTCACCCAATGACTGGCGAGGCGAGCCCTCGTCGAATCTGGTGAGGGCTCGCCTCTCCAATTGATCGGCGAGCTCGCTTTACCATATCTAAGCTAGGGTGAGCTCGCCTAGTCGCTACTCCTAGCCAGATCTGGCAAGGCAAGCTCGCTGGACTGAGGCGATTAGGTGAGCTTACCTCGCCGATCAACCAGAGAGACGAGCCCTCGCCAAATCCAACAAGGGCTCCCCAACAGCCTCAGTCACTCTATCCGGTGACCAACTAGCCCTCCCCTCTGGCTAGTTGTTGGAGCAAAGGAGGGAGGAGGGAAATAAAAAGACAAAATTAAAAAACATGAAAAAAAAAATTAATAAAAAAATAGTCGCCAGCATCGGCTATCGGCCACGTCAGCACCGATTGGCTAATTTTGGTTAGATAGACTGAACTGGCATAATTACAAAAGACTTATGACTTAATTAGCCAAAAAAATAAGTTAAAAACTGAATCGACATAATTGTAATATGTTTAAGATTTTTTTGGTAATTCTCCCTATAGTTGCCTTATTGGGAGAAATATAAGCACAATTTTGAATTTACACTATTATTAGCTATTTAACTTTTTATCTAAAATGAGCATGTTCAAGAAAAGCTAATTTAATTGACCTACTTGTGGATGATATAAAATAGAGAGGAATGTTATTTCCTTCACTTTTGGCCATTGAGCTTCTATCACTTGTCATTTCATAAGTCATCAACAAGTATACAAATTAGTAAAGTTGGAAATTTTGAATAAGAAGTATCCACTGTACATTATTTATATTTCTATCTTCCATCTATGTCATTTCACAGGTCATACGGTAAGATGATGCCCGACTTATGGCAAACGTTGTAAAAGGGCTCAAAAATATTGGACAAGGCTGGGTGCATGCCAAAATGGGCCTTGAAAAGCCCGGCACAAGCCGAGCAAGCCACGGACCGCCCAAGCCCACACACAAAGGTCATGTATGGGCGCACTGGGCTGGTCACGCCCTTACGGTCTAGTGTTGAATGGGAAGCGTATCGGTGACCACTGCCGGCGGCTGCTAACTTCGTTTGTTCTAGAGGTCAATGGATGCTTTGCTCGAATTTTAGGGAGACAAGAGCTACTTGTTCGAAAAAGCAGAACGAACCTTCACTATTTTGGGTCTCCGGGGACCACCAGAGAAAAGAATTAAGAATCACCATTAGAAAAAGCGACGAAGGTAGTGCTTCCTTTCTTTTTCTCTTTAACTTTTTGGCGTTTCTTTTGCTTTTCTCCAATCAGTCTCCGAGCGACCGTGGGAACTCAAGTGGCTTCCTGGAACGAAACCTTAAACGGGTTCGAGACCAAGTTACATGTGAATAACATGAGCCGAGTGGCGACAAAGTCCCTTTTGAGCTGCCCCCGTTCTCTCCTTCCCCGTTCACACGACACCAGCGGGCGACGTGATTTGCACTCTCTAAGAAAATTCTCCAATCAATACTAAATCTATTACATGATAGATGACAATTCAATCTTAAATTTTCTAATTTTGCTAATATATTTTTAAACTTTTGAACGAAATTCCAATAAAGTTATTCCGATCAATTTCTGTCGAAAAATATTGACATGACAATCCAATCATTGGCAACTGTCCTATATGGCACATTGTCATATTAGCAATTTTCCAACAAAAGTTGGTCAAAAGGGCTATTTAGGAATTTTACTTAAAGGTTTAAGATTAAATTGTGAAAATTGGAAGATTTAATATTGAATTGATATTTGTATAATAAATTTAGGATTGATTGAACTATTTCGCCCGTACTTTAGAGTCTTGATTTTATCTCACGATTAAACTAATGTTATAGCAATTTATAGGTAATTTAATAAAAATTCTAGAGGTCCACCTAGTTAGGACCCACACAGAAATGACTAGAAAACGACTTTGTAATATGATATTACACAATCTTTCCGACGCGCTTAAACATGGAGCCTTGCCCAGATACGCACACATCCTTAGAAATTGATACAGGCCATCACAATAATTGCATCATAAATCCAAATGGAAAATAAAAGCATAGAATCTAATCAGGACCAATTGAGGGTTCCATTTGGTATCCCTACAATTGCACGTTTTGATTAAAGGCCACAATTTTTGTTGGTGGGTCATGTTCATGTCGTATCGATGTAATGGTATACTACAAAATGACATGATTGATTGATTGCTATACACATGGACACTACCTGATTGTTAATGGGTTGACATGACACCACTCGAGTGACAATTGAATGCTAGATTTACAAGTTGACACGAGTGCACAAACCATGTGACATGACTTAGAATATACTAATGAGTCAACATGACTTCTTTGCCTGCCATGACACGAATCAACCTACCAATCCCGCAAATCTGACATAGAGATGTGCGGATCCTTGGAATGTCAAAATTTAGCACGAGGGGATACTTAAGTACTAAAATCAGAGCAAAAATGATCAGTTAAGTGCTAATAACAAGAAAATCCAGCCAAAATGACTTAATGCTTTTCTGGCTAGTTGAGATCAAAATAACATTGTTTTGTGCACTGACATAGCCAAATAAGCCTAAAATGACGTCATTTTGAGTGTTAACACGACTAGATCAGCCCAAAATGACACCGTTTTCACCTTAATTATATTTTTATATAAATATTAATTAAATAATATTAAAAATTAAATTAAAAAAAGAAGAAGAAGAAGGTAGAGGACAAGCGAGAGGGGCTCCCCTACTTATGGTCGTCAACTCATTGCCGATGGTGCGGCGATGCTGGCCGCGAGGGTCGCCAGCGCCTAGGCAAGGGTCAGAAAGGTGGAGCTTCACTGTAAGCAGAGGAGGTTTCCACAAGAATGTCATACTTCGAAGGTGGCTACTGCTGCTTCAGATCTGGAATAGGCTCTTCACTTTATAGGGCTCAGACGTGAATAGGAATCATCAAACCAGAGATTGAAGTAAGGCTCAACAAACAAAAAGTGTAAACCAAGCCTAGACCTATGGCCACTGCCCTAATGCCGGTGGTGCAGCGATGCTGGCCGCAAGGGTTGCCAGCACTTGGGCAAGGGTCGCTGACTCGTGCCTAGGCATCGGTGACTCTCACTGTCCATCGTCGCCACCTCTGTGCTCCTGCTCCTTTTTTTATTAATTTTCGTTTTTAATATTATTTAATTAATATTTATATTAAAAATCAAACTTTGGCCAAAACGGCATTGTTTTTAGTTAAGGTAAGATGATGTGGAATTCCGACGAGTCACATAAATGTTAAAAATTATTAAAATAAGCCATGTCGAATATCTGGTGGCTTTCGCCGAAGTTGACACTTAAGTAATCCAATTTTTTTAAAAAGTAACACTTAAATGTACATTTCGTAACTTTAGATACTTAAGTGTCCCCTCATTCCAAGTTTTGGCACTTGAGTTATTCTTTTCCCCTGATATGGATTTTTCTAAATTTTTCACGTAAGCATGCTTCACCTTGTAAATAAAGCATCATCAAACCAAGCAAACCGAGTTATTTAGAATACTTGACCCTAACATTGGTCACAAAATTAAGTCCATTATGTCCATAAACTATCTGATTCATATAAATTAAATAAATCGTCATTAATATATTGGCTTTACAAATAGGCTTTTTCATGAATATACAAGCCGTTGTAATGCGCTAAATAACCTTTCAAAACATACGGAAATATGCTTTCGTAACCGTTGATATGTTAGAAATAAACATTTGAAATTTCATAGTTTCCGTATGCCACTATTCTGATTGTTTACGTATTTGCATTAGAAGACTCATAGCATGAAGCTGACCCATAGGTGTCGAAACTGGAAAGCTGGAGGACTAAGGTCCCTCAGATGGCGATCCGAGGCCCCGCGCAAGTTATGAATTTTCCAAAATATTCTCAAAGTTGTAGTTATTGTCCCTAAAAATATGTTCAGCTACCAAAACTCTTATTAAGTTTGGTCAAAAGAACGAAAATGCCCCGTCTTATTAAGTTAATAATAACATGGCTTCATTAATTTCAAAACCAAGCATGTTTCATCAAATAAATTATCACTTAGTTTATTACACATGCATTCACATTAAATGTTAAAATTCATGCATGCCTACGTCATTAATCACATTGACGAAAGTATTTCACTTGATTACTTCTCCGGAAAAATAAAAAAGTTGCATGCCTATTTTCACCTGATTAACAAATTATGGTGTCATTGTATCCAAGAACATAATTGGAAAAATGGGTATCTAAACTGCCCTGTGTAGATGCTAATCCTAACCCCCATGTAA
Organism: Corymbia calophylla; assembly: GCA_014182845.1. Lineage (NCBI taxonomy): Eukaryota > Viridiplantae > Streptophyta > Magnoliopsida > Myrtales > Myrtaceae > Corymbia > Corymbia calophylla. Next base: position 17,539,944 of record CM024699.1, read on the forward strand.
CGAAACTTCCGGACAAAAATTTATTTGGTTTTCACAAATGATTAGTACCTTCACATGTGAAAATAGGTGTCCAACTGGCCTACTTTTCATAAAAGTAATTGGTGGTGGCTATATTGAAATTATTTATATTTTGAAACCCCAAGTTTCTCCCAATTTTTCAAAACGATATTACTCAAAAGCCCTTTCCATTGTAACTGCATTTCTGTACCCCATCCCGAAAGGGGAGGATGCTACAATCATATATGCTTAGAACGATCTTGAGCTAAAGAGCTTACGCTGATAAGTACATCATTGAGGCAAACACTTGTAAGAAATATGGGTAGTTGCACATTACTTCCTTCTTGGACATTGATTTTTGTTGAAGTCATTGCGCTTTTCTTTAGGTAAACATTAAGTATTACTTCAAATTAGACTAACTCATCTTCTTGACCAAAATGATCTTTGATGATTTCTATTTAACATTATCAGTTACACATTCTTTCTATTTCTTTCAACTTCATTAACTATGAAATGGAGGTTATATTGATAGAAGAAAATAAGCAGACTATTTTCAAGTAATACTTAATGGTTAAATAGATAGAAAAACTCGCAACTGTCAATAAAAATAAGAAAATTCAAGAAGGTAATCCATAATTTTCCAAAGTTGGAGGAGCTAATCGGTAGCGTTTTAAGGTTCTTGAATTTTTGCGCAGCAATCGCAAAGTTGAGATAGAATTTTGAGCGCGTCATGATAAGTGTCCTTCCACGCAATTGGCAATTTTTTAAGGACAATTTCCTAGATTAATGGGACCAATGTGGTGGGGCCAATGCGGGAGTTGAGCAATATGCGAGCAATCACTATCAAGGATTAACACGCATTATATAAATCTCATTTGTGGACACGTGTAATGAAAATACACGTCCGTCGTCCATTTACGACATGTTACTGTTCATATTTCCGCGGTCGAGGGTCAAAAAAGTTGGTCACACGTCCATCCAAAACTCTCAAACACGCGTTAAATTCCCCCCTTTAATTACAAACCCCAAGCAAGCACATTCTCCAAACATACACCATCTCTCTCTCTCTCTCTCTCTCTCTCTCTCTCTCTCTCTCTCTGATATAGAATGGGAAACTGTGCAGCTGCTCAAATCACAAGAAATGGTGGCCTTGCCAAGACCACCCGTCGCCATAACTGGTTATCATCTCCGCCATCCACGCTCAAGGTCATTCACATGGACGGACGTCTGCAAGAGTTCACTCAAACCATCAAGGCTTCTCACCTCCTCTCCCAGAACCCTAACTGCTTCCTCTGCAGCTCAGAGTCCATGTTCATCAATTCCATAGCCCCCCAAATCCACGAAGAAGAAGACCTCTGTTTGGGCCAACTCTATTTCTTCTTGCCTCTCTCCATGTCCCGAGTTCCCCTCTCTTTGCGAGAGCTCTGCATGCTCGCTATCAAGGCCAGCGCCGTGCTCGAGAGCAGCTCGAGTTTGAGGAGAAGGAAGGACGGAGTTTCGTCAGGGGCAGGTCACCGGAGACGGTGTCGAGCTCCAACCAAGGTCGACGCCATGAGATTGGACTTGGATGAGAGCAGCCGAAAGATTGAGTTGTGAAAGCGCATGCCTATGAGACGAAGCGGGAACCGAAAAGATGACAAAAGAGCTTGAAGAATATGCTATAAGCTCTTTTGTCTTGTTTTGTTTTTTTTTTAACAACTTCTTTCGGTTGTCCCGAAATTGACAAGTCTTTTCAGTGGAACTTGAATTACGTCTCCAACTACGATTGCTTCTATTATCGTCATCATGGTCATCATCATCCTCATCATTATTATGATGTCATAGTCATCATAATTATCGTCGATATTATTATTTTAATACAAATTAGCTTTATGTCGGGATAAGGCTGTGAGAGACGTAAAAGCGTTCAAAGAATATTACTTTAATTGGTGTTGCAATGATCTCATGATGTTCCATTTCTTGAGCTTTTAATGATGGCTAAGACGAGGTAATTTCTTCACTTTTCTATGTGGTGTTTAATCTTCGATTGCACTTGGCGGTGAGAAAAGTTCTTGCATGTACCAAAAAAAGAAAAAATGTACTAAACTTTCTACGCTATATAGCCCATGATAAGGAACGGGGGTACAAAAAGGTTCGAAAAGATAAATAATTTAAACCAAAATAAAAAAGCACTTTGGTGGTCTGTCCAATTCACGTGGAGAATTAATTTTTACTATAGCTAACTACAACCTAGGAGACCACTAATGCTATGATAATTAACAATTAAACTCTCGTCCATTAAATTTAAAGTGTGACGATATGATTTGACAATTGTAATATTAGCTATTTTACCGTATTTCACTACAGTAAAAACTGTATACACTCAAAAAGATTTATTTCGTTAACCCACTTGCGGATGATATTAGATAGAGAGTAATGTCGTTCTCTCAACTTAGAGCTCTCTTGTTTGTCACTCAAGTCCAAAAGTCTCATGTACAATTCAAAGTGAATGATCACCTCATATAAAGTGGTGATTTTCCTAAACATATGGAGGCAATACTATTGAAAATCACAAACAAGTATCCCCTGACACATTAATCTCAAATTAATTTTCATCTAATGAAAAATATCAAATTGATAACCTTAAATCTACACCTTTGTTTCCATCCAATATCCTATTAAAATACATACATATCGACATACATGGATTTTCCATGTCAAATATGTTATTCTTTATGTGACTGTCTTGCAGTTGTCAATCAATTCAAATTTGGCATTCGCCACATGAAGTTCATCATGTTGTCTACCATGTGTGCTAACTTGTATGCACTTTAAGAGAGTATATTTGGGTTAGTGATACCAGTTTGAGATATTTTGTGACATAAAAATTATTTTAAGGTAAATGGATTATGGGATACCTATTGGGAAATTTTAATGGTTTTAGGCCGTATATATATATATATATATATGTGTGTATTTATCAATTGTTTTTCAGCTTTTTATGATTTTTTTTTTTTTCACTTTGAACCAAACAAAGTCAAGCACGACAAGCTTTGGTCCATGGCATGCTATGCCAAGAAATTGCTTAGTTTATTCATTATCGGGTGCTTTTAGACCTTTCTCTTTTTGGCCGGAAATGCTTCTAGACCTAATACAAAGGGTGTCGGTACACGCTTTCTTTATCAGTTTGGCACTCTAGATTTTAAGTCATGTCCACTCTATATCTAAATCTTGCATTTGGTATTAGTATAAGCTCAAGTAGAAGGCAAGGAGAGCACGAGGAAGCAATTGAAATCATTGTGTGGCTGCCTTAAATAATGCAAAATTACATATCTAGATCTTAATATAAATTTAATGGGGACTAGATGATCACCGGCCATAAAATTCTAAACTTTCATAGACAATTTTGTAGATGAATTTTACAAAGAAGTGCGAATTTTATTTGGAGGCACTTGGGTTTTGCGACGAACTACCGCTAGGCTAAGGGTCACGGTGATTTCTTGACAATAACGAAAAATGTCGGCAACCCATCCCATTTTTAGCAAGAGAGGCAACTAGAAGTTCAACTATGGTCCTCTTGTGTCTTATTTCAGTCAATTTTTCCTGCTTAAAATTTTAGCTTAGGTTACTTGCAAAGAATTTTGTAACTCAAACTTTTGTTAGAATGTCTGACATGAAAGTTTAAATTAATAGGTAGAAGGAAATCACATGTATATAGAGAGTGTATAAACCCCGTAGACAAAGGATGCATGATATTTTTAATTTAGTCAACCCAAGGATATACACAATTAAAGAGAAATATGGATAATCTCATAGATATGCGCATAATCACAAGAGATACAGAAAATCAAGAGATATAAGAAAAGAAAAAAACAAAATTAGACAAGTCTCTCTCCTCGCCCAAAAAAAAAACATAAAACACACATTACGTGTCTATCTTATGTCAATCAAATATTTTGTCATTATGACAATAATATATAGATTAAATATTATGCAGAATTTTATTTTAGTAGAAATGAGCTACAACTATCAGGGGCAAGTCTTATTCGTGGCTCTACACTATGTTAAGTTAATTTCACAATTGAATAGGCCAATTAAAGCATACCTATCATAATCAATCATGTTGGAATGATCAATTAGAATAAAACACATTGATTATCTCATAAATAATCCAGCATAATCTAAATGCCTTATCTCTTTAAATGGTACATGCATGTCTTTTCAACTAGTGAGTAGTGAGTGGTCTGCTACTCATAACATTTTTGAGATAATATTCAACTTGTATAATGTCTCCAAAATTTTTTTGTAAGAATACTACTAAAATTCCATGGAGTTGGGTACAGGTGAAAATGGGGGCATGCTTACATTTTATGCATATTGCAGAACTTTACCTTGTCATGGTGTCAAATATTCTTAAAAAAGAAACTATTTTTTAAAAGTTTCAAATAAATGAAAGAGTGAAAACATCGCTTATAAATTGCTTACAACAATCCCTACATAAAGAAAAATTATCCAATTAGTCATAAACCTATTGTATAGATGCCAATTTAGTTTTAAAATTTTAAAATTTGCCAATTAAATGCTAAATCTTTGCGTAAAATTTCAATATAATCATTCTAGCCAATTTTTGTTGGAAATTACTAAGTGACAATTTAGTCATTGGTGGCCCTCTTATGTGGCTCACCATCATGTCAACAATTTATGGTGAAAATTGGCCGAAAACTACTTTAGAATTTTACACAAAGTTTCAATAGGATTGAATTGACATTCGTATGATAGATTAAGTACTAATTGGACAAGTTCCATCAAGTTTGTAGACAGGTTATACCGAAAAGAAATCGAATTAAAGAATTTTTCAAAAAGAGATTACTACCAATAACTATAATCGCACCAACAACGTATGACCTTTCTTTTTAAATAAGGCAAAGACTTCATGTCGGCGTTGCAATCAAGTTTTTCCGTTAACTTTGTTTAACTTGGCTAATGAAAAATATTGACGTGACATTTTATTATTTTTCCTACATGTCGCTAACATGATTAAAAACATGAAGGATAAATTAAAATGACGTCAATTTGGCCTAAATCTGATTTTTTTTTACCCGGAGTTTATTTAAATTAAATTAAAAAAGGAAATTTTAAATTAGAAAATAAAAGGGGAAGGAAGGAAAGCCAGGGTAGGGCCTAAGGGCCCTCACTGCCGCCACTGCCATGCTATCTTTGAAAAGTGCCGGCTCTCGCTTGGTTTTCCTTCCAACTCTCTCTCTCCCTCTCTCTCTCTATCGATTTAGCTTTCATTTTTAATCTAACTTAAATTAAATTTGGACAAAAAACGACGTGGTTCTAGATTTGTTCTTCTTGTTTTAGTCATATCAATGCCCCAAAGAAAATAAAAAATAAAAAAATCCCGTAAGTATTTTTTATTATCTAAATTGAACAAAGTTAATAAAAAAACTTGACTTAGGACTTAATTATATTTTGGTCACACATTTTAGATCTCGGTCCACTTATCCCTATATTTTAAGTTCCCATGACAGTGGTACGTGAGAATAGTAAACGCCATCAGTCAAAGTCTAGATTTTCGAAGTTGGTCGGAATGCATGGGTTGCTTCCTGAGAATTGCGCTGCAATGACCATCCAGCCACCTCCGAGCGTCAAAAGGGAAGACTTGGGATGCGAGTCTTGCCATGTCGTCCACTTAATGTTTTTGATTCTCTGTACATCGACCTCGGGACCACTTTTGTATCGTGTTTTTCATTTCACCGCCCATGGAATCCGACCAAAGTACTTCACTCGCATATCCTTAACGTTTCTGAAGAGACAAATGGAATTTTTTTTTTTTCCGAAATGACTTGATGTTCCCTTACAAAGGATTTAGGAAACTTAACCCTCCCGACTTTGTTTTTGGTTCAAAATCCTCCGTGTACTTTTTAGAAGTATTGTCCGGTGATGAAATTTGCTAAAATCCAAACCCATAAAACCTAACATGCCCATCGATACAAAATCCCTAGGGGGACATAGTCGCAAGCTCGAAGAAACTCTGGACTGCCATGGCCAAGCTCAACGAAGCTTCAAGTTTAGGAAAGTAAGGTGTAATTATCAAAAGTCGGAGGGCTGTGGGGCCGACGGTGACAAAGTTGAAAGAGATACCTGTGCGATGGACGAAAAGTAATGGAGATTTCGAACAAGTATCCGAAAAAGTACTTGTTTAAAAATTACACGTCGAGGGTCAAAAGTTGGGTCATTAGTCAATCCAAAACTCTCAAACACGCCTTTACTCCCCCTTTAAATACCTGCCCATATCAAACAGATTGGCCAAACAAACATCAATCTCTCTCTCTCTCTCTCGGCCAATCAAACATCAATCTCTCTCTCTCTCTCTCTCTCTCTCTCTGATACAGAATGGGCAACTGTGCAGCTCCTCAGATCACAAGAAATGGTGGCCTTTCCATGACCACCCATCACCATAGCTGGCCATCGTCATCTCCATCCACGCTCAAGCTCATTCACATGGACGGAAGACTGCAAGAGTTCAGCCAAACCATCAAGGCCTCTCACCTCCTCTCCCAAAACCCTAACTGCTTTGTCTGCAGCTCAGAGTCCATGTTCATCGACTCCATAGCCCCTCAAATCCACGAAGAAGAAGACCTCTGCTTGGGTCAACTCTATTTCCTATTGCCTCTCTCCATGTCCCGAGCCCCGCTCTCCATACGAGAGCTCTGCATGCTCGCCATCAAGGCCAGCGCCGTGCTCGAGAGCAGCTCGAGTTTGAGGGGAAGGAAGGATGGAGTTCCCTTGGTGGCTAATCATCAGAGACGGTGTCGCATTCCGACCGGGTTTGATGCCACGAGATTGGACTTGGGTCAGAGCAGCCGAAGGATTGAGTTGTGAAAGTGCATGCCAACGAGATTAAGCGGAACCAAATAGATGACAGAAGGAAGAGCTTGAAGAATCTGCTAGAAACTCTTTTTCTTTTTCTTTTTCACTTTGTCTGAACAACTCTTTTTTGGGTTGTCTTAAAATTAGCAACTCTTTCTAGTGAGACTTAAAATACGTCGCATTGTTTGTAGATTTCGGATCAATCTGATCATGATTAGGCTAATTATATTTGTTTCAATTATTAAATATCATCATCGTCATCATTCACAATCATCATAACTATTATTATTATTATTATTAAATTTAAAGTAGCTTTATTTGGTTAAGTAATGATAGAAGCCAGCAATATATGTCATGGTAAGGACATGAGAGGTGTAAAAACGTGCGAAGCATAGTTACTTAATTGGTGTTGAAAAGATCTCGTGATATTCCATTTCTTGAGCCTTTTATGTAGCTTAAGACAAGGGAATTTCTTCACTTTTATATGTTGTGCTTAATTTTTGTTTAAAAAAAAAGATATTGCATGTATCAGAAAAGGAAAAGAGCTACTAGTCTTTCTATGCTATATGGCCCATGATAAGGAACGAGGTTACAGGGAGGTTTGGAATAATGAATGATTTGGCCGATAAAAAGAGGAAATTAAAAAATAAGTACTTCTATGCTCAGTTCGATTAATGTGGAGAATTAATTTTTACTATGGCTAATTATAACCAAGGAGACAACTAGTGCTATGATCAATTGACTGCTGAATTAGTATCAAATTAAGTTTAAAGTGTGACGGTCTGATTAGACAATCATATTGAAGTAAATCTCAAATTTAGACTTATAACAGCAAATGCAAAATTGACCATCTTATGTTAATTCAATTTACCACTTTCTTTTTCCTTACCACAATGGTTTATGAATGTTTTCCTTCCTTGATTTAATGCTTGATAGAATATATCGTAGCCTTATTGGGAGACATATGAGCACACAATTAATAGCTATTTAACTGTATTTATGTAAAGTAAATAATGTACATGTTCAAGAAAGCTAATTTAATTGACCTACTTGTGGATGATATTAGACAGAGAACTATGTTAATTCCTTCACTTTTCGCCATTGAACTCTATCGTTTGTCATATCATAAGTCATGAACAATTTTACAAGTTAGTAAGTTGGAAAATTTGAAAAAGAAGTATTCACTGTACATTATCCATATTTCTATCTTCCATCTATATCAATAACGGAAAACCTGCCCTCCTTTTGTCTCGCTCAAATGCTCCCATTGTACCTTCATAAATATGCTGTCTACGTCGCAAAAAATAACTATCTTCAACTTAGTTCCACTTTTCTATATGTATAGTCATTATTAAATTCGATTAACTTATTTACAAGGTTTACAAACTCTTTATGTACACATAATCTCCATCCACTTACAAATTTAACTTTTTAGGTTAAACCTTTTAATATGGTATCAAAACCATATTTTGTCCCAATTTATTTCACGTGTAAGGCCTCCTTGTTTGTTGAATTCCAAGTGTAATGTTATCTCACTATATATATATTTTGCACGAGTCCAAATGTCTAAGATAGACATTAAGTGATATATCACTTCAATGAATGTGGCGATTTTCTCAATATATATATCAATGTTTTTTTTAGTTTAATTGTTTTTTTTTTTTCACTTTGAACGAGACAAAGTCAAGCGTGATAGGCTTCGGTCTATGGCATGCTATGCTGAGTGAATTTCTTAATTCATTCATTAACGGGTGCCTTTAGACCTTTTTCTTTTCGGCCAGAAATGCTGCTAGACCTAAAAAGAAGACGCTTTCTTTTTCAGTTTGGTGCCGTAAATTTAACGTCATGCGGACTCTATATTTACCATCTAGAATTGGATATTCTTATATACTCGATTAAAAGGCAACGTGGGCACGAGGACGTGCTAAATTAATTACCGTGTGGCTGCTTGTAATAAAGCAAAATGAAAAATCTAGTCACAATATAAATTTAATGGGGACTAGTTGACCACCGGCCACAAAATTTTCAATATTTAGGTCAGTTCATTAGGGAAAATTTTCATGTGAAGTTAACAAAGAAATGTGAAAAATTGGTCGATATTTTATTGATTAAACTATTACCCTAGTAAAGACTTCAGTTCTAATTAGTAGTAGACAAAAACCAAGTTGAAGCAATGCCAGACCAAAAGATCATCTTGTGATAAGAACCAACATTTTCTCAAATCGAGCATGATGCTCTTTATGAATCTTTATTTTTGTCTAGTGTTGCTCTGTTCAATGTGATTTTTTGAGATTAATTGGATTTCCTTAGCAAAAAAAGAATCACGAGTTGGATTTTCACTCAGCGATTTCAACCCATCATGTTTAGCATGTCCATATTGCGAATAAAGATCGTGCAGAAAATTTAATTTAAGGCCGTGCGAGGAAGGACACAAAATTATGGAACAAGACCGTTAATATTTCTTGCCTGATAATCGGAGCGTATTCCAAGGCAATGCAAGACTCCATGTACACGTTGGACCGAGTCAAAATGACCCCTATTATAAGTTTTCCACAGCAGTAGTAGGTAAGAATTGTCCATGTCACCGGTCAAATCCTAGCAATTTTCAACGTGGGTCCTGCGTACCCGTTGCTTCCTGGGAATTGCTCTGCACTGCATGGAAAAAGGCAGTCGTGCGAGTCTTGTCACGTTGTCGTTGTCCGCCATGGCTTTTTGATCCGTTTGCGCGGGGCAACCTTTTTTGTGTCGTGTCTTTCATTTCATCGCGCATGAGAAACCGAGTGGATTACTTTTTATCTTTCTTTTCTTTTTGGATAGTGCCAGGGGGATAGTGGAGAACATAATGAATGGCTGCCGAATGTCCTGTTCATCTCCGATGAATTATGAAATATCTTCATCGGCATATCCTTGCGTATTTGAAATGACTTGACAATCTTATATTTTATTGGAGTGTCCTAGCAAGGTTAACGTGCTCCAAAGAATTTAGCAAATTCAATAAGATTCAGAAATCAAATAATAAAAAAATCTACCCTTACTTTCCGTCCAATGTCCTGTTAAAAGACATACATAGATTTTCCATATCATATATATTATTCTTTATGTAACCGTCTTTTAGTTGTCAATCATTTCAGATTTGGCATTCTTTATGTCAAGTTCGTCTTGCATTGTCTACCACGTGTGCTAACCAGTGCACACTTTAGAGAGAGTATGGGATACCGCCTTAAGATTTTTTGTGAGACGAAAATTACTTTAAGGTAAATGGATCGTGGGATACAATCAAACTAACTTGAGTAGAGAACACTCCAACTCTATCATCTCTTATTGATTCAATGGGAAAATTCATCTAGGAAACTCTCAGCATTGGGAAAGTGGACATAGGCTTACAATAAGCCAAACCATTATAATTACTATGTGCAAATTTGTCTATTTCTTTAAGTCTCTATAATTTTATTTGATTGCATATTACACATAAGAGAATCTGATCATTGCGTAGTTTCTTTTCAGACTTTGGTCTTTTGTAACTTTAATCTTCATTGTTTTGAATTCCCCTTTAATTAGTCAAGACTGTGTATAATCACCTATTCACCCCTCTAGGTGATAGTACTAGCCACCTTAATTTCAATCAATTTTTTCTGCTTAAAAATTTAGCTTATGCTGCTTAAAATAATTTAGTAACTCAAACTTTTTGTTAGAATGTCCAATCTAAAAATTTAAATTAATAGGTGGAGGAAGACCATACACACATATAAAGAGCATATAGACTTCGTAGACAAGGGATGCATGATACTTCTAATTTATTCAATCCAAGGATATACACAATCAAAGAAAGATAAAGATAATCTCCCAGGTATGTGCACAATTAGAAAAGATATGGAGAATCAAGAGAAATATCCTAATTATTTCTATCAACTTCAAACCAAAAAATGAAATAAAAAATAAAAAACAAAATTAGACACATCTCTTTCTAGATAGGGTTACTATAAAAGAACTCCCCTCGGCCAAAATTAAAATGTAAGACACACATTATGTGCTTATTTTATGTCAATCAAATATTTGTCATTATGACAATAATATATAGATGAAATATTTTGCAGAATTTTATTTTAGTAGAAATAAGTTACAACTACTAGAGGCAATTCTTATTCATGGTTCCACACTATGTTAAGTTAATTTCACAATTGAACGGAATGGTCAATTAGAATAGAACACGTTGATTATCTAGTAAACAATGTGGCATAACTCGAATGCCTCATCTCATTAAATAATATATGCAGGTCTTTTCAAATAGTGAGTAGTGAGTGGTCCGCTACACATGATATGTTTGAGATAATATTCAATTTGTATATAGTCTCCAAATAATAATAATAAGGGAAAATTTCAAAAAGGAATAATAACTATTTACTACAAATACTACTACAGTCTCAAATAAGGACCTCAAATGTTACCGGCCGGCGAGTGTGTGGCATTTACTAGCCAAAAAAGTGCAGTTTTGTCAAAAAAATTGATAGAATTTAACAAACCCTAAAAAAAAAACCCCCAAACTCTTCACGTTCTCACGTTTTCTTCTTTTGGGGCTTCTGTTTTTAGGGTTTGTTAATTTCTATCAATTTTTTTTACAAAATTACCCTTATTCCGGCCACCAGAAATGCCACACGCTCACCGGCCGGTGAACATTTGACTGCCCGACAATTTGAGGTCCTTATTTGAGATTGGTTTAGCCACTTCGGGTCCTCATTTGAGACAACGGCCACTTTGGATCATTATTTGAGAAAATAGGCTCACTTTGGGTCCTTTTTTGAAATTTTCCTAATAATAATAATAATAATAATAATAGTAATAGTAATAGGAATACAATTTATAGGAATACTACTAAATTCCATGGAGTTGGTTATAGGTGAAAATGGGGGAAATTGCAAATAAGGGTTTGTAGTGTCCTATTTTTTTAAATAATGATATGAAGTAGATCTTGTTTCAAAAAATGGCATGAAGTGGTTATGGCAAGTTCAAATAAAAGCCTAACCTCGCCAGCCAACTAAATATTCTAATTGATCAAAGCCTAAAGTGGTGATTGGGTGGTGGCCATAGGTCAAGGCTACATTTGGTTCAGCATTTCTAAGGGGCTTTCAAGCCTGTAAGCCCCTTGGGAAAATGCTAAAAGCCCAAAGCTAGTAGGGTTGAATGCTAAAATTAATTTTTCTCTTCCAAAACTATCCTCACTAATTCTTCATATTTTCGATTTTACCCCTGGTTATTTTTTTTATTGAGAAAGTAGGCAGCCTTTCGCCGGTCCAACGAAGAGCTTCGGTCGCCAGCGAACCAAATCTAGCATTGGCAGTTGTCGGTTGAGGTCGCCCGAGGTTGAGCGACCTCTGGCAAGGGTTGCGCGACCCAACCGAGGGCCGGTGAAGGTTGCCCGACCTTGGGTGACCCTTGGTGAGGGTTGCTCGACCCAAGCGTGCTGCGACCTAAGCGACCACCGCCTAGGTCTTGCGGCCTTAGGCAACCCTCGCCTAGGTCACGACATGCCTGGGTCGAGCAATGCAGCAGTCGCTTGGGTCATGGCGTGCTTAGGTTGCTCGAGGTTAGGTGACCTCCGGTGGCCTTTGGCTAGGCCGTGCGATCCTCACTAGAGGTTACCCAACCTCACCCGATGCCAAATTTGGCTCGCCGACAGCTGTAGCCCTTTGCCGATCCTGCCAAGGGTTGTCCAATATATTTTTCAAAAAAAAATATATATATATATATATTATATTCCTCAAAGCCCATTGCGAAAGTTTTTTTACCAAACGCACATTCAACTCAAAGTATATTTGTAAAGAAATTTTACCAAACACAATTGCATTTCCCCAAGTAGCTTTGAGCTTTTAGCATTTGCATTAGACTGAAAGCCCATTTGTAAAGCTGAACCAAACGCACCCTAAGGAGCTTAGTATTTTCTTTTTTTTGTGTGTTTGTTTTCCTTTCTTTTTTTTAAGTTTTAGCCTCTTTTCTTTTTTGAGTGTCTTTTTTATGGAAAGAAAAAATGAAAAAAAAGGAAAAGGGAAAAAAGGAAAGAAAATAAAAAAGTAAAGGATGAAAATGCCCTTGATCAACCAATGCTCTTCTTTAAGACTAACATGACCACCTCAGCCCATTATTTGAAACAAGTCTATTTCATACTCTTATTTGAGAAAATGAGGGCACTTCATGCTCTTATTTGAAATAATGTATAATCGAAGCTTTTATTTGAGAAAATGAAAACATTTCGGACTCTTATTTAAAATATTATTCACTAAAAATTTTCTCGGTAAAAATGGGACATGCTTACATCTTATGCATATTATAGAATTTTAGCGTGATGTCACATTGTGTCAAATATTCTTAGAAAAGATAGTAGTTTTTGAAAATTTCAAATAAATGAAAGAGCAAACATCACTCATTTATAACAGCAATTACATAAAGAAAATTATCCAATCAGTCTTAAACCTATTGTACGAATGTTAATTCAATCTAAAATTTTCAAATTTACCAATTTAGTTTTAAACCTTTGTGCAAAACTTCAATATAATCATTCTGGGCAATTTTCGCCTAAAATTACTGCCATGGTGATCTAATCATTGGTTACGCTCTTACGTGGCTCACCGTCACATTTACAATTTTCAGCAAAAATTGGCTAAAAAGATTGCATTGAAATTTTGCACAAAGATTTAAGATTAAATTGAAAATTTTAGGATTAATTTGATATCCATGTACAGAGTGGATACGTTCCCTCAAGTTTGTAGACAGGTTGCTAGGAAAAGAAATCTAATTTAAAGAATTTTTTAGGGAGAGATTACTACCAATAATTGTAGTCGTACCAGCAACATATGGCCTTTCTTTTTAAAGAAGGCAGTGACTTCATGTTGACTATAACCAGATCGAGGGTCTTTTGATTCTTATTCAACCCATTTTAATTTAAACATTGGACTAAGTCAGAAAGTGTTCATACACAATTTTTATGATAAATACATGGAAAGTTTTAAAACTTGTTACGAAAGTATAATCAAATTATAAAATTCATCAAATTTATGTTGACTTCATCTAATTTGGTTAATGGAAAATGCTAACATGATCTCCTATTATTTTCCCTACATGGGGCTAACATGACTAAAACATGAAGGATAAAATTAAAACAATGTCATTTTGGTCCAAATCTGATTTTTTGACCCAAAGATTATATAAATTAGATTAGAAAGACTAATTTTAAAATAAATAAAAAATTGGAAGGAAGGAAAATTAGGGGAGGGCCTAAGGGTCCTCGGTTCTCGCGGAGAACCGGACCGATGGGTCCGGTTCGGTTCCGGTTCAGCTCTATCTTCTTCGAACACAAAACTTACTTCTAAAGGCCACACCATCGTTGGAAAGGGCCAACAATGGTGGGACGATGGTTGGTCACCCTAATGGATTGCAGGTAGGCCCTCACCTGGTTTTCCTTCCTCCTCCTCCTCCTTCTTCTTTTAAATTTAAATTTTATTTTTTTATCTAATTTAAATAAAATTTGGGTTAAAAAATCAAATTCGGACAATGGCGATGTCATTTTAGCCTTTTTATTATTATTTTGTTTTAGTCAAATCAATGCTACATAAAAAATTACACTTCAGTATTTTTCATTTGCCGAATTAAACAGAATTAATAGAATGATTTAATTGTCCTTTTCGAAAGTTATAGATCTTAATTTTATTTTTTTGATAATCTTTAGGACCCTAGTGCATTTATCCCTATATTTTAAGGTCCCACAGCAGTTTTTCGTGAGATAGTCCACGTCCTTGGTCAAAGTCTAGATTTTCAAAGTTGATCATGCATGTGTTGCTTCCAGTAACCTTTGAGCGTCAAGAGGGAAGACTTCGGATCCAAATCTTGCCATGTCGCCCACTTGTGGCGTTGATTCTTCGTACACCGACCGCGGGACAACTTTTGTGTCGTGTTTTTCATTTCATCACCCACGAGAATCCGAGCAAAATACTTCATTTTTCTCTTCTTTTTTGGGATACGCCGAGTAATAGAGGAGAAAATACCGAATGACTAGCAAACATCAATTATGAGTTTTCTTTATTCGCATATCCTTAACGTATTTGAAGAGACTTGAAAAATGGAAATTATTTTCCAAATGATTTAATATTCCCTTAAAAGATTTAGTAGACTTAACTGTGAGATATCACCATTGGTCCCTATACTTTAGTCAAGAATTTAAAACCACCCCATAATTTTGTTTTCGGTTCAAAATCATCAGTGTACTTTCTAAAAGCACCATCTCTTATTAGTTTGGCAACTTACAAAACCTAATGTCACCACCAATGCTAAATCCCGAGCGGCCATAACCAGGAGCTTGAAGAAACTCTGGAGTCTCATGGCCAAGTTTAGGAAAATAACGTGTAACAATCTAAAGTCCGAGGGCTATGGGGCCAACGGTGCCATTATTGAGGTTTAAAAGTTATTCTGCGATGGACGTGAAGTTTAAGGAGATTTGGAAAGTATCCAAAAAAATAATTGTTTATTTAATTTACACTTTTAAGGGTCAAAAGTTGGGTCATTAGTCAATCCAAAACTCTTCAACACGCCTTCACTCCCCCATTAAATACCGGCCCATATCAAACATGCTGTCCAAACCAACATCAATCTCTCCCTCGGCCAAACAAACATCAATCTCTCTCTCTCTCTCTCTCTCTCTCTCCGAGATATAGAATGGGCAACTGTGCAGCTCCTCAGATCACAAGAAATGGTGGCCGTGCCATGACCACCCATCACCATAGCTGGCCATCATCATCTCCATCCACGCTCAAGCTCATTCACATGGACGGAAGACTGCAAGAGTTCACTCAAACCATCAAGGCCTCCCACCTCCTCTCCCAAAACCCTAACTGCTTCCTCTGCAGCTCCGAGTCCATGTTCATCGACTCCATAGTCCCTCAAATCCACGAAGAAGAAGACCTCTACTTGGGCCAACTCTATTTCCTCTTGCCTCTCTCCATGTCTCGAGTCCCCCTCTCTATACGAGAGCTCTGCATGCTCGCTATCAAGGCCAACGCCGTGCTCAAGAGCAGCTCGAGTTTGAGGGGAAGCAAGGATGGAGTTCCCTCAGTGGCTAATCATCGGAGACGGTGTGGAGCTTCCACCGGGTTTGATGCCATGAGATTGGACTTGGGTCAGAGCAGCCAAAGGATTGAGTTGTGAAAGTGCATGCCTATGAGATGAAGCGGAACCGAATAGATGACAGAAGGAAGAGATTGAAGAATTTGCTAGCAACTCATTTTATTTTTCTTTTTCTCTTTGTGAACAACTCTTTTTTTAGCTGTCCAAAAATTGACGACTCTTTTTAACGAGACTTAATATATGTCTCGATCGTTCACAATCATCATAATTATAATTATAATTATTATTATTATTATTATTTAAAGTAGCTTTATTTGGTTAGATTATGATAGAAGCTAGCAATCTATGTCGTGATATGGACCTGAGAGGTGTAAAAGCGTGCGAAACATAGTTACTTTATTGGTGTTGAAAAGATCTCGTGATATTCCATTTTTTGAACTTTTTATGTAGCCACGAGGGAATTTCCTCACTTTGTAGTGCTTAATTTTGCTAAAATAAAAAAGATATTGCGTCTTTGCATGTACCAGAAAAGGAAAAGAGGTACTAATCTTTCTATGCTGTATGGCTACATTATAAGGAACGGGCCAATAAAAGAGGAAATTAACAAATAAGTACTTCTATGTTCAATTCAATTCATGTGGAGAATTAATGTTTACCATGGCTAATTATAACCTAGGAGACCACTAGTGCTATGATAATCCACTGTTAAATTAATATATAATTAAGTTTAAAGCATGACAGTCTAATTAGACAATCGTATTGAAGTAGAAATATTACTTCAATGAATCTGGCGATTTTCCCTAAATATATATATCAATTTTTTTTTTTTACTTTTTATTGTTTTTTCACTTTGAACGAAACAAAGTCAAGCGTGGCAGGCTTCGGTCCATGGCATACTATGCTGAGTAATTTTCTTAAATCATTCATTATGGGGTGCTTCTGGACCTTTTTCTTTTCGGTCGGAAATGCTACAAGACCTAAAAAGAAGACGCCTTCTTTTTCAGTTTGGTACCGTAAATTTAACGTTATGTGGACTCTATATGTACCATCTAGAATTGGATATTCTTATATACTCAACTAAAAGGCAACGAGGGCACGAAAACGTGCTAAATCAGTGATCGTGTGGCTGCTTGTAATAAAGCAAAATGAAACAAATGTAAATTCAATGGGGATTGGCTGATCATCGGCCATAAAAATTTCAATAATTTAGGCCAGTTCATTAGGGAAAAATTAGCATGTGAATTTCGCAAAGAATGTGAACAATTGGTCCATATTTTATCCATTAATTAGTCCTTATATGAATAAAACTAATGCCCAAGTGAACACTCCAGTTCTAATTGGCATAGACAAAAACTGAATTGAAGCAATGCCGGAGGAATTGTACTAGGTTAATAAAGTCCAGTAGATTGTGCCGTGACCAAAAGATCATCTTGGGCAAAAATACAATGCAAATGCCAAAACTTAGTATGATGGGACACTTAAGTGCCAAAAGTTACAAAATGTACACTTAAGTGCCACTTTTTTTGAAAAATGGATCACTTAAATGCCAACTCCGGCAAAGGCTGCTGGAAATCCGACATGGCTTATTTTAATAATATAAATCGTTCATGTGCCTCGCCGGAAATTGAGTCAGCCAAAACTTAGCCAAAATTAAATAATATTAAATAAATTAAAAATATATATTATTATAAAATTGATTAATTTAAAATAAAATAAAAAAGAGGAGGAAGGGGAAGATCGGGCGAGGGTTGTGCAGCTTTCGTCGCCCCACCATCGCCGGGAAGGGTCGGCGATGGTGGGCAAGGGTCGGCTAGGGTCGCCAAGCCCTGGCCAGTGGCCGATGACCCCGGTCGACCTACGGCGAGGGTCGCAACCCTTCCCAAGATTCGGCGAGGGTCGCCGACCCTTGCCCAACCGGCCAGCCAGGGCCAGGCTAGGCGGCCTAGCTAGGTGACCCTAGCTAGCGAGGGTCGGCGACCCTCGCCACAGGTTGGCTTGGTGAGGGTCGTCAACCCTTGCCCAGCCGATGGCCATTGGCTTGGCTGGGCAAGGGCCGTCAACCCTCATCGGATTTGGGCGAGGGTCACGGCCCTCGCCACAAGTCGGCCAGGGCCGCCAGCCACTGGCTAGGGCTCAGCGACTCCAACTGACCCTCGCCCCACCGTTGCTAGCCCTTCCCGGTGACGGCGGCGGTGGTGAGGGTTGCACAGCCCTCACCCAAGCCCTCCTCTTCCCTCCCTTTTTTGTAAAAATAAAATCAATTTTGAAAAAAAATACTCCGTCAGCAAATAAAATCGCCGGAAAATGACATGTGGTAGTTTGGCTGGATTTTTTCATCATTAGCACTTAACTGATCGTTTTTTGCTCCGATTTTGGCACTTAAATGTATATTTCCGAACTTTTGACACTTAAATATCCCACTATGCCAAGTTTTGATACTTCAAGGATCTGCACGTCGATCATCTTGTGATAGGAACTAAACGTTTTCTGCAAATCGAGCATGATGTTTTTCATGAATCTTCATTTTTGTCCAGAGTTACTTTGTTCGATATGATTTTCTCAAATTAACTGAATTTCCTTAGAGAAAAACGAACCGCGTGTTAGATTTTCACTCGATGATTCCAATCCATCATGTTTAGCATATGGACATTGTGAATAAAGATCGCGCAGAAAATTTAATTTAAGGCCGTGCGAGGAAGGACAAAAGAAAATGGAACGAGAACGTAAATATTACTTGCCTAATAATCGGAGTCGTCTTCCAAGGCAACGCAAGACTTCGTTTACACGTTGGACCGAGTCAAAAGTGCCCCTATCATAAGTTTTCCACAGCAGTACTAGGTAAGAATTGTCCACGTCATCGATCAAATTCTAGGAATTTACAAAGTGGGTCCCGCGTATGGGTTGCTTCCTGGGAATTGCATTGCACTGCATGGATAGAGAGCCTTGGGATGCGAGTTGTGGCTTTTTGATTCGTTTGCAGATTGACCACGGGACAAACTTGTGGGTCGTGTCTTTCATTTCATCACGCATGAGAAACCGAGTGGATTACTTTTTGTCTTTCTTTTCTTTTTGGGCTGTGCCAAGTGATGATGGAGAAAACATTGAATGACTGCCAAGCATCATGCTCACCTACGGTGAATTATGAATTTTCTTCATCATCATATCCATGCCCATTTGAAATGATGTGGCAATTTTACATTTTATCTGAAAACATACTCAAAAGGATTTAGTAGATTCAATAAGACGAATCGTTGACGTTTATACTTTTATTCAGAAATCAAAACCATCCCTCTACTTTATTTTTATTCTAAATCATTCCAATGCTTTTTAAAATTGTCATCTTGATTTATTCAGAAACCAAATTTGTTTACCTAGCATTAATAATGGTTAGAAATTTGATGATTAATGAGCATTAAACTTTTTTTTATTTGGATTTTTTTTTGTTCTTTATTTCAATATTCCCTCTCTCTCTCCCCGCACCTATCATCATCGTCGTCATCGTCGTCAAAACCCACAAAATCTCACATGCCTACCAATACAAAATCTTGATCAGCCAAACGGCTAAGCTCAATGAAGCTCAAAGTTTGAGAAGGCAGTATGTAACTTTTCAAAGCTCGGGGCTAGTGAACAACTGGTGCCAAAGTTGGAGGAGATAATCTGTAACATTTCAATGTTTAAGAGTTGTTATGTCACTTCCCTAAAAAGTATCCTATTAAGTATCTTGGGGTTAGAACATTAGGAGTGTCAATACTTTCGTACGGCGCTCACTTAAGTGCCACGAGTTTTAAAAAACGTTCACTTGAGTGCCACTTCCAATTTGCCAGCCAGAAAAGCTAACGTGGCATTGGAAAAGCTGACGTGGCACCGGAAAACAACATTTTAATATTTTAATTAATTTTTTTTTTTTTTGATTTTTTTTTTTTTTTTTGCTTTTTTTTTTTAGGGCGGCGAGGGCCACCGTTGACCCTCGTCGGCCCGAATCCTCGCCTAGATCCGGGCGAGGGCCCTTCGCTGTTGGCCAAAAAGGCCCTAGGTGAGGCCGGCGAGGCCGTCAACGGCCTCACCCGTGGCGGCTACGGCAAAGGTCAGGCGGCCCTTGCCCAGATCTGGCCCACAAAGGCCTTGGGCAAGGCATCAATGGCCCTCGGCAGCCGCAGGGAGGCCGCAACGACCTCACCCAAGGCCTTCGCGGTCGATGGCAAGGGGGCCCTTGCCCAATTTGGACGAGGGTTCCACGGCCGACGAGGGTCAACAGTGGCCTTTGCCGGCCCTAAAAAGAAAAATCAAAAAAATCAAAAAAATTAATAAAAATATTTTAAAAATATTAAAATATAGTTCACCGGCGGCCACGTCGGCATTCCGGCGGCCACATCTACTTTTTCGGCAGAGTGGCACTCAAGTGAACGTTTTTTAAAATTTGTGGCACTTAAGTAAGCGAAAAAAAAGTTTTGGCACTAAAGTAAGCGCCGTACGAAAGTTATGGCACTCATAGTGTCCTAACCCCTAAGTATCTTTGAATATAACATTTGGCACTGCTTTTCCTAAAAGAATTTCTTATATTGTCAGGCCGATGTGTGAATTGGGCAATACGCAACTAATCACTCTTAACACCCATGGATTAACACCGGCCTCACATAATTCTCATTTAAGACATGCGTAATGAATAAACATCTTGTATGACATGGAACTAATTTTATATTACACTGTTGAGGGTCAAAAGTTGGTCCTACATCACTCCAAAATTCTCAAACGCGCCTTTATTCCCCTATTAAATACCTACCCATTTCAAACATATTCGCCAAACAAACACCAACCTCCCTCTCTCTCTCTCTCTCTCTCTCTCTCTCGCATAGAATGGGCAACTGTGTGGCTTCTCAGATCACCAGAAATGGTGGCCTCGCGATGACCGCCCATCACCATAACTGGTCATCATCTCCTCCATCCACGCTCAAGCTCATTCACATGGATGGAAGACTGGAAGAGTTCCCTCAAGCCATGAAGGTCTCTCACCTCCTCTCCCAAAACCCTAATTGCTTCCTCTGCGGCTCAGATTCCATGTTCATCGACTCCATAGTCCCTCAGATTCATGAAGAAGAAGACCTCCATTTGGGGCAACTCTATTTCCTCTTGCCTCTCTCCATGTCCCGAGCCCCGCTCTCTCTCCGAGAGCTCTGCTTACTCACCATCAAGGCCAACGCTGTGCTCGAGAGCAGCTCAAGTTTAAGGAGAAGGAAGGATAGAGGTCCGTCAGTGGCAGGTCATCAGGGACGGTGCCGAGCTCCGACCTGGTTGGACACCACGAGTTTGGAATTGGGTCAGAGCAGCCGGAGGATTGAGTTGTAAAGTGCAAGCGCATGAGATGAAGTGGGAATCGAATAGACGACAGAAGGAGGAGCTTGAAGAATGTGCTATAAACTCTTTTTTATTTTTTTATGCACAACTCCTTTTTGGTTGTCCTAAATTTAACCACTCTTTTTTGTGGGACTTGAGATTCGTCTCATTGTTTCTAGATTTGTCAAAGATCTGATTATAATTAGCCTAATTATAACTTCTTTTATTATTATCATCGTCTTCATAATTCTTACTATTATTATTATTTCATAATCACCATTATGGTAATAATAATTATTAACGTTATGTAACGATAGAAGCAAACAAATATGTCGTGAGAGCTGTAAAAGCGTGCGTAGAATAGTATTTAATTGGTCTTGAAAAGATCTGGTGTTACTCCACTTCTTGAGCTTTTCTCTGGAGCCTAAGACGAGGGAATTTCTTCTTTTTATATGAGGTGCTTAATCTTTTTGTTTGTACTTGGGCGGAACTAAAGTGAAAAAGATATAGCATGCGCAAAAAGAAGGGAAAAAAAAAAAAAAAGATCCTAAACTTTCTATGCCACATGGTCAATGACAAGGAAGGGGCGGTACAAAAAGTTAGGGAACAATGAATGATTTGGCCAATAAACCAGGAAATTAAAAATAAATACTTCGATCTGCGGTTGATTTATGTGGAAAATTAATGTTTACTTTAGCTAAATATAATGTAGGGGACTGCTAGTGCTATGATAATCAACTCTTGAATAAGTATCTAACTAAGATCAAGGCGTGACAGTATGATTAGACAAATGTATGGAATTAAGATCTCAAATTTAGACTGAGAAATACAAAAATTTCCATCATTTGTCAGTTTTATTAACCATCTTCTTTGGTACTACTCAAGAAATGTTTTTACATCACTTGATTATGGGAAAAATACAGCAGTCAATTCAGTCCTAAATCTTTTAATTTTTTCAATTTAGTCATAAACATTTTGACAACTTACCAATTTAGTCATGAATCTTTCGATTATACTAATTTAGTCTCAAACATTTAAACAATTTGACAAACTAATCCTAAACCTTTTAACGAATTATCAATTTAGTCATTTTGGTCAATTTTGGCTGAATATCATTGACATGGTTGCCCAATCAACGCCAATCATTCTACGTGATATTGCTGGCACTGATGTAGATAATTTTTAAAAAAATCGAATTTTTAGTCTTTTATTTTTCTCTTTTTACATAGGGCTAGCAAAGCTAGCATTGGCTTGTGAGGGCCTGGGGGAGGGCTTGCAACACCCTCACCGACCACAATGAGGCCTCAAGAGCCCTCACTAGACCTAGCGAGGGTCATGATGCCCTTGCCATATTTGGTGAGGCGAGGGTGTCGCGGACCTCGCCACCACAGATTTGTCACAATGCCCTCGCTAGATCTAGTGAGGGTCACAATCATTGCCCGATAGCCCTATGTAAATAGAGGAAAAGAAAATAAAATGAAGAATAAAAAATTCGAATTTAAAAAAAAAATTAAAACATAGTCAACGTGAGCAACATCCAACTTAAATTATTTAAAATGATTAATTTTCCAATTCATTGAAAGGCTTAGGACTCTAAATTGGCCTATTAAAAAATTGAAGATTAAATTAGCAAGTTGTCAAAATGTTCAAGACTGACTTGATAAAATTAAAAAGTTTAGAGCTGAATTGATTACTATACAAAAAGTTTAGGACTTTTTGAATAATTTTCTCCTTGACTTTGTCATAAGCACATCTTTGATATCACACAATTACTAGCTATTCAACTGTCTTTCTGTACATTAAAATGTACATGTTCAAGAAGAGCAACATAATGAACCTACTTGTGGCTGATACCAGATTGAGAACTATGTCGTTTTCTTAACTTTTGGCCGTTGAGCTATCTCATTGGTCGATTATAAGTCATGAGCAAGTGTACAAATTATTAAGTTGAAAATTTTGCGAAAAGAGTGTCCAGTGTACATTATTAATTCCCACGTTGTTTATCTACATGATTTATACGTTTTTTTATATAAATATGGTCCCTCTCACCAATAAATTTAAGCTTTTGGCTGGACATTCTTATATGATACTAAAGTCAAGTTCTATCTCAGTTTATTTTGTATATGAGGCTTGTCGTTAAATTTCGGTTATTGTTCCAGTTTGCACGTAAAATGGGTTGTTAAAATATTTCAAATCGCTCGTTTATGAGGCTTATGTAGTATATATGTTGCCTCGCTCCACTGATAAATTTAAATTTTTGAATTGGACGTTCTAACACGTTAGTAACGAAAATCCCGCCTTCCCTTATCTTCCTCAAATGTTCCCATCGTACCTTCATAAGCATGTTGTCTATTAGGGGTGATTAGTTCCCTGCCAGTTCCCAAAATTGGGAATGTGGGACCGGACCAATTCAGTCAAATGGGATCAATCACTCTCTTTTTTTTCACTACTTGATGTCATTTGTTGTGAAGTTGGAATTGTGTTCCCTGCTACTTTTTTAGAAAAAGATCTAAATAAAAGGACCCTAACTATGTGCTCATATATCTTCTACGATAAACATAAGTTAAAAAGCAGATTTATAAACAACAATCACCCAAGTACACTAATAGAAAGGGGAAGAGATTGGACCTATACATTATATTGTACAACAAACCCATTAAAGAGTGTTCACGCGCAGCAAAAGAAAGTGACAAATCTTAAGATATTAGCGGAAGCGACGACAGGTGAAGAGACATTGTACTGTAGCTTGTGATGCCATTAGACGAGAGAGTGTTTAATTCGCATTTTACTAATTTTTTTTGAAGAAATAAAAAAAAAGTATATTAATTGGTCTAGACCGAAAACCGGACTGCTCAAACACCAATTCCACTTTTAGGAATCGGGAACCGGACTCAACCAACTGGTTTGGTCCGATCCGGTCAAGATGGTTTTCAATTTGAGTGGTCTATTTTGCACACTCCTAATCTACATCACTATAATTACTGCCTACTACTTAGTTCCATTTTTCTTAATGTGTGGTTATCCCTTCACTACTCATAGTTCATAGTTGTATATGTTTCAAATGCCATCTCCGCCTTTCTTTCTTCTTTCTTTCTTTTTTTTTTTCTCGCAAGTCCAAAAATCTAACGGAAAAGCAAAGTTAATAGTTCTCTCTCAAAAAATATTAAGCTAGTACTCCATGATAATAATTAATTTTCTTTTCACAAAAGAAAACCCAAACCTTTATCCCTAACCGAAATCTACCCTCAATTACTGTTTCATCCAATATCATATTAAAATGCACACATGTTGACCCACGTGTATTTTCCATGTCAGATCTGTTACTCTTCATATCAAAATCGTCTTGTAGTTGTCAATCCATGTCAGATCTATCATTCTTCATATTAGATTCATGTTGCGTTGTTTGTCATATATATTGACACGTATATATCTTAATAAAGGGTAGATTTGACTCAAGGATACCAGTTTCGAAATTTTGTGAGATGAAAATTACTTTACAGTCAATGAATCATGAGATATGGTCTTGAGATTTTTTGCAATACAAATATTAGTTTGAGATTAATATGTCATGGGATGTTTGTATGAGATATTTTGTAAGATGTGAGTTAATTTGGAATAAATGTGTCATTGAGATATCATTTTAAGATTTTTAATGGTATTGATCAAACATATAGTGATTGTTATTTCACTTTGAACGAAACAAAGTCAAGTGTGATAGGCTTTCGTCCATGGCATGCTAAAATGAGAAATTGCTTAGACTGTTCATTTATGGGTGTGCTTCTAGACATTCCTTTCTTTGGCCAGAAATGCTTGTAGACCTAACAAAACCATGTCGCTCCAAGCTTTCTTGGTCAGTTCGGTACCGTAGATTTAACGTCACGTGGACTACCTGGCATTTGGTATTAGTATAAATTCGATTAAAAGGCAACGAGGGCACGAGGACATAATTAATTAATGATTGTGCGGCTGCCTTAAATAACGCAAAATGACATATCTAGATCTTAATTTAAATTTGTTGGGGACTAGTTGATCACCGGTCATAAAATTTCAAATTTTCAACTCGGTTCAATGAAACAAATTTTGTATGTTATCCCAAGAGTCTTGTCATGGGTTGTCGTCCACTATGGCTTTGATTCCTTTTAGATCGACCACGGTACAATCTTTGTGTCGTGTCTTTCATTTCATCGCACATGAGAATCCTAGGAAATTGCTTTTTATCTTTCTTTTCTTTTTGGACAATGCCAAGTGATAATGGAGAACATATTGAACGACTGCCAGAGATCATGTTCATCTACGGTGAATTATGAATTTTCTTCGTCAACATATCCTTGCGTATCTAAAATGACTTGGCAATTTTATATTTCATCCGAGTACCCTAGCGGGTTTCGTATGCTCAAAACGATTTAATGGATTCGACAAGGTGTTGGTGTCTGTTGTAAAAGTTTTTCTAATGCGAGTTTTATTATTTGATATTAAAACTTATTGTTTTACGGGATTGATTTAATAAAGTAAGATATAAAGATTTTTAATTAATCTAATATAAAGTTGACTAATGTAAGCCAAATAGAGTACGGCTTGTAATGAGAGGGTTTGTGGTTAAAAACTATATAAATAATGCTCGAGTCTCTTTTACAACCCTAATACACAAATAACCTCATATAAAGAATAATTACTGAACGTAATCATGAGGGGTAATCTCATTAGCTAGTGATAGAGAGAAGTAATAGAGGAGAAATACTTGAGCTATAGATAGTCACTATTTTCGCATCAAGAATTATAGATTTCAAATCAGGTGTGCAAATCTCTTTTTCTCCATTACTAAAATTCTAGTTATGGAGATCTAGGGGTGCCGCTTTTGTACTTTATAGATGATATCAGAGTAGCTATAGTCTAGGTCTGAAACATTCAAATTTAGCCTCTCTTTTTTTTAAGTTTTTGCTCAATGAAAATTAATTTTGATTACATAGACAAATAGATCTCGTCAAACAAGAATTTTGATGGGTGTCACGCCATCAGGGGACGCTGCACACACCGCCATGTGCAGCCACACGCAAGTTTCATGGGTCAACACTTCCTTGACCGTGGAATAACTTATGCGATGCTTGGCGAGTGAAATTAACCAGGCCAGTTTTTTTATCATTAGTTGTTCCAAAGAACAACATGACTAATAGCTTCCTTATATGAGATCATACCACGTCCAACTTAGCTCGGGTGTCTAGTCCATCTAGTGAGACAACAATCCATTTTAGGTTCAACAACTAGTTTCGGCCTGCCATGACCTTATCAGGAGAGCGGCACCAGATCTAGATCAGTTTGTGCACGAGAGGCCAACATTGCCTTCAGAACTCCTACGTACTATAATCGTTCAATCCTAGAACTCTTAGCACCAATAGTCATGATACCACTCTCATAGACCAGTTGTGTTCATCCCCTTTGTATTACTCGCTCTTTACTTGATAACTCCAAGCATCACTCACAAGTGCCGCGAGTACAAGAGAATTCACAGATCATGACATTCTCCCCCACTCAATTTCACAATGCCCTCGTTGTGGGTTGTTCTATCACTTCCTTGCAGCTCATTAACCATTAATGCGCCACTTTTGGATCCTATATCAAATGGTCCCGCTTGCCTAACAAAATAGGTTTGCTCTATTGGTAGCCTCTTTTGATTGCCAGCCATTCGGGCCTCTTGTAGTTACTTGCACTTTCCTTGGCAAATGTGGCATTCCTTGTCAATTGCACATTTTGGGAGCAACATTTTTTCCTACTAAGAATCTTGACCCTAATAGACCAATGGAGGTTCTTTTTTGTTGAAAATGTGACAATAGACCTTTTCTTAACATTCATCGATCAATCCAAGAACATTATCCCCATTCAGCGAGGAATAAGATCTTCCCTATACACTCATTACCATCCTAGAAGCTGGTCAAGAGCCACATTTTGTCCAAGCACCTTTTGCCTTGGCAATTCACTCTCTGTCTGAGGAGGACTAGATAGACCACAAGTTTCATTCGGCTTAGCACCCTTACTGGAGGGTTCCCTACTCAAATATCATTTGTCACAAGTCGACAATTCCTTAGCCATAGAATAACCTATGTAGTGCTTGGTGAGCGGAATTAACCAGGCTAGCCTTCGTTGATTAGTTGTTCCCATAAATAATATGGCGAATAGTTTCCTTATATGAAATCGCATCACACCCAGCTTAGCTTGGGCATTTAGTCCATCGAGTGAGATAGCATCTCATTTTAGGTTCAACAACTGATTTCGGCCTACTATGGCCTCATTAGGAGAGCAGCATCAGCTCCCAACTAGTTTATGCACGAGAGGCCAACCCTGCCTTCAGAGCTCTTACATACTATAATCGTTCGATCCTTAAACTCATAGTACCAATTGTCACAGCGCCACTCTTACAGACCAATTGTGTCATCTCCTCTACATCACTTGCTCTTTGCTCAATAATTCCAAACATCATTCACAAATATCACAAGTATGGGAGGATTCACGGATTGTGATACTAGCATCATCCAACGCGTGCATTGCACGCGCTGGGGACCCACTGACATTAGTCGACCCAACCAATGGACTCGACCCAGTGAATTGTTGATTGGATTGGTCAAATCGGTTGAATAAGTTGACTGTTGACCAGATAGGTCAAACCAATCGGACTGGTGATCCATGCCAAATAAGGCACATTGAGCATTTGTGCAGTGCAGGCGAACGTCTTTTGTAGTGTGCTTGGTGCTGGTGTTATCGTATCGTGATGCTTGACAATGTGGCATATTCAGTTTATATGTTTGATACTTATAAGGATGTGAAAAAATGCGTACAGAATCCTATTTACATGTACTTTTAGAGTATTTTTGCGTTTTTTCCGTATAAAATGTGTGGAGAGTGGTTCATTGACACCATATATAAGATTTAACATGTATTAATGAATGGAATGATGTAATATCATAACATGTGATTTTAATGACAAATTGTCATGTCTTTAAGTCTAAAATTGCATATATATAGTAAATGTGAGACATAAAACTTATATCCTTAATAGAGTTTGAAGTGTAATATTACAAGTCACTTCCCCAAAAAGTATCCTTAAGTATGTTTGGTCGAAACGTTTTGGCATTGCTTTTCCTAAGAGAATTTCAGGCCGATGTGGAATTGGGCAATATGCAACCAATCACTCTAATAACCAGGACTTACATAATTCTCATTTGTGGCACATGCGTAATGAATAAACATGTCCTTGTATGACGTGGAACTGATTATATATTACACTGTTGAGTTGGTCCTACGTCACTCCAAAATTCCCAAACGCGCCTTAATTCCCCTATTAAATGCCTACCCATATCAAACATATTCGCCAAACAAACACCAATCTCTCTCTCTCTCTCTCTCTCTCTCTCTCTCTCGCATAGAATGGGCAACTATCCAGCTCCTCAGATCACCAGAAAGGGTGGTCTTGCCATGGCCACCCATCACCATAACTGGTCATCATCTCCTCCATCCACGTTCAAGCTCATTCACATGGATGGAAGACTGGACGAGTTCACTCAAACCATGAAGGCCTCTAACCTCCTCTCCCAGAACCCTAACTGCTTCCTCTGCAGCTCAGACTCCATGTTCATCGACTCCATAGTCCCTCAGATCCACGAAGAAGAAGACCTCCATCTGGGCCAACTCTATTTCCTCTTGCCTCTCTCCATGTCCCGAGCCCCACTTTCTCTCCGAGAGTTCTGCTTGCTCGCCGTTAAGGCCAGTGCCGTGCTTGAGAGCAGTTCAAAGTTTAAGGAGAAGGAAGGATGGAGGTTTGTCAGTGACGTGTCATCGGGGACGGTGCCAAGATCCAACTGTGATCAACACCACGAGATTGGAATTGGGTTAGAGCAGCAGAAGGATGGAGTTGTGAAAGTGCATGCATTTGATGAAGTGGGAATAGAATAGACGACATAAGTTTGATAAAAAAGAAAAGAAAAGAAAAGAAGAATAGACGAAATATGGAAGACCTTGAAGAATGTGCTGTACACTCTTTATTTATTTATTTATTTATTTTGGGTGCACTATATGGTTGTCCAAAAATTAACAACTCTTTTTAGGGAGACTTGACATACTTCTCATTGTTTCTCAATCCATAATCAATCAAATGATAATTAGCCTAATTATAATTCTTTTACCATTACCACCATGTTGTTGTCACGTCATCTTTATTATTATTATTATTATTATTATTTGCTTAATTTGGTTAATTAACGATGGAAGCAAACAAATATGCGGTGATAAGGACATGAGAGCTGAAAAAGCGTGTGTAGAATAATATTAAATTGGTCTTGAAAAGATCTATGTTATTCCAGTTGTTGAGCTTTTTCTGGAGCCTAAGACGAGGGAATCTCTTCTTTTTTAATGAGGTGCTTAATCTTTTGTTTGTACTTGCGCGGAACTTAAGAAAGTACATAGCATGCGCCAAAAGAAGGAAAAAAAAAGATACTAAACATTCTTCGCTACATGGCCTATGACAAGGAATGGGGATACAAAAAGTTAGGCAATAATGAACTATTTGGCCAATAAAACAGGAAACTAAAAATAAATACCTCGGTCCACAGTTGATTTATGTGGAGAATTAATGTTTACTTTAGCTAATTATAACGTAGGAGACTGCTAGTGCTATGGTAATCAACTCTTGACTTAGTATTTACCAAGCTCAAGGCGTCACGATATAATTAGACAATTGTACGGATTTAAAATCTCAAATTTAGACTGAGAAGTGCAAAAGTTAGAGTCATTTAGTCAGTTTTATTAACCACCTTCTTTGATACTACTATGATGGCTGATATGTTCTTGTGACAAGCATGTCTTTGAAATGACACAATTATTAGGTATTCAACTGTCTTTACATTAAAATGTACATGCTCAAGAAGAGCTATATAATGAACCTACTTTTGGATGATGGGATAATTGTTCAAAAAGTTCAAAACTTATTGTATTTTTTTTTAATTCAGTCATAAACCTTCCAATTTTATCAATTGACTTTTAAACATTTTCATATTTTACTAATTAAGTTCATCTAGTCAATTTTGGCTAATTTGCTGACGTGAACGCTAGCCATCCTACATAGCACGACTAACGCTAACGTAGGTAAAATTTAAAATTTTATTGATTGTTTAATATCTTTTTGGTTTCTTTTTCTCTTCTTTTTTTTTTTTCCTTTCATCTTCCTTTTACCTATGGCCAGCCATGGCCAAGCCGACTAGCCTCTTGGCACTATATTGAGGTGAGGAGGACATACTTGGTGAGGACTAGGTTTGCGAAGTGACACGTGATTAGATTTGGAGTCATTGTGGGTGAGGAACTTGCATAGGAGGATGGCAAACATGGGGCAAAGCACAAGATGGAGCAGTTGTGGACAAGGTGGGTGAGCTTGAGGGAGAGGGAGTTGAGATCAGTCTACTTGGTGAGGTTGAGAGGGACTCAACCTGGGATCGAGCTAGTTGGAGGGGGACATGGGGTGGGTGATTAGGGTTTTGAAGTGGGAGGGGTTGGGAAGGGCCATCATGAGCTGCTCTTGTTGGAACTACATGGATTGGGGTTCCATGACAACAATGGAACTAGGGTTTTCTTTTCAACTTCATCCCTCTTTGGAGTCAAGATCGGTTTGCTTGGTGAGGTTGAGAGGGACCCGACCTAGGATCGGAGCTAGTTGGAGGGGGACATGAGATGGGTGATTAGGGTTTTGAAGTGGGAGGGGGTCAAGGAGGGCCATCAAGAGCTACTCTTGTCGGAACTAGGTGGATTGGGGTTCCATGGCGACAATGGAATTAGGGTTTTCTTTTTGACTTCGACCCTCTTCTCTTTTTCTCTTTTACTTGTGGCCACCTCGATATTTGGCGGCCAAAGCTCAAGCTCTAG
Organism: Corymbia calophylla; assembly: GCA_014182845.1. Lineage (NCBI taxonomy): Eukaryota > Viridiplantae > Streptophyta > Magnoliopsida > Myrtales > Myrtaceae > Corymbia > Corymbia calophylla. The sequence continues at coordinate 17,571,135 of CM024699.1, forward strand.
AGGCCATTGTTGCGAACCCAAAGCTCAAGCTTGTAGTTGCCATGGCCATTGGAGCTTGAGCTGGCCACCAAATCTCAAGATTGTAGCTACCATGGCTGCTCAAGTTTGAGCATGGTGGCTACAATGGCCTTTCCCATCGGACGAGGATTGCGACCTTTCTCTACAAGGGGGTGAGGGTTTCACTACCCTTGCCAATGAGTGATGACGGTCGCCTTCGCTAGCCATAAGTAAAAAAAAAAACATAGAGAGAAGAAAAGAAAAAAAGGGAAATAAAATAAAAAATAATAAAAAGTTCAAAAATACATTAAAATATTATTAAAATTGTTCACATCACTATTGGCTATGCTATATAAAATAGTTAGTGTCCACATGGTGAAGTCCGGCTAATGGACTCAATTGGCAAAATATGAATAGGTTTATGTCGACACTCAAATTTGTCAATGTTTTAAGTGTCCGTTTATTTTACAAAAATATAAAAAAAACGGGATAAAAGATTAAAAGCAAAAAAAAAAAAAAAAAAAAAAAAAGTAAAAATAAAAAGGATAAAAATTGATCAAAAAAATGAATGAAAATGGAATCGAGCGGGCCGGTGTGTCCGGCCCACTTAGCAAACTTTCAGCCCTCTCTCATTCTGCCAATTTTCTCTCTTTCTTTAAACCCACAACAAGAGCCCAAGAAGGGAAAAAAAAACAATGCAAGGCCCAGCCCCAACATGCTCTCTCCTTTCCCTTTGCAAGACCACCATGCGGGTGACAAAAGGCGCAGCAAAATGAACCGGCCGTGAGCGAGAGGAAAAGAGACAAGCTGTGACGAGAGCACACGCCTGGGCACCTTCTAGAATCCGCTGAGCTGGCGCGCGGGGGAGAGATCGGCGCGTAACGGAAAAGATTCGAGCCGTGCTCGCTCGATCGAGAGAAAACCAGAGACGAAATGAGGAAGGCGTCGATCATTTGGACGTGATCCCTAGGCGAGAAGGAACGTTGCTCATCGTCCGTGGGAGTCTCGCCAGCGACCGCACGACAGCAAAAGCTCCATTCCCGAACCAGGTAACGCTTCTTCTCATGCTCTGTTTTGTGCCGACTGTGTGGTGTGATGCTATAGAGTTGAATCCATGGATTCCCGAACAGATCAAGTAAAACGGAATCGAGTTCATGGTTCTTCGTGATGGGTTGGATGTCAATGCATTGCGTTTGAACTAAAGAATGCCTTAATTCTGAGTCTGAAATTCGTGCTCTTCAGTGCATGCTAACTGGTCGTTGTATTGTTTAAATGAAGTATTGAAGGCTTAAGAGCACCATGTTCGATTGTGAAAATCTAAGAAAGAGTTGATACGAAATATGTCGATTCAGATTTTCGTACATCAGATTCAGCCCGAAGAATTGCATTGAAACTCACCCTGGAACGAATCTTTTAAGCCGCACAGTAATTGCTCGATGAAATGCCCGAAAGAACTGCAGAATCTGATTTCGCAAAATCGATGTGTTGGAGTCTTGTTATACAGTCTACTTGTTCTAGAATTGTCATTCATTCCATGTTATCTCTGTGCCGCATGAGTCCTTCCCTCCGTAAGAAAATTCTCCCCTCTCCGGCGAAGCCTGTGTTTCGAGGCCACTCAAGTTAGTTTATTTCCTTGCCTTGTGATTGTGTCTCTGCTAGAGATGCTAGGATTGAAAGGATTTGTTTCGGTGAAAGTTGGTTTGTTGATTTTTGTGGTCGCCGGAGTGAGCGGCCGGAGATATTGGATGCCCGTCGGAATAGCGACCGGCGGTATGTGGTGGTTACGTGTGTGAAAAATGGTGTGGCGTCGATGGTCATTGGTCCGGCGAAGGCAAGTTGCAGGCTTGAAGGTGTTCGGGGGAGGGGACGATCGAAGGTTGAAGATGAATCAGGGGAAAAGGGCAAAAAAAAAAAAAAAAAAAAAACAGAAAAAGACAAAATAAATAATAAAATAAAAAATAGAAATAAAAAGAAGAAATAAAACAATAAAATAAAACAGGAGGCTGGGCTGAGAACTCGTCCAGTAGGGAAAATGGATTGGGCCGAAGATAAAAAGGGAGATGGGCTAAATTTGAGCGGGATAAAAATCTCATGGGCCGATTTGGTCGGAATTCCAAGTGAGACCGGCCCGGTCTTCAGTCCAACTCAGATTGATAGGGTCCGGTCGGTTTAGTCGGGCTGGGGGCCGGGTTTCTTATAAAAATCAGAAAATCTAAAGAATTCATAAAAATTTAAAAAAAATCAGAAAATTTTAAAATTAGAAAAATTATTTAAAAATCAAAAAATTTTTTCAAAAAAATTTCAAAAAATTCCGAAATTAATAAAATTTTTAAAAAATTCGGAAAAAATAAAAAAATTTAAAAATTCCAAAAAATATTTAAAATTGGAAAAATTGGACAAGCCTTAGGGCTTTACAACATGGTTCCTTTTTTTGTATTGTCTTTTCTTTTTTTAACCATTTTACGATTTTTGTGTGTTTTCTTTGTGATTATATTTGGTTTGCTTGTTTAATACTTTGAATGTTATTTCCTTCTTTTTAGAATGGTAGGATAAAACCTTGAAGTTATCAATAGGTTGCTATAGCATTAGTAAGCATAATCTAGTAGGTTTTGAAAGAGTGTTAGTCCTAATCAAGTCCTTTAGTTTAAAATTTATGGTTGCATAAATAGTAAAATATTCTCTCGTATCTTATTAAGTTTCTAGCTTATCCCAATAAGACTAGTGGCAACTCATTTGTTAAAATTTGGATATGTTTAATCGATTAGAATTTTGAACACCTAATATCACGTGGGATATAAATTTGGGAAAACCAAGTCAATGGAAGGTTGTGGGCCCAAAGTTGATAATACCCCTAAACCTAATAGCTCCCGTGAGGGGTTAAGTCATGATAGCCTATGACTCAATTAGCAAAATTGAAAAGTATAGAATTAAGTTGACAAAAATGCAATTGGTTTATAACTTTTTGGACAATTTTCCTTTAGAATGAGAGCTGTTTCTTTGTTTCGCGGAATTTAAATCTTTTTTTGGAAAATGTTTTTGTCACGTTTGGATCGCATTTGGAAACAATAGGGTGAATAAAAAGGGAAGGGCCTAAAAGACAATAAAGAGGAAAATGTTTTAGTTTGGAATTCATTTTTTAATACATAATATTTATGTTGATTTGGAAAATTAAAGAGTTTGTCTATTTTCATTAAAAAATTAATTTGAGGTAAATATATCACATCTATATCAATTTGGGATTTTTCGAGTGGTTATTAACCTATAAGTTTTCCACGGTAGTATTAGGTGAGAATTGTCCATGTCCTCGGTCAAAATCTAGAATTTTCAACATGGGTCCAGCATGTTGGTTGCTTCCTTAAAATTGCACTACATCGAAAGGAGAAAATATTGGCTATGTTTAATATGCCAAGAAGGTATCCACCTAGAAATCAGCACATGTCAATTGGCCCACCTATCAAAAAAGAAATTTCCCTTTCTCCCCTCTCTCACGCTCCCGACTCTCTTTCTCTCTCCTCTCCAACTTTGCAACCCCACGCCCAATCCTCCCCCCCCTCTCTCTCTAAGAGCCAAGCAGTGAAGGACTTCGCCAGTGTTCTCAGATTTTACTCCTTCCTCAATTAAGCCTTGTGCGAGAAGACTTCGAGCTCGAAATATCACATGAGAAAAACACGATGAAAACTGATCTTGACTGCAATTTTAGGGCTGACCACACGAAAAAATAAATGTGGGAAGTAGATTATATTCAAGATTAAGGTTATTAGAGACAAATAGTTCGCAATAATTAATGATCAAAAGGGATATTTAAATATTTTGCTATCACATGTGTGTAATTCATGTATAAGTTAGATAACTCAATTTGTGATTAAATACACTTAATTTCCATCGCTGTGCACCTTCTTCAGAAGGAAAACAAATGAAATTAGAAAGGGCAAGATCAATCCATTTGGCTAATTTTACACTTATTCCCACTCTTTTATACATCGTGTTCTCTAATCAATTTTAGGGCTGGGTCAATCTCATCATTATATGATTTTGAGCAAAAAAAATTTGCAACATAATCATTTTGGGCTAAGGTTTTGAAAAATGTCCTTCCTAACCTTAAGGGGGAAAGAAAACTTGAGGGTGGGGGGACTAATCTTTATTCTCTTTTTCTTTTTAATGCTAAAAACAATAACGGAAAGGAAGATAAATCTAATTGTTTAACCAAATATTAACTAAATATATCTATCGAACCATATACAAAAATACATGGATGTACCATGCATGATCTCTCGGTTACCATATTAGGTCAATGTACTACATATGTTGAACTCTTTTCTTTTTATTGTACCTAATTTAGTCTTCTTTGGCTCTCTCTCTTCACCATTTTTCTCGAATTGTAGTTTTTGCTTGTACATATCAAAGGTTGAAGGGCCTAGAGTGCTTTGACCTTGTCCTCGACATGTTCGTGGGTTTTGAATGAACAATTTTTTGATTGAGCCACTTGTAATACACACAAAAGGGAAAAAAAAACAAAAAAACATATATATTTTTATACATGTATATTTATATTATATTATATTATATTATATTTATGTTTTGTATGTGTGATTATCCAACTATGTGTGATAATTGATTGGGCTCAAAATGACTAATGCAAGTGAAATTTCCTTTAGTAACATATGAGATAGAAATAAGTCAAAAGGCTGTTTGTAGAGCCGATCAATTTTAGAGTGGGCGACTCTCATTTTGGAACTGACAACTGGTTCTGCAAATCGCCCATTGGTTGTGTGAAACTAGTTTAGTTCTCGAGCGTGTCCATCAAATTGGTTCAATAGGAAGGAATAAAGTTAAAATGTTTCAAATGTGTGTTGTATGGACGTCACATTGAACATGTGATCCTAATGAAGGAGATATGTAGAAGGGACTCTTAAATCTGTGGAGGAGTGGAGTTGGCAAATCTGCCCCCTAAATTGAAATCCTTAGTGCTTAATTTTTGGGCCATAGATGTTAGTGTGAAGGCATTGAAGAAATAAGCAAGAGAAAAGCGGGCATAGTGGAGGGGATGATGACGATAGTGGAGATGGGTTTCAATTAGATAGCAAGAAGAGAGCATCAATGTCCTCATTAAGACATTGAAGAAGCAAGACCGATGTCCTTTCAAATTGATAGAATAGCTTAACAATAGTTATCCCAAAAAAAGACAGAAGAAAAGGGAAGATTAATTACTCTTCAAAGTTGCAAAAAGGGATATAAATGTATTTTATATATATCAATTCGGTCTAGCTAGGCAGGTGGGCAGGTCCAACTAGGCAGGTGAGTAGGTCCACCCCTAAAACTAGGAGCCGGATCATTACTCACTGGTTCCAATTTGATTCCAATAAATTGAAACCAAACAATTCCCCTTGGGAATTGCTAGTCCTAGGTCAATTTGGTTTGGTTTTGGGTAGTTCGGGCAATTCCCAGTTCTTTTGACTGATTTTAGTCGGTAAATGTTGACGCCAACCATCCTATATGGTACAATAGGCATTCACATAGACAATTTTTACTCATTTTTTTTTATTGTTTGATTCTTTTCTTTTTTTTTTTTTTCCAACTTTGCACTAGCCACATAGGAGGTCGGTGTCAATGTTAGTGATTGCCAGACAAAATTGGTTAGAATAATTACATTAGCAAATCATTTAAAAGGTTTATAACTAAATTGACTAAAATAAAAAGTTTAAGAGGGAAGTAATTAAATTAATTTCAAATTGAATGAAGGGGTGAAAAAAATTTTAAAAATTTGATTTACAAGTCCAGTAAATGCTGATTTATGCGACAGATAATATTCCCTTAGATGCATTTTTGCTGAGTTGCATCTATGTGGCGGCTATTTTTGTAGAGAAAGTACCAAAGCCTTTTCTTGCAATGCTGAGAAAACCATTCTTATTAATAATAATAATAATAATAATAATAATAATAATAATAAGTGGCCCAATTAGAGACAATACTTTAGGAAGACTATGTTATAATGTATTTTGATGGATATGTCTGGCGCAATTTTCTTGTTAAGGAAAAATCATTATGACCCTATGAGTGACCTCTAGTAATTAACTCGCATTATATAGATGTCTACATATATATGTATATGTATATAATGCATTAAATACTTTGTCATGATAAAGTTTGCTATCGGCACCAAAACTCCTCTTGGGTGATTGAGAGTACATTAATGAGAAAGATAGAGACAAGAAGATTTTACATTAATCCAAGACTAACGTTTGGTTTTCTACACATTTTTTAACAATTGACATAATTTATTTTTCTTTTCTATCAAAAAAAAATATTAAAATAAATCTATAAAATCCTATTTTATTATTAATCTCATTTAGTGGTCATCCATATTCATTTGATTTGTCAACATTCACCTATTTCATTTGTCACCATGGACTCCTACGCTATTTCAGCAACAACTAATCTTTGAAATAGGCATACTTATACTCATTTGTGTCCAAAAAATTGAGGATATTTTAGTCACATCAGTAAATTTTAATTGTTGGTAAGTGTAAAAAAATTGTTGCTAAAAAAATAACTGGTGATTTTTTTCAGGTAATTTGTTGGTGAAATACTAACATTATTATGAATTACTAATTTTCCTATAACTAGTAAATAAGCAATTTTCATTTAACTTACCGACTTTTATTTTGCAAGACTTATTGAACACTTCAAGTTTACTAACTTAGCAACTTTGTAAATGATAAGAAAGACTGAAAAGAATTGTTAATTTACAAATTTATAGCTAGAGTTGGTAATTTGGTAAACAACATCAACCACATTCTATCAAACAATCTAATTACCTTGATTTTTAAAATTACTATTCAAGTATTACATGTATCTTCAATTATTCTTTCAATTCAAGAATCTTTGACTTTCAACCGTAGGGTATTCACATTCATAATATTTTGTAGCCCTTTTTAAACTAGAGGTGATCCTGGCGATGGCGAGGATGACTTGTTGGGTTCACTTGGGCCTAGTCAACTCGAAGGTGAGAATGAGTAGGTTTGGACAAGGAATTACCTTCTTGAACCCGACTAGCCAAGGCCCAGTCAATCTTCAATTTAGAATTTCATAATTTTTCTTTTCAAGGGCATCAAAAGAACTTCTATACTCCATGATATACCTACCTCTATCCATTCATTAGGTATACCTTGAAAGGTGGAGAAGGATAGAAGTCATGCAAAAGCATGCAAGCTTAGGAACTTAGATTGATGTTGGACTTCTATCCATCATCATATGGAGTTAATTACTAAACACTGGTCAAACTTTGTCCACGACTTCCATCTTTTCCCGATTTCGTAAAGGATAATGTGCCTCTTAGTGCATGGAAAACCATAGGGATTAAATCAACTACCCTCGGGCTCTCTAGATTTTCAATTTTGGAAGGACCAAAACCCGAAGGGATAAACCCTAGAAAAGAAGGAACTCATTTAAAGATCATCAGCAATTGATTTGCATAGATCAAAATGGATCGCCATGTTTTTCAGCCTGGAATTCCTCTTTTGAGGAAGAATCTGTGTTGTGTATCTCGTCGCCACTCTAACGTTATGCATCGTACATAAGAAATCGTACATCCTTTTTGGGACTTGTTCTGCCGGACAATGAAGAAAACCTTCGTACCAAGGAATAATGGAATATACATTGGGCCTCACACAAAACCAATTTGTCTGGCGAGATTTACGCTATATTTGTTATGCAATATGATTTTGAGAAGTTATTTCATAGACTTCCGCTAGAATTAAACTAGTCTCGTATGAAAGATGGCAAGAAATGAATTGGGTTGCACAAAGAGAAAAAATATATATATTACAGGGTTTGACGAATTATTCGTAATGTAACTCACACCATCTACCACGTCATCCAGGGAAACAAATGAATATCCACCACATGATTGATAGAGCAAGACACATCTTAGATCAACTTCAAGAGTACGATGTGCGTATGTAAAAAATAATAATGCCAAGGAGAAGAATAAGAAAATTTGTGTATATTTCAATGTGTATGGAAAATAGTATATGTAGCCTATATAGGCTTTATTAGATGATTATCTAAGATAAAATATTAAGATCAAGATATGCAAAATTAAAGAGAGATGTACATAATCAATAAAATTATCAAGTATCTCTAATAGAGAATATTATCATTGGAAAATCCCTAATTATCTCTAAACGCACATGCACAGAATAAGAACCTCTCTACAAAGCGTATTCATCATTGGGATTATCTCATATAAATTGGCCTCCTTTGCAATTATTTTTCAATTTTAGAAGTACAATGGGCGATGACTTGAGGTAAAATTTAAAAAATCCAGAAAAATGGAGACAGAAGGTCATTGCTCGAACACCAATTGTTAACATAAATAATATTTTTATTCAAAACAGACTTCACAACCCAACAATGAATGACATTTCCCTTCAAGGACTCAAAGATAGAACATCACGATGGCAAATGTGGCTGCGGCAAATATAATGGCGATCCACATTAGTTATATTGCCAATTTGATGAACAGTCGCCACTTCAAGAAATTGCTACTTACCGTGATTAATATCACGGTAAGTGACAAAAATAAGAAACGGAGTTACATATTATAGAAAACATGAAGACCAGCCAGCGTATAGCGCAGATATGACCATTATGGCCATTAGATATCCAATTATTATAAATATTCTATAATACGTAACTTCATTTCTTATTTGTTGTCACTTACCGTGATTAATTCACCAAATTAGCACTCCTACTGACGTCAATCGCCATTATATTTGTCGCAGCCACGTTTGCCATCGTGATGTTATGTCGTTAAGTCTTTGAAGGGAAATCTCAATCATTGTCGGTTATGGAGTCTGTTTTGAATAAATATATTATTTATGTTGACAATAAGTGTTTGAGCAGCAACCTTTTATCTTCATTGTTTTGGATTCTTTTAATTTTCCTTCAAGTCATCGCTTGATGTATTTCTAAAATTGGAAAATAATTGCAAATGAGGCCAGTTTGTATGAGGTAATCCCAGTGACGAATACGCTTCATAGAGAGGTTTTTAGTCTGTGCATGCGCATCTACACCTTTAGAGATAATTAGGAATTTCTCATATTCCAGGGATAATATTCTTTGTTAGAGATAATAATTTTATTGATTCTATACATTTCCCTTTGATTTTACAAATCATAATCTTAATATTTTACCTTAGATTATCATCTAATAAAACCTATACAGGCTCCATGTACTATTTTCCATACACATAGAAATATACACAAATTTCCTTAGTTCTCACCTCCACATTATTATTTTTCACTTGCGTACATCGTACCCTTAAAGTTGATCTAAGATTTGTCTTATTCTATCAATCATGCGGTGGATATTCATTTGTTTCCGTGGATGACAAGGCGGATGGTGTGAGTCGTGCTACAAATAATACATCAAACCTCGTGTTATATTTTTTTCTCTTTGTGCAACCCAATTCATTTCCCACCATCTTTCTTACGAGACCTGTTTAATTCTATTGTAATTCTACAAAAATGACTTCTCAAAATCATATTGAATACCAAATATAGTGTAGATCTCGCCGTCTTCCTATAGGAACATATTGGTTTTGCATGAGACCCTACGTATATTATATTATTTCTTGATACGAGGGTAATCTTCATTGTCTAGTGGAATGAGTCCCAAAAAGGATGTACGGATTCTTGTGTATGACGTGTAACGTTAGAAACGAGCTACACGATGCAAATTCTTCCTCAAAAAAGGAATTCCAGGCTGAAAAGCACAGCTAGTCTTGGAAACGCAGCAAGAGTTTGCACTATTTGAGAAAGTGTATTATGTTCTCAAACAAGACATGACATGACATGCAAGCAATGCAGTGACTTTTCAGTCATGATCCATCATCTCTCTAAAACATGTTCATAGCTTGGTCAAAAAGGCACCAATCCATTTCGATCAATGCTAATCAATTGCTATGGATCTTTAGATTAGTTCCTTCTATTCTAGAGTTTATCCCTTTTTGTCTTGGGGGGCTTTGGTCCCCCTTAAAATAGAGAATATAGAGAGCTTGAGGGTGGTTGATTTCAACTCTATGATCTTCCATGCACTGGGAGGCATCTGTCCTTTACAAAATGGGGAAAAGAAGGAAGCTGTAAACAAAGTTTGACCAATGTTAGGTTATTTACTCCATATGATGGATTGAAGTCCGACGTCAATCTAAGTCCCTAGGCTTGCATGCTTTTACGACTTTTATCCTTGTCCACCTTTTGAGTAGACCTAATGAATGGGCAGAGGTAGGTCTATTATGGAGAGTAGAAGTTCTTTCGATGCTTGTGAAAAGAAAAATTATGAAATTTTAAATTGAAGATTGATCGGGCCTTGACTAGTCGGGTTCAAGAAGGTAATTACTTGTTGAGACTTATTAATTTTCACCTTCAAATTGACTGGGCCCAAGTGGGTCCAACGATTCATCCTCGCTACAATCACCTCTAGTTTAAAAATGGTTACAAAATAATGCGAATGTGAATACCCTGCAATAGAAAGCTAAAGGTTCTTGAATTGAAAGAATAACCAAAGATAAATGTAATACTTGAATAATGAATTTAAAAATCAAGGTAATTACATCACTTGATGGAACGTGGTTGATGTTTTTACCAAATAACCAACTCTAGCCATAAGTTTGTAAATTAACAATTCTTTTCAATCTTTTAAAATGAGTTTGTAAATTACAAAGTTGCTAAGTTTGTAAACTTGAAGTGTTCAATAAGTCTCGCAAAATAAAAGTTTGCTTATTTACAAGTTATAAAAAAAATAGTAATTCATAATAATGTTAGTATTTCACCAACAAATTACTTGGAAAAAAATCTTCAATCATTTTTTTAGCAACAATTTTTTTTCACAATTAAAATTTACCGATGCGAATAAAATATCCTTAATATTTTGGACACAGATGAGTAGAAGTATGCCTATTTCAAAGATTGGTTGTTACCGAAATGATGTGGGAGTCCATAGTGACAATAAAATGGGTGAATGTTGACAAATCAAATGAATATGGATGAACACTAAATGAGATTAATAATAAAACAGGATTCGAGAGCATAAGATTTAAATATTTAATTTTTTTTGATAGAAAAAGATAAAAAAAGAAAGAATAAATTTAAGAATAAATTATATGTCAGTTGACGATTGTTAAAAACTGTGTAAAAAACCAAACGTTAATCTTAGATTAATGTAAAATCTTCTTGTCTCGGTCTCTCTCATAAGTATACTCTCAGTCACTCAAGAGGAGTTTAGGTGTCGAAAGCAAACTTTGTTGTGACAAAGTATTGTAGACATCTATATAATGCGAGTTACTTACTAGAGGTCACTCATAGAGTCATAATGATTTTTCCTTAGCATGAAGAGTGTGTCAGACATATCCATCGAAATACATTATAATATAGTTTTCCTAAAGTATTGTCTCTAAGTAGGCCACTTATTATTTATTTATTTTGCATGAATGGTTTTCTTGACATTGCAAAAAAAAGGTGTTTGTACTTATCCGCTGAAATAGCCACCACATAGATGCAACTCATCAAAAATGCATCTACGAAAATATTATATGCCGCATAAATCAACATTTACTGGACTTATAAATCAATTTTTAAAAATTTGTTTCGCCCCTTCATTCAATTCGAAATTAATTTAATTGCTTCCCTCTTAAACTTTTTAATTTAACCAATTTAGTCATAAATATTTTTAATGATTTGCTAATTTAATCATTCCAACCAATTTTGGTTGACAATCGCTAACATTGACATTGACCTCCTACATAGTTGGGAAAAAAAAAGACGACACAAGCAAAGAAAAGAATCAAACAATAAAACAAAATGTAAAAACTGTCTACGTTAGTGCCGATTGTACTACATAGAATGATCGACATCAACATTTATTGACTAAAATCAGTCAAAAGAACTAGGAACTACCCGAATCACCAAAAAACTAGACCAAATTGGCCTAGGATTGGCAATACCCAAGGGGAACGGTCCAGTTCAAATATGGAATCGAATTGTAACTAATGAGTAATGATCCGATTCCTAGTTTTTGGGGTGGAACCGCCCACTCGCCCAACCAGACCAAACTGGTGTACATGTAATACATACATACATATCCCTTTCTACAACTCTAAAGAGAAATTAATCTTCCCTTTCTTTCTGCCTTTTCTGGATAAGTATTGTTAAGCTTTTCTATCAATTTCAAAGTCCCTGACATTTGTTTTTGCTTCTTCAATGTCTTAATGAGTACATTGATGCTCTTTTCTTGCTGTCTAAATTGAGACCCATCTCCACTATCTTCATCATCCCCTCTACTAAGCATAGTTTTCTCTTGCCTATTTCTTCAATGCCTTCGTGCGTCTATGGCCCAAAACTTCGACACAATCACAGTAAGGATTTCAATTTAGTGGGCAAATTCACCAACTCCTCTACAGTAAGAGTCCCTTCTACATATCTCCTTCATTGAGATCACATGTTTAGTGTGACGTCCATATAACACACATTGTAAACATTTTAACTTTATTCCTTCCCATTGAACCAGTTTCGTGGACACACTAAGGAACTAAACCAGTTTCAAGTTCAGTTTCCATTTTTCAAAACTAGTCCTTAGTGGGTAGTCGTCAGTTCAAAGATGAGAACTGTCTACCTCAAAATCAATGACTCCTACAAATAGCCTCTTGACCTATTTCTATCTCATATGTTACTAAAGGAATTTTCACTTGCATTAGTCATTCTGAGCCCAATCAATTATCACACATACTTTGACAAAAAAAAAACTAATCACACATACTAAACATAAATATAATATAATATAAATATACATGTAGAATAATATATATATGTTTTTTGTTTTTTTTTCACTTTTTTTTTTGTGTGTGTATTACATGTGACTGAATTTGAAATTTGTTCATTCAAAACCCGCCAACATGTCAAGGATGAGGTCAAAGCACTCTAGGCCCTTCAGCCTTTGATGTGTACAAGTGAAAACTACAATCCGAGAGAAATGGTGAAGAGAGAGAGCCAAAGTAAAATCATATGATTTGGCGGAATTGATCATGAAGATTAAATTACGTAAAAGAAAAAGAAAAGAGTTCAACATATGTGGGACATTGACTTAATTTGTTAACCGAGAGATCATGCATGGTACATCCTTGTCTTTTTGTATATGGTTCGGTAGATATATTTAGTTAATATTTGGTAATTCAATCAGATTTATCTTCCTTTCCATTGTCGTTTTTACCATGAAAAAAATAAAAGAGAATAAAAATCTACAAGGAACAAAACCATATCCCCCCCCAAAGTTTTCTTTCCCCCTCAAGGTTGGGAAGGATATTTTTCAACACCGTAATCTGAAATAATTATGTTGCACAATTTTTTGGCCCAAAATCATATAACGGTGAGATTGACCCCAACCCTAAAATTGATTAGAGAGCACGATGTATAAAAAAGTGGGATTAAGTGTAAAATTAGCCAAATGGATTGATCTTGCCCTTTTTAATCTCATTTGTTTCCCGTCTAAAAAGGTGTATACAAATGGAAATTAAGCGTATTTAATCACATAAATGAGGTATCTAATACATGAATTACGCATATTGATAGCAAAATATTTAAATATCCCTTTTGATCGTTAATTATTGCGAATTATTTGTCTCTAATAGTCTTAGTCTTGAATACAATTTTTTTTGTCATAATTTAGAATATAATCTACTTGCCACATTTATTTATTTGTGGCCAGCCCTAAAGTTGTAGTTAAGAGGTTTTGTTGATATGGATTATTTTTGTTCTTTTTTTTCATTTCAATGTTCCCTCTTTCTCTCCACTGCAACAATCATCATCATCAAGATAATCCGTAACTTTTCAAAGTCTAAGAGTTATCGTGTCACTTCTATAAAGTTTATGGCGAATTCGTAATTGAGAAACACAGTGTTGAATGACATGAAACTGATTATATATTACACCGTTGAGGAAGTTGGTCATATGTCAATGCAAAAAGTTCTCAGACACGCCTTAATTCCCCTATTAAATATCGACCCATTTCAAACATATTCGCCAAACAATCTCTCTCTCTCTCTCTCTCACACAAATGTGCAGCCCCTTAGATCACAAGAAATGGTGACCTCGCCCTAACCACCCATCACCATAAACTAGTGATCGTCTCCTCCATGATCAAGCTCATTCACATGGATGGAAGACTAGAAGAGTTCACTCAAACCTTGAACGCTTCTCACCTCCTCTCCCAAAATCCTAAGGCTATGTTTGATCGTCCGGAGTTTTAACCAAGATAGGATAGGATATGAAATCCAAGAGATTTTGTTATATTTTGCCCATTATTTGGTGACTGCAGTAATAAAGTCGAATATATTCACATCATATCATACATATTATTTGGTATAAACAACATATCAATTTAAATAAATCACAAGTTTTATAAACGAAAATGGTAAAAGTCTCTTGTGACAGTCTTGTCTACTTTATTTTTATTTATTTTTTATTTTATCTCACTCTCTTTTTAAATTAATTTATTTTTTATTTCTTTCTCCCCTTCCATCATTTCTCTAATAAAATTTTATTAAATAAAAATAAATGCCAATATACCTAAAATATGTAATAAATATATTTTTAAATGTTGAATTTAAATTATAAGATAGGATTAAATTCAAATATATAAATAAAAATAATATTAAATTAAAAACCAATTGTTCTTTTGAATTTCTTATATTAGAATTCAAACATTATTTATATTGGAATATAATTTTAGATTTGTTAATTTAAGAAATTTGTTATCTGAAAAAATAACTTTCCTATCATAGAATTAGAAATCCTGTTCACATTTATTTCACCTCTTCCATGAGATAATTTAATCCGGCTTATATCCCTCTTATATTTGACTTTATCCTCTCTTAAACATGTATCAAACGCAAGATAATCTTGACTGCCAAATGCAGCCTAACTACTTCCTCTATAGCTCAAAATCCATGTGCATCCACTCCATTGTCCCTCGGATTCACGAAGAAGAAGACCTCCACTTGGGCCAACTCTATTTGCTCTTTCCTCTCTCCATGTCCAGAGCCCCGCTCTCTCTTCAAGAGCTCTGCTTGCTCGATGTGAAGGCCAGTGCCGTGCTCGAGAGCGGCTTAAGTTTAAGGAGAAGGAAGGACGGAGGTTTGTCAATGGCGGGTCATCAGGGAAGGTGCCGAGCTCCGACCAAGTTTGACACCACGAGATTGGAATTGGGTCAGAGCAGCAGAAGGATGAGTAATGGAAGTGCAGGCGTATGAGATGAAGTGGGAATCGAATAGACAACAGAAGGAACAGCTTGAAGAATGTGCCATATACTCCTTTTTCTGTGCGCTACTCCTTTTTGGTTGTCCAAAATTAAACAACTCTTTTTTGTGAGACTTGATATTCGTCTCATCGTTTCTAGATTTGTGACCAACCTGATTATTATTAGCCAAATTATAATTTATGTTATTATTATCGTTGTATTATTATATCACAATCATCATTATGGTAACAAGAATTATTAATATTGTTATGGGCAGATGCAGAAACAACAACGAAATAAAAATTGAGAAGAATAAAAAAACATCATAATTTATGTGAAAACCCTTGTGGGAAAAAACCATGAGGAGAGGAGAACCAAAATCCATTATAGAATTAAGGATTACAAAAGGTTATTCTCAAAGCTTAAACTCTTTTGTCTCAACTTCTTAGGCAAGAATCAAATCCAAAGTAAGAAACTTCCCTTTAGGAAACTTTCTCTAATTAGGAAAACCATTCAATCAAGAAACCTATTCAAAATACGAAACCTACTTGAATTAGAAAACTTTTCTTTTCGGACTCAAACTTCTCCACCTTGGCCCGACGTTTGAGTCATGTTACAATCGCTGGCTCGAATTCTACATAAACAACAAACAATCTTCTCCTCACGTGTAAGCTCTCCCTTAATTCAAGTATTCTTTTACATCAAGTATGAAGTCTGCCACCGGGCTTGCATTTTTTGACCACAATGCCCACCGCTCAAAAATTATGCCTTCTGCCACCGGCTTACATTGTTACACCACAATGTCCACCGATACATCTTCTGCCACTGGGCTTGCATCGTTACACTATAATGTCCACTGCGCCTAACTTTATCCACCAAACACTAGAACAAACCACCGACTCTTTCATACCAATTTGTTAGGAGCACATAGAAGAAGCCCAATACCTTTTGTCCAAGGAGATCACTAAGAGAGAGTCTAAATCCGAGCTTGTTAATATATCCAATTTTTCAATTTTCTAACCATACAAAAAACCTCTATTACTCACCTCCTCCATCCCTCTAATACTTATATGGGCTAATCTCATATGCCACAATCACATTATATACTCCTTATATATAATGTGAATAATGAATCCATAGAGTATTCATTCTATTTTATAGAATTCATAATAGATTTATTTATAGAATGGTGTTTCGAATGAATGCTATAGGAATATAAATGATGAATTCAAAAATTTAATGGAATTTTGAAAGACAGAAATATTTTTCAGGTCTAGTCGGATGATTTCATTATATTGACGATGTCCAAAAAACTGTTTATAATATGATGGTGGTCTAGCGCGTATGCCCCCATTGTATAGGGGTTCAGGATAACTATCTTTCAAGGAGGCTGGGGGATTTGATTTCCCTGTGGGGTAGGATATCTATGTTGCTATTGTTTTTCAGTTTTCTATGATTGCTATTTCACTTTGAACGAAACAAAGTTAACGGTGGTAGGCTTTGGTCCATGGCATACTCATGGCTTAGGTTATTCATTTACGGGCGCTTCTAGACCTGTCTCTCTTGGCCAGAAATGTTTTTTTGTCAGTTCGGTAACGTAGATTTCACGTCATGTGGACTCTATGTCTGAATCTAGCATTTGGTATTAGTATGACGTCGATTAGAAGGCAACGAGGGCACAAGGACATAATTCATTAATGATTGTGCGGCTGCTTAAATAACGCAAAATGACATATCTAGATCTAATTTAAATTTGATGGGGACTAGTTGATCACCGGCCTTGACAATTTAAATTTTCAGGACGGTTCAATGAGACAAAGTTTTTGCATATGAATTTTGCAAACTAGTCTTCCATCCATTGGGATGTCTGATGGAGCGCCACCATGCTAATGACCGGGATAATTATAAGAAAAGTTATAAACTTATTGTACGTGTCAATTCAGTCATATACCTTATAATTTAACTAATTTAGTCTTAAACATTTTATCTTTTTGCCAATATAGTTCATTTGATCAATTTTGGCAAAAACTCACTGACGTGGACATCGGTTGTCTTAGGTGACACAATCGGCGGTGGCACATCCAATTTTTTAAGTTTTCTTTTTTCCTTTTCCTTTTATCTCTTTTCCTTCTTTTCTTTTTATTTTTTATTTCATTGTGGCCACGTGAGCATTGGTGAGAATCCCTAACCACTAGGCAAGTGCCACGAAGAGCTGTTAGCGAGGGTCACAGCCCTCACCCAATGGTTGGCAAGCCTTGCTTCAAAATTTAGTATAGTTTACATGCACATTATTTTGTAATACTTACTTAAATTATAAAAAAAATCAGACCGATTTCATATAGATAGTGCTAATATAAAAGAACTCCCCCCCTCCAAGAAATTAACATGTAAAACATATATTACGTGTACACTTTATGTCAATCAAATATTAGTAATTATGTAACATTAATAGTTGAATTATTATGAGAATATTTAATTCATATGTAATGAGCTAGAGGCAATTCTTGTTCATGGTTCCACAGTGTATTAATTTAATTTCAAAATTGAAAAGGCCAATAAAAGCCTGCCTGCCATAATCAATAATGTTGGAATAGGACACATTGATTATCTAGTAGACAATGAGGGCACAATCCTAATGTCTAATCTCATTGAGTAATACATACGGGTCACTCCAACTAGTTAGTGATCCGCTGATGACATATGTGGGGTAATAATCAATTTGTAAAATACTCAAAACAAAAATCATATGAATTATCAAAATACTACATAAAATTCCATAGAGTTGGACTAGTGGAGGAAAAACGAACAGTTTTGCATTAGATGCGTATCGTAGAATTTTAGTGTGTTTTTCTATACTGTGTCAGAAATTTCTAAAACTCATTTTTTAAAATTTTTAATAAATGAGAGTGTGAAATATCATGTATAAATAAGTTATAGCAATTGCTGCATGACAAGTTTGTAGATAGGCTTAAGGGAAAAAAATGAATAAAATAATTTTTTAAAGAAATTACTACCAAAAGAAAAAGTTCATTGCACCAAAAACGAGGAAATTAAAGGAAGGAGCAGCTAGAGTCGGACATTTTATTATAAGGTTAATATCACAAAAAATCTTAAATTAGTACACTATGAAAAATCTATTCCAAACTAATTGTTTGACCATCAAAAATCTCAAATTAATACACTAGTGACAAATGTATCCCAAACTAATTTTTTGACCACTAAAAATCTCAAATTAATATGCATTTTTATAAATTTGCTCCAAATTGATACACTTATGATAAATTTACCCTTTGTGAGTTTCTATTAAATTATTGAGTTAAATGACACGTGACTATTGATTGGTGTACCGGTTTGGGATTGTCATAATGGTACCGATTTTATATTTTTTGTTATATTAATTCAATTTAACGGAAGGTATATTTATCATAAACATTCAAGTTTAGGGTTTTTTATAATTATTTAGAGTAAATATGTCATAGATGCACCAATTCGAAGTTTTTCATGATATTAACCATTATTATATCGATTGAGCAAGCCTGGGAGAGCATAGTGGAACCGGACAAAAAAGTTCCAGTTATCCTTGAAGAACTTTATGGCTAGGAATGGGCGGTAACTCTCACAGTGGATGTCGCAAGGCCTTTAGAAATATGCTAAGGTGTTCAATAGAGGTGTCAAAATGAGTCATAAACCCATATTATGACTCACTTCTAGTTAAATGGGTCAAATGAAAGTTAAATATAGGTTAAATATGAGTTGAGTGAGTTATTAGGTAGACCCATCATCTCTCTCCGTCAATCCCCCTCTTCTATGCGTTCTCGACCTCCGTTGGCGATCTTGCCATCACGCTGCCGTCACCATCGTCGATCCCGAGCTTGCCATTGTCGGCTGGAGCTTAGCTTGGATTTGGGCAGGCGAGCCGTGACAGAGTTTGGGTTGGCGAGCCCTAAGCTCGCTAGCCGGAGCTCGGCCTAGATTTGGACAAGCGAGCCACGAGGTCGCCGGCCTTGGCCAAGCTGCGGCTCACCCGGATCTGGGTAGGCGAGCCCCAAACTCGCTGGTTGCAACAAAGATCACGGCTCGCCAGATCCGGGTGAGCCCGAACTTGACCACTGCCAACGACCTTAGCGGAGCCTAGATCGGCTAAGCCTCGAGTTTGTCGGCCTTGGTCGAGTTCAAGCTCGCCGGCCTACGTCTTGGCCAATCGCCATCGGGTGGCATCAGCAAAGGAAAAGGGGAAGAAGAAGGAAGAAGAAAGAAAAGAGAAAAGAAAGGGAAAATAAAAATAAAAATAAAAAGAAAGAAAAAATAAAATAATAAAAAATTCAATTTTTTAAAAATAATTGAAAAATCGATTTTTTTAAAAAAAATTATTTTCCAAAAAATATTTCAATTTAGAGATATCCACATTTTTTTATTTACTAATTTTTTATTATTTAATTTACTTTATAAATTTGATGTAAAATTTTTATTCAAATAATTTATATGTGAAAAGTTTAAAGTGGATTTGAATAAGTGGAAGTAGATTTTCTTAAATTAAGTTAAATATTAACATGTGTTGGTAATATGGGTCGGGTTGGGTATGGGTCATCAAATTTACATTGCATGAAATTGGATCAAAACGGGTTAAATGGGTCGATGTGAGTCGGACCATTTTCGACCCGACCCAACCCACCCATTTGACACCCCTAGATTTAATCATGTGTGAATAAGCAGAAAATGGCTTGTACTTGTGCGTATCTAGTGCACAAAGTAGATACAACTAGAGTGGGAGACGGCGAATCTGTATCCAATATGTTCTTCTAAGTTTTCTGACTAATGAGTAACAAATGCTCATCAAATATAGTCGTGATAGATATTTCCTTTCAATGAAATTTGTATGTCGGTGATATCTTTAGCTGTAATCTAACAATCACGAGTGATTTTTCAAGACACGTCATTTACCGGCCGCATTCCCTTAATAAGCACCAATTTTAACTTGAGTTCCAATTCTAATAATTTTTTTGTCTCATTAAAAAATGGTCAACTTGAGATCGAATCTTAATTTTGGTTCAAACTTTTCTTTTGTCTGATAAAATAGATCCAACTTTAGCTTGAGTGTAAATTTTGGCCCAGACTTTACAAATCTTACAAAAAAAACACTAATTTTAGTCGACTACCATTCTAGCTCCTTTCAAGTTACCGTACAATGATGCCTTAAATAATTGACGTTTCATTCCACGCGTACTTAGCGACTCACGACCATTGTTGCAACCAGGATTTGAATAATTTCAAATCAAGGCAAGAAATAACTTATGGACGGAAGAAATAACTTATCCAGGGCAAACAAGGCAAGAACTTATGGTTCACCAAATCCAAGCATGTCCAGAAATTGAGAAGAAAAAAACGAAACTTTGAACTCACGATTAGAGGAGTTGGGGTAATGAGATCATAAATGCCATAATTTTTATGTGATACTCACTTGAATACCATAATTTACTTAGGCCCTGCATGGTAACGCTCCCGGGAACAATTGATTA
The DNA here is from genome assembly GCA_014182845.1 of Corymbia calophylla. Lineage (NCBI taxonomy): Eukaryota > Viridiplantae > Streptophyta > Magnoliopsida > Myrtales > Myrtaceae > Corymbia > Corymbia calophylla. The sequence continues at coordinate 17,591,936 of CM024699.1, forward strand.
TGTTCTTTTGTTCCCAGGAGCGGATTTTTTGTTCCCAGGAACATAAATGCGTTTGGTAAATTTTTTGTTCCCGGGAATAAATTTGGAACGGAATCAAGAATAAAAAAAAAGTTATTTATTGTTCCTGGAAATAACTTCAAGAATCATTTTTTTTTTCCTTTCTTTTTTTTCTTTTCTCTTTCTCTTTCCTTTTCTTCTTCCTCCCTCAGCCTACTGCCGCCCCATCGCCACCCACCGGCCACCGTCGCCGACGCCGGCCACTACCGGCGAGTGGCTGGACGAGGTCCGACGAGCTTGTCGGAGGCTCGCCTGGCCACCGGCGAGCTCATCGGTGGCTCACCTGGCCATCGGTGAGCTCAGCCTTGTAAATCTGGGCGAGGCCGAGCCTCGCTGGTGGCCAAGCGAGCCTCACCCAGGCGACGCGAGGTCGGCCTCACCCAGATCTGCGAGACCGAGCTCACCAATGGCCAAGCGAGCTCACCAGACCTCGCCCAGCCGGTCTCCGGCAGCGGCGATTGGCCACAATGGGGAAGGGAAAAATAAAAAAGACAAAGAAAAAAGACAAAAAACAAAAGAAAAATGTATTTAAATCATTAAAAAATTAAAAGAAAATATTTTGGACTAGAAATTCTAAGGTTTTACTAAACGTATTTCTATCCCGGGAATAAAAATTTTGAACAGTTACCAAACGTCTTCAAATGCTTATAAATTGTTCCCGGGAACAGAAGCGTTACCATGCGTGCCCTTACTAACCAGTTAAGTGGCATAACTTCTAAAAAAACGTTCATTTTCATTAGATCACTTGTGGTAAACGTTTTTAAAAATATATGACACTCAAGTGGTTGATTAAAAAGTTACATGGGTTCAAGTGGTTGGGAAAAAAAAAGAGATTATGACATTCAAGGGAGCTCTACATATGAGTTACACAAATTTTATGACACTTAGGTGAATCATGGAGTTAAAAGCAATTGTGGAGCTGTTTTCCCTTCAAGCTAGGAATTCTAAAGCAGGGAATCTCTCGAATTGTGGGCAATCCTCCCACATCAACACAATGGTGAGTCACCAAGTAGACATGAGATAACACATTGCATCTTTAAAGACATCTTTCGATGGAAACTTGACGGTGGCCATATTTGGGTTTGAAAAGATTTGGGCCACATTCAGACCTAAGCTAAAGTTTCTGCCTTGATGAGACGAAAAAAGTTGAGATCAGAATTGCAACCCAGAGCTGAAGTTAATACTTTTTAAGGAATATGGGCTGTTGATTAACTCACACTTGGGCTCCCTCGTGAGCTTTCTCCGAGCTTGTGCTGCGCATGACCCCCTGATCTTTGACAACCCACAAAGCTTCTCTCTTCAGAAGTGCATTCCCTTCTTAAATTTTTCCAACCACCAGAAAATCGGCGACCGAGAGGCAACAGAGCTGTACAAAAGCCCAAGGGCTAGCAATTTCATACATGCTTGGTGACTCACGGCCATTGCTGCCACCAGAATTTGAATAATTTCAAAATTAAGCAAGAGGAGGAATCACGACCATTCAAGTTTGGATTTTGGTGACAAAAATTGATATGGACGGAAGAAATAACTTATATCCAAGGTAAACAAAGCAAGAACTTATGGTTCACCAGATCCAAGCATGTCCAGAAATTGAGAAAAAATGAAATTTTGAACTCCCGATTAGAGGAGTCAGGATAATGAAACTATAAGTGTCATAATTTTTATGCGGTATTTATTTGAGTACTATAACTTTCTTATTAACCACTTAAGTGCCATAATTTCTGAAAAAAAAAAACATTCATTTTCATTTGATCACTTGTAGTGAACGTTTTTAAAAATATATGACACTCAAGTGATTAATTGAAAAATTACATGGCACTTAAATGATTGAAAGAAAAAAGATTATGATACTCAAGTGAGCTCGATACATAAGTTATGAAAATTTTATGACACTTAAGTGAATATCATATAAAAGTCATGATAGTTGTGGTGTTGTTTTCCCTACAATTGCGAAATTCTAAAATAGGGGAAACCCTCAAATTGTGTGCGATCCTCCCATATTGACACAATTTGAGTCGCCAAGTACACATGAAATAACACGTGGCATCTTTTAAGACATCTTTCAGTGGAAACTTGACAGTGACTGGATTTGGGTTTGAAAAGTTTTGGGCCAAATTCAGGCCTAAGCTAAAGTTTGTGCTTTTTATGAGACGAAAAGGTTGGGGCTTGATTTGCGACCCATAATTAAAAGTTGGTACTTTTTAAGGGATTTGGGCCGTTGATTAACTCACACTTGGGCTCCCTTGTGGGCTTTCTCCGAGCTTGTGCTGCGCATACCCACCTGATCTTTAACTACCCACAAAGCTTTTCTGCTCAGTAGTGCATTCCCTTCTTAAATTTTTCCAACCACCAGAAAATCGGTGACCAAGAGGCAACAGAGCTGTATAAAATCCCAAGGGCTAGCAATTGCACTGCACTGAAGGCCTGATCTGGCTTCAGTATCAAATCAAATTCTTAGTCAAGGTAACAAAGTCTCTCCTGGTTTGAAGCTTCAACAACGCATTCGAGCATTTTTTACATGATGCTTAGCCCCATCCCGTGATGTGAACTGCCTAAGGTATTGCTCAGAGTAAAATCTCAAAGCCTCTGCTCGCCTTTAATATCTGGATTTGTTTGCCGAAACCATTTGTGTATTATGAACATCTCTGAATCAGTTCATGTAGATCCTCAGTGTACCTTGAGACATTTTACTGAGTTCCTGTAGTAGTGAGTTTAAATGACGTTTACTAAGTCATGTCAATGCAAGTGATGTAAAAGAAGTGCATTTACTTGATTTTCTGAAGTTACAGTGGCATATTTTGGCATCGCCCAACTTCCGCAATGGTTCAGGTGGAACTATTCATCGCAACAAATTGTACAAGGCTCATTGAAACAATTATACAGTTATCTATGGTTTTCCTAGTCTTCCACATGATTGCCTTGTATAAAAATCGCTGAAAGAACATGGGTGAAATTCAGCATCATTTATGGCACATTATGCGACCTGGCTGAGCCAGTTCATTGATCTCAGTCAGCTGCAACTAAATTATAAGAATTCCTCCTCCCTTTGGACCAACACGATCATCATCAATCTAAGTTCAAGCCGGCAGATATTCTATATACACATTTGTGCAGTTTCCTAAGGCTGGGAATTAAGATCAAAAGAAAAGAAATTGCAGAATGAATAAGTGATGATGGAAGTCTCTCTCATAGATTGATGCACACTACTCTAGAGTTTGTGTGGTACAAACAGTCTTAACATTTCTAGCTAACACATCTTTAAGGTCACACTGATTGGCTTTTACATGGAATTGGAGACACAGTCCACATAATGATATCTGGAATGACAGCTGAATCACAACTCCTGTATTTTCTTGAAGGCTTGAACTGGCTTTTATAGAATAGTGAAGAAGGAAATGCTTAAGCTGTGATTCATCTGTCATTCAAAGCAATGACCCCATTACCTAGCATAAGAAGTCTCTTAAGATTTGCTATGCTAACTCACTTGAGAAAAGATATTGAAAGTCAAAGTTTTGAGGTGTCCATTCGAAGCTCTTCCAAGACCGTTTGCAAAACTGTCGGAAGCTATTTATGCGAAATTCTGGCAGGCAATGGTTGAGGATCATCAGCAGGTCAGCTGCGCTCAAACCTGAGCTCTTGGCATAAGCATCAACAAGTTTTGGTAGGATGATCCTTTTCTTGCACAATCTGACATTTGATCGGAGGTACTCTTCCTTCGCGACTTTCAGCTCCTGAAACACTTTGTCGGACCTGAACACGCGAACCTGGAAAAGAAATTAATGTAATCCCGAATCAACATGGAGAAGAGAAATGTTAAATGCTTAAGCCGCTGATATGTACGAGTTTAAGAAAGAAAACCAATTTGTAAGAATTCATGCACGAGCTCCGTATTAAGTAAATCATTGAAGAAATCGAATCAAGTAATATTTTTCTGTAAAAAGACAGAAACTGGAACTAGTCGTGTCTAATTGGTTTTTGAGATGCTTGAATTTTTCTCCACATAAAACTATTGATAATACTCGTGGGAATAAGCTTAAATTTGTGAATCATAACTAATTCAAAACCTTATGCAATTGTTGACACTTGTGTCAACGCAGAGTTTATCAAGATCCATTATTGTTAAAATTTGAACTAAAACGGTAAAGGCAGGACGTTACGGCAGGATCAGAGTGGCTTCCCAAACAGAGTGCAAAATGTAAGAGTGGTTCGGGATGGTCGATCTCATATGCTTTCGGCAGACTATCGACTTTAAATTTCTGCCTGGATGGCAATAGTAACCGCAGCCACTGCAGGCAACAAAGGCTTTAACTCAATATCATATGAAATGAAGCTGCTCTGCTATATAGCTGAAGCAAAAGACTGCTAACTATTAGCAGACTCCAGAGCAGTTGAATGACCAACCTTTCCTGGAGAAAGCAGCCTGCATTGTAAAATACTATTTTGTATTGTATCTATGCTTATGGTGTGCCCTCCAATGTTATATGCAGCCTGCGCACACAAAAGTTAGAAAACAAAATTGATAATTCTTCTGCATATTCATTTGATGTATCAGGTTGGAAGTTGGAGACCTTGAGTAGCAGAGAGATCCTCCTAAGTTTGTTTTGCGGAATGCCATGAGCCAAAAATGCCTGTAGGACAGAGCAAGAGACATTAGTATTGCTTTGTGTGTTCTGGGATGTGAGTATGGATGAAACGAAAGCAAGAACTATTATGCTAAAATGGAGAGGGGAAGAGAACTTCACATGCATCACTAGGGCATTGTGCACATTGATCCAAAAGGCAAGCTTCTCCTCATGTTTCAGCTTACTGGGATCGACTCGTCGCAATTGATGCACCATTGACCTGAAATCGAGTATATAATTTGGTAAGATTCTTTATATGTGCAGAAACTGGATAAACGCAATGTCAGTGAATGCATCTTCTGTTTGGTTAGTGACAAGCCCAAAAACACTGTCTATGCCCACAAGTAACTTGAATGGCTTACCCCAAAGGGAATCTTTACATAACAAATGAGGAGTCTGACGTTAGACTGCCTAAAATTGAAATGAATCAACCAATAGGCTACGACTCAAAAACTGACAAAAAAATTTTGCCAAGACACTGAAACATCAAAATTGAGGTTATCAAAAACATGTCACCTGTACTTCCGCAGCATGTACTCGATGCTTTTCATCCTTTTGGCATCACTGGAGATCAATTGCACTTTGAGCATAGTGCTGTAAGGTCCACTGAATTCTGTCGCACCTTCCACGTGAAATGGGTTACCAAAATGGGAATTGAAGGAGGAATATCTGCAGTGGTATGAGCTCTGCATGTCGCCAAGGTCTCCCAAAGGATATTGGTCCACTATGTACGAAGATGGTGAATTTGGAGAGGACAGGTAATAATAGTTTGTCAAAGGTGGCTCGGCCATCTCACAGTATATTGCTGAGATGGACTTGACCATCTCGATGGATAGCCAGTTTGGCGTCTCTAGGACATGATCGGTTATGCTAGCCCCGAGATAGTCTGCCAAACTAATTGTATTTGAAGTCGTACGTGGCACTCGCTACACAAGCAAAGAAAACAAAACAGAACATTCGCTTGATTAGGAACATCTTATGCCGGTTTCACAGATGATACAGCTTGTATCCGTAAACTGGTATTATCAAAATTCGACATTGTACAAGGATAATTCCGAGTCTTCTCTGTACTCGAAGAATAAACAATAAAAGCACATTAAAACCAAGTTGACTTAAATGACAGATGAAGGAAATGAGAAACTTACCTCCAACATGGATAGAGGGAGGGAATGGTATGAATCTACAGCTCTAGCAAATGAATTCTCTGGATGTGAAGCTCTGTTTGGATGAGATGAACGCTGAGATAGGGAGGACTGGCTACGGTGAATACCAACGTCCGATAGATTTTTTGGAGCCCAAATATGTTCTTCTTCTTTCAAAGGACTCCTGATGGACTGCCGAGGCAAACTAAGAGTACGCTGACTCAAGTGAGAGAAGAAATTCTCTCTCTCCAATGCACTATTATGGCCTTGAATTGGCGGACTCACTTTCCCATGATCGATGGAGGTGGACTTGAGCTCATCCTCGGTGGGTAAATGGGAAGGGTATTCATTGAACTTGTTACGATACAGGGTGAGAAGATACTTTTCCAGGTACGCGACTTCTAATTCTAACACTGCTGTTTCTACAATCAGCTGTTCTGCATCCTGAAATGAAGTCAAGTAAGTAAAAGATAGAACAGTACAGAAAGAGGCCCGCTTTTCCGAATATTATGATGGATTAAAGTGGTTACCTTGGGGATTGTCTTTTGAGATGTACCATGGGAGAAATAGGGCCTACGACTCAATGCTTTCTCCAATGCATTCCGCATCACAAATTGGTCCTGAAGTTGTTCTTCAAGATGCAGAATCTGCAGCATAGTCATTGAGCCACAGCAGTTTCATTGGACGATCACTCTGAAGTGAGAAGACAACAGACATCCAAAACAGACTAGCCGACCAAGCAAAGGGGAGGCATTCGATAGCATAACTGAGAAAGTTACCTCTTTCTTCAGTGATGTCTCAATCTCATGTTGTGAGTCCTTTTTTCCCATGGTTCCAACAGAGCCCCTGAGCTGTCCCATTTTGTTCTGCCTTACCAAGTCCGGTAACTGGCCAACTAACTAATGCTGAAACGTGAATTTCAATGTCAAGCTTTCGACCTTAGAGAGCTCTAGAACAGAGCTACGGAGTAGATGAAGCAATATGAAAAGAGCTGAGTAGATGGCGTTTGGCATTTGTTGCTGAACAGCCAATAAGACGTGTTCTGTGCCAATATCAGTGTGAGTTCTTATGAAAGGTGATAAGAAGATTGTGATAATGCCTAGTACAAACACAACTGGGAATTTTTCTTCTTACTCCCCACTTGGGACTGACCAATTTGAAGCACAAAGAAAATCACCATAACAAGCAGTAGTAATTTTGGCCCCAAGTCTCACAGAATCGGCTTATCATCGAGGCAAATAAAAGAAAGCCTCTCGGCTCAGCTTTATCTGTTAGTAACACTTGAGAGAGTTGAAACCCATGAGCACATCAAACAGCAGAAACTAGAATGGAAGGAACAAGAGTACCTTTTTGCTCTGCTTTTCCTCTTCAAACTGTGATGTCCTTGAACCTTATATGTTTTAAACCAAACTCAACCCCGCCACTTCTTCAAGGTCATGCGTAACACTGGAGCAAAAAAGACAAAAGAAGAAAAGATAGGTTCAGACTTCTAACAGTTGAAACTTTAACTGAACCAGCATTAAATGCAGCAAATACCACCATGAGAAACTGTCAAAGTCCCCAAACAGAGAAAACAAAACGCCTAAGAAACATCCAAACCCAACATTAAATTCACAGGATAATCTCTGCACACACGAGGGACGTAAATCGCACCACAACTCGGATTGAGAAAGACTGGTCACGCCAACAGGTTTTGTAAAAAGCTGAATCAAATTGTGGCCATCTTCATCAGCCAAATTTTGCACCTTGGTTGAATACAAACCTCAGGAACCATTTAAAAAAAAGAGGATAAACAAATGAATGGGACAGCATGCAATGCGTTAGTGCTCACTCACATCTGATCTGATCTGATCTTATAAAGTGATTGAAAAGGAGGAGGCAATTTTTTTGACTAGTCCCTTGTCTTAGAAAGCATTGCCACCTTTGAAAGTATTAAGGCTTTTGGAACTGAAGGCCTTTTTCGCATGCATTAAAAGAAGCAAAACCAGCTCGTGGCTTTAGATCCAGAAAAAGACACTTGTAGAGTTGAGCACTAATTATTCGAAAGTACAAACCCCCAAAATTGAAAGGAACAAATCGACAAGAGGCATTAGAGGATATATGTCTTTGGACATAAGGCAGGCTCTTATCACACTTCTCTAGGAGAGTTTGACTTACACAGTTCCCCCATGGAGGAGAAAAAGAGGGAAAAAAGGCAAAGGATATGTGACACCCCAACTCATTGGAAGAGATATAGTGGAATAATATTTATGTGACTTTTTTAAATGGGCACAATCTTGAATTTTTTTTTTTAAGATTCGACTCAATAGAGCAGGATTAATCGTTATAAATGGTATCGAAGGAGAACTTTGCTTGTTAGACGTGCATTTGATGATGGATTGGGCTCCACGTCGATCCAATTAGAAAAGGGTGTAATTATCGGGGTGAGACAGCTCGGACAAAATCAAGGATATTAATCTTTCTAAATGAAAGACGCACAATTCTTAGATAGTGTTAGGAATGGCAGTATGTCAAGGTATTCTTTTTACCTAGAGGAGGTTCAGGATTCATTATTTGATTAATCCCCACTTTATATTATATGACAGTCGAGTTGGATTGAATATTGTTTTGTCCCGATCTTAATAGGTTTTAGACAATTTTTGAGTTTTGGATCGTGGGTTGGGTTTGTAATCCCATTTCCAAAACCCTACAATTTCTAGCCTGCCCTCAAATGTACTATGAAGAACCGGTATATGATAAGTCAATCCTAAACCTATTCCTACTCTTTTAAAAAAGTTAAGGTTAACATTTACTGAGTTTGTTAGACCTAGAACAAAACATTATTATAATCGACCAAAAATACAACCACAACAGCCACCAATTTAACGGCCAGTTTCATTTTAGGATTGTTAGGCCTTGTCTATGTTCCATTGACTGACTTCAAATTTCTACAATTCTTATGTTTTGCCCTATGTTGGTTTCCTAATTGGAGACATGCACACATTTTCGATAAATAGTTGGGATAGCAAATTTGAGATCATTTATTATACATAGCATGAGATGATTCTTTTTTTTGTAAAACAATGCGATTGCGGATTTCACAAAAGTCATGCATACCCAACTACTTTAGTAAACTGGCTTGATGATTCATGTCGAAAACTATGACTAATTTGGGGAATAATTAAGAATCATCAGCTTAGCCACCTTCTCTTAATGCATCGCTAAATGCATGGTAATGGTGACTTTTAGTGGATCTTTACTCATCTGTCCATTTCTCCCCCACGGAGAGACTGAAAAAGTTAACCCAACTTTAATCATATCATCATTAGCTATGTCACTTCGCCTAGAAATTTGCATGACCCAACGGATAGACAGAATCCCGTCAAGAAATTAATCTTCATCTTTCTCGAACTTAGTAAAATGATTAACCTTAACCTTATTACCCAACTTTTCCCACCTCCCAAAATTAACAGGCTAAAATCAGCAAAAGCTATTAAAATAGAAAAATTCCAACAGCAAGTGGGACCAGCTTGGGGTTGGCTTCACCTTTCAGTGGTTAAAAGTAATGATATTATTGATAATTGGGCATCAGAATATTGCATGGGGTTTGCTTATCTTACTTTTGATTCTCCTGCCGAATTGCACGCCAAAATCACAGGCTATTTCTAAGCAGAAAGCGTTAGGGTTTGTGGGTCAAGAAAATAAAATAATAGTTAAGGGTGCATCATCACAAAGAAGAATATTTTTCCTAAAAGCAACATTTTCCCAGGGTATATACTAGCTAATCAACATTTTCGATTAAATGAAAAAGCGTACAATTACATTCCTAAATTATGTGTTTTCTAAAGGAACATTGGTAGCATGCTTGAGGAAGGGTATTGACAAATTCCTATGATTCTAAGTTCTGGATCCATACTGCTAAGTTTCTTTCCCCCCTCCCCCCAAAAAAATTAGACAGGTTTGATTGATTCCCTTTGAAGTTGACCTTTTTTCTTTAAGATTTTGTAAGACCATTGGTAATTATTTTAAAAGTATAATATATTAGATGATGATGTGGTTTAATATTTAATATTCGAATGCTCCCCTTCACATATAAGTTGAACTTTGGCTTAAACATAAAGTGAGGAAATACATAATTGATGAGGCAAATAGAGACCTAGAAGATTCGAACTCGGGATTTCTTGCTATCACACCAAGTTGAGAATTGTGACAAACAGATTATTACATTTTTCTAGTCATCACAATTCTCAACTCCATGCAAGATTTTGTAGGATCACTATTACCTATTTTAAAACTTAAATTGTTAGATGAAGACATGTTTAATATTTAAATATTCTAACATTTTTTATGACTCTAATTTGTCGACATGTATAAGTTATAAATGCCTTACAAAATTAATGTGGGATGTGTTTCTACGGATAGAGTACACATTGGTTAATGCCAATCAAGGATGGTATGTTACTAACATCCAGTTGGCTCAACATTCTACCAATTACCTGATCCAATGTTGGCAGTTGATTTACTAAACTCCGACAACTATCATTTTGGAATGTTACAAACTCACTCATCTATGGGTAGTAATCATTAAGAGATGGATTTCTAGTTGTAAATCAAGTAACAAGTCTCTCCTATCTTATTTGGGTCTTAGGTGTCACGATTGCTCTGATTTTTCAAATTGATGTGTGCAAGTTGCAACACACACAGGCAGGCATATACATACATATATGGAGAAAGAGAGAGAGAGAGAGAGAGAGTGAGAGGTGAATGATTCTTATAAAGGTAGCTATTCATAAAGGCAAGCAACCTCAAAAGGGCTGAAAGTTAAAAAGGCCAAAGTTGATAGAATTTGTATGACAAGAGCTCACTAGCATGGTGGGTATTTTCCTACTACTTTGAAAAATTGGGATACAACCAATTCGGTCCCTTCTGTCTGAGTCAAAAAGGGTTTCTCTTCAGAAAAGTTTATTGCCTTTTTAAGTTGGGGAAGGTGCTGGTTTGTATGGCATTAAAAGATAGTGAAAGTTAGGGCTCCAGCTTCAAGAAAATTCCCAATCTCTTAACGTCTATCAAAAAACGGTCAGATTATGGCATTCGCACACATAGATTCCTGTGGAAAATTCGTTTGGTTGATACTCAAACATGAAAAGATCTGATGGGAATTGCATCCATCGTGCATATAAAGTAGAATTTAAAATCGAGCCAACATCTCCTCCACTCCCGATTTGAATGTCGTCATCCCTCCTTATTATAGTATATTCATCCCAAACAGTACACACCTTAGTGATTGATATCCACGTAAATGAAATTCAACACAGGAAAAGTATCACAAAAATCATAAACCTATTATATTGATACTGCGAAAATGTTGACGAATAGATCAAGGAGGGTGCCGAGGAGAGGGACGAGACCAATGATGCTCAACTATTGCCACTTGACCTCCAAATCTCACCAAACAATCGTGAACAAGGGCAATGTCGGAGAATATGAACCAGTTGAAGACCCTTGATTGATGTCTAGGTTGTGCCATCCCAAGGGACTACTGCCTAGGATGCATGACAATGGACGAGGTGCCAACCCTCCCCTATCCTAGGCAAGACTGTCCTGGCTTAGGTGAGTATCCGCTTTGTCGACGCTTGCCCTCACTTGTGACCAATGGTTGGCAACCAGGCACTGGTAGAAAAAAAAGAAAAAAAATAATAAAATGCCATATAAGATTACCGGCATCCACATCAATGATTTTCGGCTAAAATTGATCGAATTGACTAAATTGGAATCAATGCAAAAAAAAGGTTTAAGAGTACATTGATACAATTGAAAAATTTATGACTGAATCTGCACCAATGCAATAGATTTATGACTTTTTTTATACTTTTGTCGGTACAACATGCCACTCTCTCTACAATTGGGAAAATTGTCTAAAAAGTTTTAAAACTTTCGATTTTATCAATTCAGTTATAAACATTTTCACTTTCTGCTAATTGAGTTCATTTGATCAATTTTGGTTAGAAATTATTGACATGACGTCGACAGTATTACGTAGTACAGCTGACACTAATGTCGATAATTTTTTTAATAATATTTTAATTTTTAAATTTTACTAATTTTTTTCTTTCTTTTCTTTTTTGCTTTCTTCTTCCTTTTGCTAGTGGCCAACTTCCATGATGGTTAGCCACCGGCCATGGCTGTGTGGGCTAGCCTTGCCTACCATAGGAAGGGCGTGGTGAGGACCAACCTCCCCTAGGCTAGGGCAACCTCACCAGGCATCGCCTAGGCACAAGTGATGCCTAGTGAGGTCAACTTGGCCTGGGCAAGGGCTCGTCTCACCAAATCTTGTGAGGGGAGCTCTTGCTAGGGCTTGCCCTCACCCAAGTGAGAGCGAGCCCCAACGAAGGTGGGCCTTGCCCAAGCTAGATCTAGTGAGGTCAACCCTCACCTAGGCTAGGGTAGGCTCGCCCGACGAGGCCACCCTAGCATGGGTGAGGGCTCCTTGTGCTAGGGCTCGCCTTAGCCTAGCCAAGAGGAAGAAGAAAGTAAAAAAGAAAAAAATCAGAAATTTTTTTAAAAAATTCAATAAAATATTAAAATATTGTTAAAAATTGTTCATGTCAATGCCGTATATCTTACATGGCACTATCAACGTTTATGTTAGCAATTTTTGGCCAATGTTGATTGGATGGACTCAATTTGTAAGAAGCGAAAATGTTTAAGATTGAATTGGTAAAATCGAAAGGTTTATGATTAAATTGGTAATGGCGCAATAGATTCATGACTTTTTGGACAATTTTGCCTTCTATCATTACTAAGTTACCACGTGGCTGTCGTTGCCCCCACTTCGTCACAGCTCCTCAACCTCAATTGCCACAGACCCATAAAAAAACCTCAATTGCCGCAATTAGCTTCGGTCCGTTAAAGCCCTCGACCACCTCTCTCTCTCTCTCTCTCTCTCTCTCTAAAGCCGACCTCATCCACTAGGCCGCCATCACCTCACAACCTAGCCGTCACCGCTTTCAAGCTCCATCGATCGCGACATCAACCTCCACGCTGCCGCTTAGGCGGAGGAAACTTCTAAATCCAGACAAATCCTGATGTATGCTTCCCAGATCAACGACGACCCTCGACCTGAATGAGGGCTTCCATTGATCGATGGCGGCCATACCATGCATGCACCCAAACAGAGAGAGTTGGGAATCAAGTGCACCAAAATAGCTGAGGGATCAGAGAGAAATGAGACGAGACCAACGACTGATGGGTGCAAAGGTCTTGTGTGCATGCGTGTGCACGTGTCACAACATGAAGATGGCAAAAGGATAATTTTAGGATCTAGTGTTGTCCATATGTGACATCATGTGAAAGTAATATGATGCCATTGTTGCATGAAATTTTGCAATGAATAGTTTTGTTTCTGAAGGTAATATTTAGGAACATTTTTGTTCCGAAAGGTGTGATGCACCAAAGGGGTTCTTCTTGTGAGCTTACGGGGAGATGTAACATCAGAATATTAGAAATTATTTTTGAAGAGATGCAACCCTTCAAAATTAACAAATCCATTCATTTTTTTGGGTGTTTAAAAAGACCAAAGGAAGGCTAGAAAAAAAAACTAATGAAAAAATTTGTATTTGGCGAGGCTCAATCTTTACATCACGAGGGAAGGTCAACCTCACCCTACCACTAGCGAGCCTCAACCCTTGCCAGATCTGGAGAAGGGGAGGCTCACCCAATCACTAGCGAGGTTGACCTCGCCATCGCAAGGTGAGGTCAAGCCTAAATAGAGGCAATGACCGGCAAGGCTCTTACTTGCCTCTAGCCAGTCGCTAAAGCATAATGACTAGCTAGATTAAGAAGGGGGAAATAGAAAGAGAGAGAAAAATAAAAAATAAAATTTTTGAAAATATTAAAATATTATTAAAAAAATTTCAAGTTAGCGTCGGCTGTACTATATAGAATAGCTAGTGTCTACATCATTGATTTCTAATTAAAATTGACCCAATAAACTCAATTAGCAAAATATGAAAAGATTTGGAACTCAATTAATAAGATTAAAAGGTGTATAATTGAATTGATAAAAATGCAATATGTTTAAAAATTTTCAAACAATTTTCCCTATAATTTGTGGGTTACACAAAGGCACTATCGCTTACATTGATTTAGAATTAAGTTCGTACGTAATTGATATTCTTAAAAATCTGTAAGCCATCAATCATGGAGTTAGTTGGTGGAAGTTTCTTTCAATATGGCAATAAAATCGTGAAAGCCATTTCTTGTGATATTAGATAGTTTAAACGAGAAAATTGATTTTGAGAATTTTAATTTAGTAGAAAGTTTCTGTTTTGGACAAAAACTCCATATAAATTTGAACGTGCACTCGCTTGCATCCATGTTTGAGCTTTTCAAAATTCAAATCTCCCTTCAAAGCATGCATGAGCTTGAAATATTCTCATTTGACTTTCCATCGTGACCAATCCTCGTGAATATATTCTTCGTTTACTTATCGTCCTTGTCGTTAAGATATTGTCGAAGTTTACACCACATTGTTCAAAATCTGAGTAAAGAAAGTCGTAAATTTTCAATTTACTAAATTCATAATATAACAATCAGTGCTTGAACATCTTCTTAATTTTACTAATTTACGTCACAATAACATTCCGTTACCCCCTTGACACGGTTGTCTTTTTTTAGCTATGTGTACACTGCAAACCAACTCTGCTTATTCGGGTTATAATATCAAGTTGATTCAATATAATGTAAGTTCAAGCTCGACGTGACGCGCATACTTGATACTCAAAACCCAACTCGAGCTCGATCGAGTATCAAATTTTCTATCCGGTCTTGACTCAACTAGACAATCAAAATACTCGAGCTCAACTTGACTTGAATGGATTATAATCCATTTATAAAAGAAATCAGCATGGCCTCGAGTTCATAAAGTGCTCAATAACGTGGTTATATTAAGTTATCTTTAGGATGTCTGTCTATCTTGGCTAATAAATAATTTTATAGTTAATATAAACTCGATTAGCAAGGCTATACCAAGCTCTCGAGTAAGTTGATCCCGTTTCACGTCACAGCTCATATAGACCGGTCATTTGAATTACTAAATTTATTCACTTAGCTGAACATATTATCATTTTCAACCCAGCCTTTGAACTCGAATTAACTATGCTGAGAGAGAGAGAGAGAGAGAGAGAGAGAGAGAGAGAGAGAGAGAAGTTTCTAATTTGGCAAGATGCCAATCGTCAACCCTCCATGCACGGCGATCGCGGCAGAAAGAGAGTCCATGTCAGTGGAAGCAACATAGAAATTTTTTTGAAGTTTCTTCTTCTTCTTCATCTCTCTCTCTCTCTCGAGCAAGTCAATCCCAGTTTTCCGAGGAAACTGACAGACATGCTTCTTTCAAGAAAACTCGAGTTGCATTTATTATCTTTCTTTAACCCAAAAAAATGACAAAGATTCTACAGACTCCAAGGCAACATCTGATTTAGTGCCCAATGTAGCTCAATGTTTATCTCAATTCGAGTCTGATCCGCTTGGGAGACCCTCTAGAGTCAAACTATCCCTTGAAACATAAAGTTTCAATGCTATCAATTTTTTTTCCCAATATCTACGTTTCTTGGCCAAAATATATGTTAAATTTAGCTTGAAAGAAAAGCTATCAACGCTATCAAACTTATAAATCAATCTCTATTATTGTTACGTAATTTTCGAATGTGTATATGCAAAATACATTCCCTTTCCGCATACATTGCTTCTGCATTTGTTGGCTTCCAATTTTTATGTGAACGGTAGAGGATTTTTGCTTACCCAACGTCTTGATATACAATAATCTATGACGAAGTTTTTACTTCAACCTATATTTGCATACATGATTATTTACTACAAGCTCGCAATGCTTTTTCATTGGTTTTCTAAACAAGTGGTGGTGAACCCTACACCAGCACGATTTGTCCAACAAATCCTTACTCAACTCTGTATTCAGGAGCAATGGGTTTGTGGGAACGAAATACATTTTTCAAATTTGAGTGAGAAATTGTGGGGGTTAAGGAAGAGAGAGATCACGAGGAAGTTTCGACATGGTTACATCTTTCTCAATGCTTGCAATGAGACAAAACCCTAGTTAAGTGAACTTATAATATAATAGAAAAATAGAAGTTGATTTGCCAAGATCGAAGTTGCAGAGATTTCTTAGAAACCATGTGGAAGAATCTTTTGCATTGAGATTAGAAAGGAGGGAGCTCCAAGATTTGGGAAACCCTAGAAGAGACAGACTCTGAAGAGTGAAGTTTCCAAAGGTTTAGTCAATGCCCAATGATATGAACAAAAAGGCTTTCTTTTGTCTTTTGCTTTTTCTCCTCTGGGGCATTCCCCCCATTAGCGGCCTTCAACTCTACTTGCCCATTAGATTAAGGCAAAATATTATATTATAATATATTATTTACAATATCTTTTGTATGCATAGTGACTGTTGCTGACATCGTTTGACATATATAATAGATTTGTCTTTCTGAGAAAACTACTGGAATTAGTGGATGTTTTCCTTATTTTGGTTTCCCCTTTACCCATGAATATGATTCAATTTTGAGGCCCTAATTTCCCTCCCTTTGACATTATAGAAAGTTAAATGGGTGAGTTGGATTTAAGGCGGGTAAAGATAGGTTCCATTTCGATTGACCCATTTACATTCTATATAATTTGATAATACATACCTAGTCGAATCCGTACATACTTAAGTCGACCCAAACAACCTTGCTCTGAAGGCATTAGTTAACCCTGTTTCTTTTTTCTAATTTCGCCATATTAATTAGAGAGGAAGGTGCTCTTTTGAAGTGGAGAGTTTCTATTAGAGAGCGTGGGAGCAGTATAGCGTTGTTCTTAATTAAATGGGTTGAATTTGAGTTCTTTCCAGCCCATTAGAGAACCCATCATCAATTGGGCTTTGCTTTACTAAAACCATTCCAAGCTATATTTGAAATCTTAGATAGCGCATGTATCAACTAACTCATTAATAGAAAAATACAAAGCAATTTAGCCTTTAGGGTTTTGGAGAGATGCAAAAACTGTTTGATAAATTCTACTTTGATTGGAAAACACCCCAACATTTCGCCAACAAACTATGGAGGATGAAAGCTCCTTAGGAAAGTTAAACCAAACGCACTCTTAAAATATGAGACTATAACCCATATTGTCACTTCTACTTGACCTATTGTCTATCAGTGTCATAGAACTAAAAGAGAGGATTTAAATTCAAAAGAGGCCTGGGGATCAATTTCTTACGGGTCAATTATAGTAGATGAAAGTGTTTCCACATTTACACCTAGGATTTCTCAAAACAATTTCCTCGACTTAGCCTGCAATTATTGCATTTGGAAATAATATAGCTCATGGTAATCCAAGGGGGAAATTTACCAAGTCAGTTCTATGCGTCTGTCCAATTAAATTGCTGGTGTAATGAAATGTAAGCAATGCTCGTTGCTACATGAATGTCCAATTAAATTGCGAATAAAGCGCTCATTGTGATAGGTGAAACACTCACAAATTTAGGGCAAATGAAAACTTGAACGTGCTGGTGGACTTTGGCCATTAGGGCATCGAATGAAACACTACTTACTACAGTCACACAAATCGACAAAATTTGTCGCGATGATACAAAGGTAGAAAGGAGGCTCACAGGTAACTCCATACAATTTGAATGGTGATCAATCTTCAACGGCCAGCCCACTCATTCACCTCCAGCATGAATGGTGCTGCAAAACATGAATAATCCTGTTGCAATAATGAGAGACGAAAGTTACAGATGCTATAAATTTTAACTGATTGAATGAGCATAATCTAACTACATTACCTAATTTGGAGCTTAAAAGTGAATATATGCGAAGATTCAACAATTCTTCGGGAATGGTGTCGGGGACGTTGGAGGCTTTAGGTCTTCATAACTGCTCAGCAGGGAAACAAAAGCAAATAAAGATTTTATTAACATGATAGCAGAGAATTTGCACATAGTAGTGTGTTGTACAGAAATTATGATCATAAGCAGTTAAACATAATGTAACATTCAACTAGTGCGCTCTGACAAACCAAATACAAAGCCAACAAGAACAAGCAATGCACCTGAAGGGCTACTCGCTAATGTATTGAGTAAATATTTTTCATTATGCATCTAAACCCTCAACTCATAAAGGTTCTCAATCTCCAAGAAGCACGTATTGAGACTTGTAGAAAGCTTACACTGGATATGGAGAAAGTGGCCGCAGTTTTCTCTCTTCATGTTCCTCCCTGTCTTCTGGATCGTTTGTCATCAAAGGCTGAGGTTGTGGTGCACCATTTCCTGATACATCCACAGAGACTGAGGATGGCGGCTGGGTGATTGGTACGCTGGGAGATGGCGAAGTAGGGGGCTTGAAATCTTCATATCTGATGACAAGTTAGACATAAACTACAAATTAATGGTTCCAATACTTCAGAAATTCAAACACTAAGGGACAAAATGCAAGATAGGACAAATAGAACACTATATCTTTCCACTCAACTGAAGAGTTTAGAACAGAATGAAAGAAATAAAGCCAATTCCTGACAATGCCAATTGCAAATGATATCATGTAAAGGCAGTCGCCAAGGCTTTAGATTGTGCCTTACCCAGTCCACGCAGTGTTCAAGGTATTCCATTCGTTGGATCAAAAGTTTTGCTACCTTATCCTCATGATCCAAATAAAGAAGATAGGTAGAACTAGAGCAACATGAAACTTAAAGGTGGATGCTAGAAAGCAACATAACCAGATGATGCTTGCAGAAAGAACTTCAGAAGTCACTTTTCCTGATTAATAAATGGATTAGCTTTTCTAAACACCCTTGTTTCACACAGTGAATAATACAATCTCAAAATCTTACTACAACCTGGTTTACAATAGCTTTTGGTGGCAGAACCTCCTATAATAAGTGCTCAAAGCCATGAACTCAATAGAAACTACCATTAGATGAGGAATGAAAGTGGAATGAAACTAAGTTTCCTGATCTTGTGACTTGCTTCTTCAGCATAATCATGTACCTGCTGGTGCATACAGAAGTTGATTCACCACATCTCTCCCATCTTATGATGCATACAGATCAAATAGAGCTATTAGCAGGTATGTCATACGAATTTCACTCAACAACCAAGAGATATGGGTAAGAGACTAACCAATTTACTTATCATCACAATGAGACAAACTAAAAAGCTCGACAGGATAATGACACTGAGCTGATATGAAAATTATGGACAACTTGTAAGAGCAGGAAAAGCACTTACACATAGTAGGGTGACCGATAACTTTCAACAATCGTAGCACTTTCAATTGCCACATCGTTGCCTCCAGCAACAGGGGTCCAAACTTCATCTGTTTTAGACATAACAGGAGGCACTGTTATGGGAACACTTGGTTTGGGGCTAGGTGAGCTTGGTGGCTTCAGTTCGTTGAATCTGAAGACAATGCAGCCATTAGATGCAATTATTGAATATCTCAATCTGGAAAAAAGAGAGATCTTGCTTACGTGACATACAGAGAAAGTGGCGTTGCCTTCTCAGCTGGTACTTTCATTTTTATTTCATCAGTGCTAGATGGAGAATCCGGTCCACTTGTTGGACTGTCAGAAGGATCGATCTTAGAGACAGTGTCAGGATTTTCTTGTTGTCCACTAAGTGGAGTTGAAGCAGGTGATATAGGTGGTTTCAGATCTGTGGAACTGCAACAAAAAACAGAAAAGAAAGGAAAAGAAAAGAAAAGGGGTCCTTCAGTGCTTCTCTTGCAGTTATACCAATGAAGAGCATGGGAGATATGATAAGTATGTGCTTGCTCTGGAAACAGGAATCCAGTGCTTGAAGTACATTCTGTATTTTTAAAATTACATTTTGGGACCACTTGGTGTGGGGCTAGGTGAGCTTGGAGGCTTCAGTTCATCATATCTGTCAATAAATGTAGCGTTTAGATAAATTACTTGATAATTCAATCTGCAAAATGTTCAAATATAGCTTACGCGACATAAGGAGAAAGAGGTTTTGCTTTCTCAGGTGCAACTTTCACTTCTAGTTCATCAACATTAGATGTAGACTCTGCCGCACTCGTTTGACTGTCCGAAGCATCTATCTGTGTGATGGTATCTGGATTTATTTTTTGTATACTGGGTGGAGTTGGAGTGGGGGAAGTAGGTGGTTTCAGATCATTGTAACTGCAGCAAAAATCAAGAACAAGAAACGAGTTACATATATACTGCTCTTGCTGTTATATAAATAAAGAGTGTGGGAACATGATAAGTATGCACTTGCCGTGTAAAATAGGAATATGGTGCAGGAAGTAAAATCTAGAATTTTGAACTTTTCATTTTCTACACATTTGAAATAGTCAGAGCTCAGCTTGCACAAAAATTCATGAGCAAGTGGGTGGGTGCATTTGTGCGTGTGCGCATGCTCACTCACGTGCACACACGTGTTTGTGCAGAGAGAGAGAGAGAGAGAGAGAGAGAGAGAGAGAGAGAGAGATGCAGCCATATGGAATGACATACATGGGATAAGGAGAGAGTGGCCTAGTTGCAACTGCTTTGCTTTTGGAAATTTCCTCTACAACTGGGGTAGTTGGAGGCACTGACGTGATTACATTAGAAGGTTCAGGAGACGTGTCATCAGAAGCTTCAGGTTCCTGAAAAAAATTTCTCAAAAATTCAGTGTGCGCTTCTAAAAGCACAGTAAACTAAATCAGATTTTTCACCTCTAAAAGATCAGTGAAAAATCTCACTTTGAAAACCTCATTTTGCACTTGTAAAAGTGCAGTGAGTTGAATCGTATGAACCTTATGTGCAGAACTAGACGTTAAAGGGTGAACTTTGGTTCCTGAAGAGTTCACTGCATTTTAAAAAAATATGAATTTCTCATCCTTCTTTTCCAAATTTTTATTTCAGCTACATTGTTGCTGCTCAAAAAGGACATTAATTAAAATTAAAATACAAAAATGTGTCTTTATAGGAGATTTAAATGAATGGAATCTTCCGTATGGAGCAAAACCAAATGTCATCCACTAAGCAGGAAGACAAAAAGGACGAGTCACTTCATGACTATCCAGATATATGCTTGATAGAAATTTTGAGCACATTTTGTTAGCTTATATTTTTTAGAAAACCAGTTGTTCAACATGGTATCCTAGCTTCAGGTGAAGGGTTTGAATCTTTGTACTCCCTCTTGTTGTCATTAAGTCCGATAAGCTTGTTTTTCCTCCAGCAACTATTTGATGTGGTTGTGGCTACAATCTATGTTGTCATATAAGATAGCTTAAACGCCAAAGGGAGAACTAAGACATATATGAGCCTGATATACAATGCCAATATGATTCCCCATACCTCAAACTTTTGGTAGCAACAGTTGATCGACATTGACTAATTTCTAACTAGAAGGATTTGACTGTGTCAAAAAGCATGATTAACCAAGAACAGTTTTTGCAAAAGTTAGTGCTTATAACATCAGCATCAGAGTTTTTCAAAGTATGAAGATTAAGAAATCACTTTGAGCAAGGAAACAACAATTTATAGACTGAAGTTGCTTAACCCTAACAAATTTAAGCCTATGCTTTGTAACAATTATCATTAATACCCTTCTTTCAGCAGAAAAACCTGAATTGCAAATACACCTCACTCTTATTACTACAAGCATGTCTATGCCTTTCTCTACCTTTCAGTGCCATGACATGCCAAGACAAGCAAAACACTCTAAAAGGAGAAATGAAATTCTGAATTTCCTCTCAGGAATAATTGTAAAAGGCATTTTAATAATATTGATAAAAAGTTCAAGTTTAGCAGGTTATATATGGAAGAAAGAGTAATGCCTGTGGTTCTTGGCGTTGTGATGGTATCCTAGCAAGAAGCTCTTCCATGGGAGTCAGTGGAGCAGTTGTCTCGGCAATTACTTCCACCACTTTACAGTATGAAAGGCCACGGTTTTTGGCCATGACTGCCATGAGTTCTGCCACCTGAAATAGTAAATCAGAAATGCCTTTCCTATCATTGGCAGATTTTCCTTTTCTATCATTGGCAGATTCTCATATCACCACATCACTTTGGCTACATTGAAAATGTGGGACGCTATCTCTGAAAAATTTCTCCCACAAGTGTTGAGAGAGTGGAAATCTTTTTCAATCGAAAGAGAGAATAAATATTTGCAATATCTATTCAGAATGCAGACTGAAACGCTAGTAAAAACAGTAAAAGTGACTCCCCGATTCATCATTTTTGAGCTGGAATTTTAACAAGTGCAAGACCTCATACAGATACTATTAATACAGACAGATCTGCAAAGCAGTAAGGAGCATGAGCTGAAATGATAGAACAAACCCAATACACCTAAAAGGCGAAATGAAAGAAATTAAAACAGAACACACAATATGTGCAACAATGTCCTGCAACTGCCAATAAGCTTAAATCTCATGCAAAAACAACAACAACAACAAAAAATGAAGCCTTATCCCACTAAGTGGGATCAGCTCTATGAATCTTAATTCTCCTGCAAAGATGCAAAAATTTTATCTAGAATGTTGCTTGGCCTATCTGCTTCATTCACCCAGACCAAAAGAATACAAAATAGATCTCCCAGAAAAGTTCTCTATATTTTTCGCAAACACAAGAAAACCAATACGCCACTAAGTCCATACAAGAAAAGTGCTTTGTATACTAGGTGAATAGTATTTTTACTTTCTTTAAAGTTATATATATTTTTTCCCTTAGGTAAAAAAGAAATGTCTTCAGTTTCTTGATAGCAAGAATATCTATAACTGCTCACTGACTTTATGCACATGCAGGTAAACTAGACAACTTTACCTGAAGGTTTGAAACTTGGCCTCCAAATAAAGTATCTTCCTCTGACAGAGTAATATTATGAGTTTCTTTATAAGCATCAGTAGGCCGCTCCATTCCCCCTGGCCTCACTATCTGAATTAACACTTGTAGATTAGTAAGATTATTCGAAAACTGTGTGCAACTGAAAAGTTGCTTCAAGAAATACTCACAGTGTAAGGAATACTACTGGCTATAAGTGCTTCTTCAGCTTTCCTTTTCCAGATCAACACCCCCCAGAACAAACTAAAGGGGCAAGAAAGCAGTCAATCGATCATGCTTGAATATCGTTATGAATAGAGAATAGTCTACAAAAGAGATGCCCCCACTTACTTCAGTATAGCCGCAGGAAATCCAACTTTATTTGTTCCCAAAGACGAAACCATGATGAAGTGTTTAACTTTGGCCATAGTTGCTGTCCAAAGAGAGATAACATAATTTGATCACAAATAACAACTCCAGTTCTCTTTCATAAAGTTCAGTCAAGTTCAATTTAAGTAGGTTATTTAAAAGAATGTAAAAGATCCAAGAAAGATTTTGTGAATTGCTTCCTCAATCCTCCTGGCCGAGTCTTCATTTGTCACTCTTGTAGTGCAATGATCTTACATAATGCAGAAACTTAATGATCTAATTGTTGCAGAAGAATCCTGAGGCACTAAAGAAAATGATCTTTGGTGGCCAGGATTCAAGAGACCCCCTTGATCTTGAAACTGATGAGCAATTATATGGTGTATGGACTTTATCTACCTGCATCGATGAGGTTCTTTGTAGCCATATAGTCAATTCTGTATGGGCCCGTAACATCAAAAACTTCCTTTTCGCTGGCACCAATGCAGCATATAACCACAGAAGCATTGGCTAAGGCTGGCCTTATCTGATCTGGCTTCTCCAAGTCACATTCCACAACTTCAAGCATCTCTACAGCTGGGCTAAAACCAGAAAATAGCTGTTATTTGTTATCACAGAGTATCTTATAAGCAATGATGGATTTATAGGACTCTTCTTTCCCCTAAAAATTCCACTTTGAATTATTAGAAAGAAAAAAACAGAACATAAATCCCAGCTTTCCACATTTTATTTTCTTACATTTAAGCTCCTCCTTGGTGTCATCCCCCTCAAACTTCATCTGTTTAACACTCTGCAAGATGTTTGTCATTAACTGAATCCTTATAGCAGAAAACTGGCAAGCTATGGAGAGCAAGTTCAAATCAATTAAAACTTCTACCTGCGCAAGAGCTACTGCTCTTTCAGCACTTCGCACACCAGCTCTGACTCGATATCCTAATTTCAAAAGCTCCCTAAAGAAGAATCCATCTCCGCGATCAAACCAGAGTAAGGTATAAAACAGTTCGCATTGGAAGTGTAAGATCTGGAAAGCAACCTCACAGTCCGTGATCCAACTTTTCCAGTGGCACCAGCAACAAATACAAGACCCTCATCTTTCTCATCAACATTACTTGGTATTGCTTCAGTTGTCACAGAGCTCATTCTGGTTGCACCTACAGATTGATGAAAACTAGTTATCATAGTGCAGATAGCTACATAGGATAAGACACGATACTTCCAATGAGGTTAGTGCTATTAGTCTAGTTCTGGCCAAAAGAAACCGACAATACCATTAGTCTTGCTTCTCTAATCTTATTAATGACTTCAATATCTAGTCCAGAAAATGATGCCCAAATCTGCCGCCAGTGCAATATTGCGTACAAACAAGAGACCAATACATTCAGCAATGAAAAAATAAAAAATGCAAACGGCCTGACAGGGATGGGTGACATTCGAGTCGTGATATTGAAATAGAAGCCTCCATTTCAAGTTACATGCCCATTTAAGCATTTTGCCGATTAAAAGTTTGGACTCTAACTGCAATCCTACATGCTAGGATTGGAGAATTGGCATTCCTCACCTCACCAATTCATGATATCATAAACATCCACTACATAAAGACTATGTCCATCAACCCCATACCATCAGCCTTCCCAAGATTGCCATCAACCACAACTCCTTCACCACCCATTCCACCAGCAACAATGCCATTATAAAGGCCACTACCCTCTGCTACCATTACCACGCATTACTTCTCCCCAATGTAATCACATACCGCCACTTCAACCACAGAACAAACCACATTCAGGTCCATCTTATTACTTATTAAATCAATTAGCATTACCAATGCAGGTCCAAAGTAGAACAAAGTACAGACTACACTAGACTGTTGAACTTCACCATCTCATCAGCAAAACAATTTCCAAATGCCACTTCCAAATCACGTAACCCCCAGACAGAACCCAGTATCCCAAAGCACACACTGCTTCCATATCCCATCGAAAACTACTTCTCCCTCGATCAGAACGACACCTCCACAAACGACATTGTGCTGAACCATCCATCTTCCTTCCACGCTCCCGCGCAAAACGTCAGCGAAGCGAAGCCCTCGCGTTTTTGGGCGAAAAGAGGAAAAGGGGTCAAGAGATAATCGGCAGAACAGCCACACGGACCTGAAGCTAGAGCTCTGAGCTCGAGGGGCCTCGCCTTCCCCACGAACCGGTACCGCTTCGCATTGTTCGGCAGCTGCAGGACCTGGCCGTGAAGAAGCGGCTTCACGAGCGGCCCGGTTCGCGAAGTGGCGATCGCGTTCGCGCTCGGCGCCTGCAACGAGCGACACTCCATGGCGGTGAGAACTCCGGGGAGCTTTCCGCGCTCAGGCGAACTGAAGAAGAAGAAAAAGAAGAAGTGGAGGAGATTTTATTATTATATATATTTAATTTATTTTACTGATATTTTATTTTATTTTTATCCTTAGCTATCAGCAACTGCAAGTTCTGGCAGAAGTGGAATTCTGTGGATATGATGGGTCCCACAGCAATCTAGCTGCATATGATGTTGTGTGGTGGCTATGGTGGCTAGGCTACTCGTTTGTTTTTATTAATATTTTTGTTTTTGTTTTTTCCCTATAATTCAATTGGGAATTAATTATTTTCTTCCCTCCTCGAATTATATATTGAGTTCCTGATCTTTGGTCATATTATACTTATATCTGTACTAGTAACTAAGCAAGTTGAGTGGGCACCTCAAACGCAAATGATTACAAAAATAAAAATCATAAAAAATCCACGCATTCTTTTAATGATCTAATATGACTGCACATGACTAAAAATGAATAAATCGTGTTTTGCAATAATTAAGATGATTGGCATCTCAATTTTTTTATATGTGGTGCTCCTTTTCTAACCGTTGTAAGTATGTAGACTGCATGAAAGACCCAAAGTCCTATTTATTGTGAAGGCACGTCATTTCGTGATGTCTCGAAAACTCTTTTATGGATTAATAATTGACAACATCTTTATTTATCGTTTGTCAATCGTGATAGAGAGTACTATATGACACTGCTTTGATTATTGTTCAGAACCGTTCATGTACTTTTCAAAAGGTGTTGCTACTCATCCTCAATCAGTTCAGTGATGGAATTTGTTGACATTAAGGCCATTAGAAATTTCATGGGCATGGCTTGAAGTTGTTAGAAATTTGTTGACTTGAATTTATTTTTATTTTTATTTTTTTTCAATGTTCTCTCTCCCTCCAACTATCGTCGTCGTCATCTTCTTCCTCTTTTTCTTCTTCAACTCAAATTCCCACCAAATGCAAACGAATTACCCATCAAATTTAATGTCTCCACCAAAGTAAAATCTTAAATGGCCATGGCCGCGAACTTGAAGAAGATCCAGCCCCATGATCGAGCTGGATGAAGCTCATTTGGCCATCGGCACGAGCACGAAAAACTCCAACTGCTGTTGTGCAAGTTCAATGAAACTCGACTGGCAATGGTTAAGCTAGACAAAGTTTGAATGTCCATGGTTGAGCTTGACGGTCACCATAATGAGCTCAAATTAAATAAAATAAAATAAAAACATATCTAACAAAATTGGATATATTTAGCATAAAATATTCTAACCAAAATCTCCATTTTTTTAAAAATGGCTTAATTCTAAAATTTGAAATATTATTTTCCATCTTTAGACCATTAGCTGGCACATGTGCATCAATTATTCATTTTAGGGGAAACCTTAGAACACCAGCCTAAGAAAAGCAAAATGTTCTACCAAAATCCAATACATATCTTTTCAAAATTGGCTTTTTCTTAAATGCTAGAGTTCCATCCATCTCTAGCCCTAATGGCAATTACCCAATTGCCTGTTTCACCTATGATAATCTTCCGTTCCAATGCTTTGCACATCCAATATCTTATACATCCTTTTTATTATGGTAATGAAGTCTTTTTAAGTAGGCAAATCCCAATTGCATCTTTGTCATATGGTAATGTTTTAAATGTAAAATATGAAAAGTTTCCATTGTCTTTATGACAATTACTTGTTCTTTACCTATATAAGCTAGCACTTAGGCACTCTAAACATCAAAATGTGTTTTGTCTATAGAAATGCCCTCTCTCATTACCTCATTGCCTTGCTCATGATGTTACAAACTTATGTGAATCTTGTTTACCTTCATAAATATGAACTTAATAGGAATATCCAATGTTCAACTAGTGAAGCAGTCGGATCAGCGATTTACCAAAAGGTTCAATTTTGTGGTAAATTATGAATCTTCTTGTTCATCCATCATTATTCTATTCCACAACAATTGCATAATGTGTTTTTTCTTATTTTCCAATGCAGATACAAATTTTTTTCCTAGAAATGGGTGTGCAGGGAGTGATTTTTCGGGATCTCTCCAATCATTTCCCCAGTCCCTTCATCGTCTAAGGATGAGGACTCGCCGATCATCTTCCTATGAGAAGGAAGGGAAAAAGAAATCAAGCCAAACCACCCCCAATCACTAGACCAGCGAAAGTGCATAACATGAAAATACGTCTATCGAACAAGAAATGCTTATAAGGAGATTTGTGATTGCTCAATACCTTTGGTCTCTACCTAGATCTTGATATTAGAGTTAGTTTCTACAAGAGATGTTAAATCATTCTACATCACTTGTACGGTTTTCCTGATTTTTCTCATTGTTGATCAAGAAATTTATGTTATTAGTCTACCTATAAATCCCAATTGAAGATGAAATATAACATTCTATTCTGCTATTCACATTCTCTCAATTGTATTCATATCGCCCATGCCATAACAACTACAAATTTGAGATTCTTTTAATAATATTGGCCAACAATATACTAGTGTGGAATAATTTTAACAAAATTTACCAATCTATCAAGATTCCAATAATAAGTTTCTCTAGGTGAATGTAAAGATTAGAAATTTGTTGAAAAATGAAGTTATTCTTCTTCTTTTTTCATGAAGATCAAGTAATATCATGGATTTACTTTTATCTTTTGCTTCATTCATTTCACGGAAAATAACTTCCAAGAAAACATTTTCAAATTTTCTAACATTCATTTTATGGAAAATGAATTGGGGAAATCATTTTCCATCAAAGGAAAAAGGCCTTCTAAAATAGGGAAAAAAATTTTCCACTTTTGAGAAAAAGGAAAACATTTTCCATATTTTCTTACCCCTCACTTTCTTTTAACAAATGCTTTTTGCTTTTATTGTTTTTGAAAAATCAATTTTTTCATTATATCCTTTTCTTTTTATCCTTTTCTTTCTTTTTCATCTTCTTCTTCATTGGTCAATTGCCAGCCACAGCGGCGGCCAACGACTGACCACAAGCAAGCTAGAGCCTCACCACGGGCCAACAAGGCTTGAGCTCACCAGATTCCGGCGAGGTCGAGCTTGCCCAACACCGACGAGCTCGAGCCTTGCCAAATCTGACAACCTAGGGCAAGCCTTGAGCTTCGCTGGAGGTCGCCAGAGTTCAGCAAACCTCTGGCGACCTTAGGCAAGGCTCGAGTTCTACTTAGGTCGCTAGATCTGGCAAGGCCCAACTCACCCAATTGGCCTTGAGCAAGCTTGGGCCTCACCATATCGGATCGTGCGACACCCAAGCATTACCATAAATCGTGAGGCTTGGGTCAAATCGATGATGCTCAAGCGTCGCTAGGAGGTAGCAAGTCCTGGGCCTCACCAGATTGGCGATGCCCAAGCGTTGCCAAGAGGCGATGAGGCCTGCACCTCATAGATCAACCAAGCCTTGAGCTTGCCGATCCGTGTCTTAGTTAATCATTGGGCAGCTAGCCATTGCCGAGGCATGCATCAATAGAGGAGGAAGGAGTAGAAAGAAGAATGAAAGAGGAAGTCACAAAGGAAGGAGTGGGAAGAAAAAGGAAGGAGGAAGGAAAAGAAAAAATAAAGATAAAAATAAAACAATAAAAATTCAATTTTTAAATAAATTAATTTTTTTGATAATTTTTCTAGAAAATCAAATCAGATATTGAACGATAGAAAATATTTTCCACTTCATTTTTGGGTTTTAGCTAAATATTAGAAAATATCGTTATTTTCCTAGAAAATGGTTTCTTGAAAAATATTTTTCGAAAAGGTGATATTTTCTACGAAACTAACAAGCCTTTATACTTAGCTAAGCCCTCCTCCATGCCATATTTATTTCTCTTAATTGGCTCCAGCTATATGTAACATATTGAAATTTTAATGGTAACCTAAAGGGCATATAGAACTCATATTACATATTATAGAGATTGGGCAGCTAGCCATTGCTGAGGCACACAGCAACGGAGGAGGAAGGAGCAGAAAGAAGAATGAAGGAGGAAGTCAGAGGAAGGAGCAGGAAGAAAAAGGAAGGAGGAAGGAAAAGAAAAAAGAAAACAATAAAAATTCGATTTTTTAAATAAATTAATTTTTTTGATAATTTTTTTTCTAGAAAATCAAATCAGATATCGAACAATAGAAAATATTTTCCACTTCATTTTTGGGTTTTAGCTAAATATTAGAAAATATCATTATTTTCCTAGAAAATGATTTCTTGAAAAATATTTTCGAAAAGGTGATATTTTCTGCAAAACTAACGAGCCTTTATACTTAGCTAAGCCCTCCTCCATGCCATATTTATTTCTCTTAATTGGCTCCAGCTATATGTAACATATTGAAATTTTAATGGTAACCTAAAGGGCATATAGAACTCATATTACATATTATAGAGATTGGGCAGCTAGCCATTGCTGAGGCACACAGCAACGGAGGAGGAAGGAGCAGAAAGAAGAATGAAGAAGGAAGTCACAGAGGAAGGAGCAGGAAGAAAAAGGAAGGAGGAAGGAAAAGAAAAAATAAAACAATAAAACAATAAAAATTCGATTTTTTAAATAAATTAATTTTTTTGATAATTTTTCTAGAAAATCAAATAGATATCGAACGATAGAAAATATTTTCCACTTTATTTTTGGGTTTTAGCTAAATATTAGAAAATATCGTTATTTTCCTAGAAAATGATTTCTTGAAAAATATTTTTCGAAAAGGTGATATTTTCTGCAAAACTAACGAGCCTTTATACTTAGCTAAGCCCTCCTCCATGCCATATTTATTTCTCTTAATTGGCTCCAGCTATATGTAACATATTGAAATTTTAATGGTAACCTAAAGGGCATATAGATCTCATATTACATATTATAGAGGGACATATCATAGAGGGATGGAGATAATATGCGGATGAAATAACTATTTTTGATAAAGACTTTATGACAATCTTGCTTCTCATGACTGTTTCTTCTTTTATTGGACAAATTTTAAGAAGGCAATGACATGTTGGGCCCAAATAAATAGAAAATCAATCCTAACTTCTTCTTTTTCATTTTTCATGGATAGATCAATGAAAAATTGCGACGGCAAACCCATATCTGACCTACAGGGTGTTTCTTCGTCCATCTATACAGTACATGGAATAGTTCCAGAATTTGCACCGAATACTGATTAAAAGTCTCCTCATATCACAGTATATCCATGGATAGATCAATGATTAGAAGTGTCCTCATATCATAGTATATCCATGCCTCTACTTGTTGAGTCACATACCCTCTTAAAAAGATAAACATGGGTAATGTCCATAAAATTGTAACCCACTAATTAGAATATGGTTGGAGGAAAACCTGAGATGATGGAAAATATGGTTAGTAGCGACCCTTCCGAATTGAACCTAGAGAGAGTTAAATAGATTATTAGGCAAGTGCGAATAACCCTCTTGTAAGGTGATGCTTGCCTTAGACACCAAGTTCTTACCGATCGCAGCTTAATTTCTCGTTCATTGTTTATTTATATTTAGGCTTACATCTTCTGGGCCTATCAGGAGCCTAGTAAAATGGGAGACTAGTTTATTGCAATAGTTTTACTTAAAGCCCGATATTGGTGCATTTTCTCTTTCAACAAAGTGTTATTTCATGCAATCCTTTCCAATTTTATCTCTAAACATGCAAAACGATACGTTAATGTGTAAGTGCCCAGGCAATAAAATTAAACAGTCAATAAAAGATAAAGAAAGAGTGGTAAAGAAAAGTAAACCCCATCTGTATTGGGCAAAGTTCAAATAAAGACTTGTCATAAGTAAAGTGACCGGACCCTCGCGAGCTATGAATAAAAAATACATGTGCAATAGTCTAATAAAAGAAAATTTCTTAATATATTATAAACTAAGTAGCATCAATACCAACACGCGACATGAGATGTTGACACGTTATTTCTCAAAAAATAGAGAATTCTAATAGGTTGGGTCACGTTGTATATTAAATGTATATTTATATATATACATGATAAATTATCATTCTTATGATTATTTCAATCAAATTAATTTGGTTCAAATTCATAATTAAATAAATAATAAAAAAGAGCATAGAATGAATTTACACTAAAAATATTAATTCACCATTTGTTAATATCATTTATTGTTTCAATTTGACAAATTCAACTCTATTCTAATAATCCATAAAATTTGGAAGAGAAAAAAGGCAATCCACATCTTAGACTCATGTTTAGAGCATGTCAAAAAAAAAAGAAAAAAAAAATTTGGGGGTGAATTGTGTGTAACGGGAAGTGAGAGTGAAAAAAGGAGAGAAAATTATGTTTTTCTTCTTTAACAATCTATTAGTTTTGTTATTTTTTATTTTTTTACATATTTACATTACCCCTCATTTATTGAAAATTTTTAAAATTGACCCCGTGTGTATCAGAATCACATGTCGAAATTCTGAACTCGCATGTTGAAATTCCGGACTTAAGTGTCAAAAAGTGTTGGGAGAGTTAATTAGGTGTTGGGTTTTCCAACACATGTTAACCGAGTGTTGGATATATGTCGGAATATCTAACATGACACAAAGGCTCCCAAGTTTTCGTACTTCCTAAGAGCTATAAAGTTGACACGCAACATGATAAATGATGAACAAAAATTAATAGGAAAAATTCTAAATAAGGGCATGAAGTGTTTTCATTTTCTTAGGTAAAAATTTGAAGCAGATATTATTTCATATAATTGCCCGAAATACCTTCATTTTCTCAAATAAGAGTCTAAAGTTATATATATATTTATAAGGGCCTTAAGTGGCCATATTAGTCTAAAAGAATGGCCTAATTGGTTGAGGGCAAATTTGTCTTTTAATTTTTTAAATTTTACCTTTTTTTCCAAAAAACAAATTGAAAAAAATAAAATTAAAAAAGAAAAGAAAACAAACACACAAGAGGGAGGGCTCCCTCCCGCCAGTGTTTTTTTTAAAATTATCTTTTTATTTTTAATCTAATTTAATTAAAAATTAAATAAAAATGTATTGGAACAAAAATACTCCTGATCGACCGAAATATTTTGCCAACTAGTGAAGTTAATCTCTTATTTGAAACAACTATAACCACTTCAAATTTTTATTTGAAAAAATAAGGATACTCAAGCTCTTATTTGAAATAAGTTTCACTTCTACCTCTCATTTAGAAAATAAGGACACTTCATGCCATTATTTAGAATTTTCCCAAAATTAACCTAAATGTATCTTGACTAGGAAGCATCAAACAAACTAAGACTAGGAAACCATTTAATTTTGACAAATAAAAAAAAATACTCAAACTAGAAGATCAATTTTGATTTAGGAAATCTACTTAAATCAGAAAACTAATTTATTCTAGGAAACCTATTCGAATTAGGGAATATGCTTAAACAAGGCAACATATTCAAATTAAGAAATCTACTTTTAACCTAGGAAACCAACACTCATTAGGAAACCTGTTTCAATTAAGAAAATTATTCAAATTTGAAAACCTACTTAAATTAGGAAATATATCCTAATTAGGAACTCTTTTGAATTAAGAAATCTTATCAAATTATGAAACCTGCACTAATTAGGAAAGCCACTTAAGCTAGGAAACCTACACTTATTAGAAAAGCTGCTTAAACTAGGAAACCTACACTAATTGGGAAAATCTACTTAGATTAGATAGAAAACCAACTTGAACTGAAAAATTCACTCAAATTAGGAAAACTCCACTATTTAGGAAACTTACTTAATCTAGAAAAACTTCTTAGATTAGGAAAACCATTCAAATTAAGAAACTTACTCAAATTAGAAGATTTACTTGATTTAAGAAACTTATCCTAATTTGGCAACCTATATAAACTAGGAAGACTATCCAAATGAGAAAATGAACTAGGAAGCATATTTAAATTAGGAAAGTTATGTGAATTAGGAAATCTAGTCATTAGAAAATCTGACTGCAAACTAAGATGCACAATGTCTAATACATTTTTTTTTTATTAGGGCAACAAAGTCTTTTTGAGTAGGTACATCCCAACTTCCAAGAAATAAACCATTAACCTTTTATTGCTTCTTTATCATATGGTAACGTGTTAAATGTAAATTATAAATATTCATTGCCTTTACGAGAATTACTTGTTCTTTACCTATATAAACTATAGCACTTAGGAACTCTAGATAAGTAGATATCGATTGTGTTATGTCTGGAGAAATGTCCTCCCTCATAACCTCATTGCTTTATTCACAATGTTCGAACATATATGAGACTTGTTTATCTTCCTAAGCATGAGCTTAATATGAATCTCAAATACTCAATGAATGAAGCAATTGGATTAGCGATTAACCAGAAGCTTCAAATTCATGGTAAAAATTATGAATCTTTCTCTCTACATCCGTTCACTTATTTCACGACAATTGACAGTGTAGCTTTTTTCTAATTTTTAATTATCCAAGGAATGAGTGTGTAGGGAGTCACTTTTCTGGGATTTCTCAAGTCATTCCTATAGTCCCTTCATCAGAGGATTACTAATCGCTAATCATCATCTTGCAAGAAGGGCAGGAGAAAATGGAAGCCTATCACCAGCTACAAGAAATGGTTGTGCAAGAGTCTCTCACCTCAGTTGTCTAGTGATGCGTATCCCACCTCAGTTGTTTGGGGATTCAATACTATTTATATACATATGGTCTTCCTCTATTTAAAAATTTTAATTTTTTACATTTTGTGATGATTCAATATAGATTCCACATCTTGGAACTGGGCCAAATTGCCCCTCAATCACTAGGGTATCCAAAGTCCACAGCCACATAATGCATTGAAGGGACAAGAAATGGCTATAAGAAGGTTTGTGATGGCTCAACACCTTTGGTCTCTATCCAGACCCTAGTATCAAATTCAGGTTCTGCTGAGAGACATTAAAGTATTCTATATCCATTGTATAGTTTTCCTAGGTTTTTCTTGTTGTCAATTGAGAAACTTATGTTATTAGAGAAATCCCATTTTATGTTATTAGCCTCGCAAAAAGTGCGGACAAATCCCATTTGAAGATGAAATATTTGAAGATGAAATATAATATTCTATTTCACTATTTGCATTCTCTCAATCGTATTCATATCACTCATTCCATAGCAACTTGAAATTGGAGGTTTTTTTCAATAGTATTGACCAACAATATACTAATGTGGAATAATCTTAACAAAATTTACCATTTGCCAATCTATCAAGATTCCGCTTGTTAAGTTTCTCTTCAGTGAATTTAAAGATTATAAATTGGTGAAAAATGAAGTTTTTCTTTTTTTCTTTTTCTTTTTTTGTGAAGATCAAGCAATATCATGGATCTACTTTTATTTTTATACTAAGCTAAGCCCTCCTCCATGCCATATTTATTTTTCTTAATTGACTCCAGCTATATATAACATATTGAAATTTTTATAGTAATCTAAGGGCGTACAAATCTCATATTACATAATGGATGGAGAAAATATGCTGATGAAATAACTATTTTTCGTAAAAGACTTTATGATAATCCTGCTTCTCATGACCGCTTCTTCGTTTATTGGAAAAATTTAAAGAAGGCAATGACATGATTAACCTAAATAAAAGGAAAAAATCAACCCCAACTTTTTTGCATCTTTTCTAGATAGATTGATGAATGAAAATTTGCAATGGTCAAACCTACATCTGACCTATTAAAAGGGTACTTCTTCGTCCATCCATTTGATGCATGGAATAGTTCAAGATTACCCTCTTAAAAAAGAATAAATATAGGTAATCTCCATCAATTGCAACCCACTAATCATAGATGAAGCTGGAGGAAACCAGGGATGACGGAAAACAAGATCTGTCACGATCGTTCCGAGATGAACCCAGACGAACTTAACGGATTCCTTCAATGGCTGAGTGAATTCCTCAATGGCCGTATGAGTTCTTGCATGATCCTGTCCTTAGCCGAGTATGAATATGCTTGATCGTGCGTGAGGAGAGAATATGTGGTCGAGCATGAGTGAGTGATCTTGGCCGAGTTTTTTTTTATTTTTATTTTTAATGTGACGGTGAGGTTCACCCTTGCTAGCCCTCGCCAAATTTGGGCAAGGGCGAGCCTTGCCAAGGTCAGATTAGCTCAAACTCGCCCATTGACAATGAGCTATGAAACACGGACACTCTCCAAGAGCCTTCGTGTCGTGTCCGACACTCAAACATGTGTCCGACACTCAAACATGTGTCCGACACTCGTCCAACACATGATCAACTCTCCCCAACACGCGAGTTCGGAATTCCGACACGCAATTTTCGACATGTACGGGGTCAATTTTTAAAACACTCAAAACATTAGGGGTCAAAATGTAAATATAAAAAATAAAAATAAAAAGGGGAAATATGTAAAATATGTAAAATCGATCCCCCTTTCACTTTCTCTATCCTCATCCTTCGAACCTCTGACTTTCTCTCTCTCCACCCTCTCCATCCATCGATCCATCCAATTCAAGCCCTCGATTTCTCTATCTCTAGCACATCAAGAACCATGTTGGCTGC
Source organism: Corymbia calophylla (assembly GCA_014182845.1). Taxonomy (NCBI): domain Eukaryota; kingdom Viridiplantae; phylum Streptophyta; class Magnoliopsida; order Myrtales; family Myrtaceae; genus Corymbia; species Corymbia calophylla. The sequence continues at coordinate 17,627,744 of CM024699.1, forward strand.
AGGGTTGTTTGATTTCTCCTCCTCTCCCGACCATTCGTCCGCTCACCGATGTTGCTTCACTGGCCCCTAATGGCTCACCTCACTAGCCACCACAGCTGTCTACACCCCCGTCACCACCGCGACCCCACATTCACTTCTCACATGTGTTGCCCCGATCTCGCCTCCGCCTCTCACACTGGTTAGACAACATCATTGCCAGTTGGTTCTAGTTAGGTAAGTTTTCGCCACTTTTGCTTTTTTTGCTTGTAATGGAGAGGTTTGATCTTGACCCGCATCACTGGAGGCGAAGGGCCCAGTCTCAAAGGCTGAAGTCTTCTCTCTTTGTTACTAGCATTGGAAATACGTAGATCTGGATTCTAGATTACTACCATTGTACTATTTAGGTAGTAAATACTAGCAATGTCCACAGAAATACTTGTTCCATTGGAGTGGAGAATCGGAAGAGTGCAATGTCGCTTTGATGTATCTTCATTTAATGTTCCTGTTATTCAATCGTTCCAAGTCCCACAGCTACTTGCAAGTATGTTTGGTAAATCTTTTTAATGAAATAGATGATACCATCAATATTTAGTAGGAAATTCTACTTGATGAAGATTGTTAATAATTTGAAAATAATATATTTGCTTCCTATTATATATGTTTATTTTTGATTTTTTTTCCATCACATTTACTCGTAGTATTAATTAAATTTATACTTCTTGTAATTGTGTTTTTTGCATAATGTCTTCAAGTTCAAGCATGGCCAGTGGCACTTCGAGTACACAACCACTGACATCTGGCAATGAGGTTGTGAAACAACCATTATGGAGTATGTTAATAAGTTAGTTAATCATAGCAATGCTGAGGGAAATTTATCTTCAAAATGCAATTTTTGTCAAAAATATTTTTAATGTTCATACACAAGAGTGAGAGCCCATTTGTTGATATTAAGTAGAAAAAGAATTGGAAAATGTACAAAAGTAGAAAATGTACAAAAGTAGAAAAAAAATATTTTGGAGATGAAAAGATTAAAGGAAGATGTTAATACTAAATTGATAAGTATTGCACCTAGAGATGTACCTTTGCCCCTTTCTAGTTTTTCAATTAGTGGCGGTAGTGGTGGAATGGATTCATCATTTGACTCCAAAAAAATGGAAGATTGGAAGTGGGAGTGAACAATCACTTGAGAAGGCATGACTTAACGAGAATGTTTAGATTTTGAGATTGCTAAGATATTCTATTCAGCGGGCTTGCCATTTAACCTAGCAAGGAATCCTTACTTTCAATATGCTTTCATTTATGCCACTAATCATAATATTGTAGGGTATGTGCCACTGAAATATAATATGTTGAGGATCACTTTATTGCAAAAAGAGAAGGAAAATATTGAATGGTTGTGTGCACATATTAGAAGAATATGGAAGGAGAAGGGTGTAAACATTGTGAGTGATGGATGAAGCGACTCACAAAGGAGACCACTTATTAATTTTACGGCAGTGTCGAATGGAGAACTAATGTTTATAAAATTAGTTGATTGTTTGGGAGAGACAAAGGATATGCATTTCATTTTTAACTTATTGAAAGAAGTTATCAATGAAATTGGGCATGAGAATGTGATCCAAGTAATTATGGATAATGCTTCAAATTGTAAGGACCCAGGACAACTCATTGAACAAGAATTTTCATCCATTATTTGGATGCCTTGTGTGGTACACACGCTTAATCTAGCTTTGAAGAATATTTGTGCAGTAAAAAATACGGAGACCAACCAAGTAGTTATGAGGAATGCAATTGGATTTTAGATATTATTAATGAAGTTATGCAAATCATACATTTCATCATGAACCATTCCATGATATTAGCAATATACAATGAATTTGTAAAGTTGCTTTTCGTAGCGGATACATGTTTTGCTTCGATGATTGTGATGTTAGGAGATTCAAGTTAATAAAAAGTGGTCTTCAAAATATGGTAATTTGTAACAAATGGAATATCTATTGAGATGATAATCAAGGGAAGGCTAAGTTTGTCAAGGAGAAGGTATTGGACGATTTTTGGTGAGATTCAATTGATTATACCCTTTCCTTCACGGCTCCTATTTATGAGATGCTTAGAATTCATGACACTGACAAGCCTTGTCTTCAATTAGTTTATGATATGTGGGGTTTGATGATTGAAAAAGTGAAGAAAGCTATATATGCGTATAAAGTGAAAAGGCTAGATAAGGAGTCCACATTTTATGCTTGTCTTCACTTAGTTTATGATATGTGGGGTTCGATGATTGAAAAAGTGAAGAAAGCTATATATTTGCATAAAGTGAAAAGGCTAGATGAGGAGTGCACATTTTATGAAGCAATTTATTCAATTCTTGTGGATTGTTGGACAAGAAATAACACTCCATAAATCCGTTTTGTAACGTCAGTTAATTTTTCTATTTGCTAGAATAAAAAATTGGTTAGGGAATAGATTCAGAATAAAAACAAAAAGTAGAAAAAAATTGCTTTTTATTCTTGAAAACAATTTCTGAAAATAAATCATTTTCTTTTTTTTTTCTTTTCTTCTTCTTCCTCTTCTAATTGGTCGCCACCCACTGCCGCCCACCTGTCGCCGACCCCCCATCGTCGCCAAAAGAAGAAAAGAAGAAGAAAAGATAAGATAAAAAAAAATCTTCAAAAAATTATTAAAAAATTAAAAGAAATTTTACGCCATAAAAAAATTAGTGGGTCATACCAGACAAATCCTATTCTTTTTTTGTTTCAAGAATAGAAATTTTTTGCAATTACCAAACGCATTCTTTTAGTTAGAAATTATTCCAGGAATAAAAATAAATAAAAAAATTATTTCTGAAAAGAAAATTTTTTTGAAAACAAAAATATTACCAAACGCACTTTAAGTTCGCTCACCACATCCAAATTCATTATCACATGTTCTTGCTTATAACCTAAAACTAGAAATTCTCCACACTTCCATGGTTCTACGTCAAGGACCTGAGTACATCAACCTCGATTTTTCATGTAAGTTCAAGCTCCACATTGAGTTGGTGATATCCTAAGTTCTTTAATTGGAGTGATTTATATGTTTCATTTTTGTGAATAGAAATTATATTAACTGAATTATGATATCCTAAGGTTCTTAATTTGAGTAATTTACATGTTTCATTTTCGTGAATATAAATTATATTTTTCCCTTTCACTTTGAGTAGTGACAAGCATAACTAATTATAAATAAAGTAATACCAAATATTTTTGCTTTGTATGATACTTTGATATTTTCGATTAGTTAGCAATTATCTCGCAGTAATTTCTCATGGCAATGGAGCACGAGATCTTCTGTTTAAATCTCTTAAAATTCCTTGAACATTTGTCTCGTAATAGAATTAATTTCCATGCTTTCAGTCTTAGACCAAATCACGAGAAGCATTAGAAGTTTAAACAAACAATAAACTAAAAACATCTATCAGATCAATCACAAAACTTTACAATAATTCCTTTTTACTTGGAAAAGAAATTATGCCTTTGAATAATCGGTCTTTATCATTATTTCCTCAAACAAAAGAAAAAAGAAAACTTAACATATGTAGAGCAAGAATGAATGTTTATGTATGTAGGATTCTTTACTGTTACAATAAGGACAATTCATTTGTAGCACGTGTGACGAACTTGGTTTTCGAAATCTCAATCCTTGCTGCTCTCTTTCTCCGAGCATCAGGACACAAAACCAGAAGACTTTCCACTTTGACGCGACCTCTAGATCAGGATAAACCACGTCAACAATACCTGAGATGTGCGAGTGACCTGATGAACTTGAATTCATGAGGACTGCATATCCTGTTTTTCCAAACAAACATATGCAGTTGCAGAACGGTCTCTCAGGTTCATTGAGCTGGAGCTTCACCATAGCATATGGGTGAATTTTTCTCATCCTTTGCGTCCGCATCTACCCACCATGGTCTTCAGAATGCTCGGAAGCAGATTGCCCAACTATTTCCGGGACACGATCAAGCAAGCGATTCATTTCCTCGGGAAATTCAGCTTTTGCTCGGTTTGTCTTTCCTCCGACAACCACTGCTGTTCCATCTTGCAGGGCCCAAACCTTCAAAAATTTATGGAAGAGTGCAGACTGATGAGTACATGAACAAAGGGATATGTACATAAGTTGTGATGCTAATTTGTTGGTTAGAAAAATAACTGATGCTCATTTGGAGAAATAAACATTTACAAACTTGATCTGTCATATGAAAGCATGCGGTTTCCTCTTTAATAAGCGTGTAGTCAGCTCATTTCAAGTACAGAATGTTTACCTGGGTATGAGATAAATAACTGATGCAAGTCGTGAGCATAAGAGCGCCAAACCCAGCATATACAACTGGCACCCCTGGATCAATCTGCGATATAAGTAGGTTTAGCTCTGAGAACCATCAAGCAAAATTCACTTTAAGATAGCTGCAAGGCCATTACCTTCAAGTCAAGACCAGTACTGCCTATGGCATCAACAATAACAATTTTCGTGCCCCCAACATCAATTGGAAGCTTAGAGTTAGGCCGCCGTACTCCAGCGAATTTACCATCTTGATCATAAATGACAATTGATTGCAGATCACGAGCAAGCATTGATCTGACCATATATCATATTACAAAAGGAAGTTAGAGCAAATCCATCAGAAAATAAAATGAAACATATAGACCCATGTTGGAGGTGAATAATATAGCACAAGACATTACTAATCCTCAGGTAGATGTAATTCACATATCAATATATGCAACTGATTATCTTTCTAATCACAATAGTGGTTTACTTGGCATTTCACATATGTATAAACAAAAAACACTTCATAGCAAACTGCTCAAAAATTGAATTCTATCCCCAAAAAGCTAATATAGATAATTTTTTATAGCATACCATACCATATTTTTGTCCTGCCTTCTTCTATCAACCTAGAAATAAGCGTCCATAACTGAGACTTAAAGATTCTCAGATCTTCAAGCAACACTTACAAATATCCCACAATTGCCTACATAACAAGGAACTTAAAAGTGAAGACTGGAGCAAAAGAGAACTAATCTACTCTGGTCCGGTTTTCACATTCAGAAATAACCTCAGAAACATCCGCCTTCACATTTTCCTCATAATCAAAGGAATAAATCTCAATGCCCGGTCCCACAAATAAATATATGCAGAAGTCAGAGTGTCTATTACACATGCAGAGAGATACGTACATTCCTTTCACACTAGAGGCATTGCTGTCACCGACTGGCAAGAATGTCCCAAAGAGCTTCTTGTCTCCGTTGATCTTCAGAGGTGCCATAGGCAAATTGAAGGGCCCTTCACCGTCCTTAAGCACTTGTAGAGCAGAAAAACTCCAATCTGTCTGGTATATGGTGAATCCACCATATCTCAAAGGGTCATTTACACTAATTGTTTTACTCATAACCTCCTTTCCGCCAAGGTCAAACAACGATAAATCAGTGTGAAACTGTGATACCTGCATCAATAAATATTTTAAGATGGTCAAGCAAGAAAAAATAAATAAATAAAAGGAAGCGTTCCTGCAACGGACCTACAGGAACCTCTTGCTAACAAGAAGGATTCATAAAACTATCTGTTCCATGAAGGTTCAATTATTTGTCATGACAACAACATGAGAATGAAGAATAACCATCAGCTAAACATAAAAGCTTTTTTGTTTATCTTTCTATTTTGTCTTTCACATGAACAAGAACAGCGTACCTCTCCACTATCATAGAAGTCCATGTAGAATCTGTTGACATGAACTTCAGTGTTAAACGCTTCAGAGGGATTAGAGAGAAAACCAGTAGGTCCCAATACATCTCCCACAACAAAATTTAGCCCCTGAGGGACAGTAACTGAACCTTTGAAGCTTCCTGTAGCACTAAGGGTTCCGCCTACCATTATCAGCAACATTGCCAAGTGCACACCAATAGGAGCGAAGCGGCCGGCCAAGCCCTTGAAAGCATATAATGATGGTCCTTTCAGAAAAACCTAGAGTAAATTTAATAAGAAGAATTAGAGAAAATATAGTATCCATGGATCGGCAACCTTATTGCATAAGATAGGCATCGCATGGCTATTGTCAATGAACTCATCTGAATGGGTCTTACACCCCTAGTGCCAGTGAAAGAATGGACTTGTCAATTAATTAAAGTTACCATTCATGGTGTTTCACTTATTGAGGTAGAATATATTCAAACTTGGCACTCTCATAATAAATAGATATTGGAGTTCTAGAGCACCATTTTAACCAATATGCAAACTAATTGAGCTACTGAAAATAAAAAAAATTGATTAATCAAAGGGAAGAAAGAGAAAGTACAATGGTTGGACCTCATATCCAGAACCCATCAAAATGATGCCCAAATCTCGCACTGATGCTCTAGAAAGCCTCTCCGAAAACTCCTGCTTTCGAATGGCCTCGGTGGACTGCAAAAAATTCCACCTGGACATACCAATTTAAGTGGCTAAGATATTGCTGCATCGACTTAACTGAAGAGGAGTATTTGTAGCGAAAGTAGTCAAACCTTCTTGCAACCTTGACGAGCGGAATTTGAGTTGTGTAAGTGCAGGCCATGAGTGAAGCGCCCAGAAGAGCCAAAGTCCCAAGGAAAATTGGAGATGAGAACATGTGGTCAAAACCGAGTGTGAGAACCCATCTCCAAGTAAAGAATCCCAAAGCAGGATTATCCTCGGGGTATCTCTGGAAATAATAATCAGGAGCCTCTCCTTGATCTATGGCAGTGCCTATACAGTGACAATATATCAGGCTAGTGTTGCACCAATCCTAAAGAATTCCATGTAAGTCCACATATTTCATCTGCATGTATGGGAAGAATTGGGCAAACAGCTCACGATTCACAATTTCAAACAACAGACCAAACAACTGAAACTGAAAAATCCAAAAAACGAAAGCTTTCCTGCGCCAAAATTAGGCTCTATTTACCACCTTCCCCCCCAAACAGACAAACATTCTATCACAACTCAGCCAGGCCTAAGCTAACCCATTTCGCAAAATTCTCTCCAAATTACAAGCAAACAATAAAGAAGCAACCAGCATACCAAAAGAAATAGATGAACTTGAAAAAAAAGGAAAAAGGGTTCAAACATACCAAGAGCCATGAGTGCAGCAACAGTGGCCATTTCTCCAATTGCCAAAGGCAAGTTAGCCAAGACAGACAATACCCTTCTGGGAAACCTCTTCAACCACATCCCCACGGCCCCATTTTTACCATTCTCCGATGATTTCTGCGCTTCAACGCCATCTCCTTCCTCAGCCAGAGGAGGAGGCATATTCTCAGAGAGCAGGATCTTCTGGGAGATGAGCTTTGTGCTGCCTTTGGTGGTGTCATTTTGAGAGGATTTCAGCTTGCAGGAAATGGGGGAAGAGAGGTTTCTGTGGGTGGTCTTGGGGTAGTGGTGAATTTGGAAGGGTTTGAGTGGAATTCTTCTGGTTGAAGGTGGGTTCAGAGGATTTATGAACGTGTTGAGTGACTCCATGAATGGAGAATTTTGTGAAGAAGGGGGAGAGGTTTCTCAGGGCATTAGCAGTGTCTGAGATGTAACTGCCATTTCCAGTTGGTGGTTTAGTTTAGCGCGGTTTTGTTCATTTCGGATAAGGTTGCGATTTTTTTATTTGCAAGAAATTTTGCTCCTCTCATGGAAGCAAGGTCTTTTTTTTCCTTCTTGATCATTCAAAAATGCTGAGTTTAATTCCTTAATTACACAAGACTTAGTGTAATTCAAATTAATAAAATTTTTGGTCTGATTTTCAATTTTATAATTTTGAATGATGGATCAAAAAGATAATGTTAAATATTCACATAAGATATTTAACTCACATCAAGATACACAAAATAACATGAATAATCATTTTTCAAATTAAACATGTATAAAAAGATTAATCGGATTATATTTTTTAATTTAAGTTAAATATTGTACATGCGTAATACATGTGCAACGATTTTTCTGCTTACTGTTTAAATGAATTGGATTGAAACCAAATCGATAAATTTTGTTAACTTGAATTAATGGATAGATAATCTTGAACATTTTTACCTATTTAAGGATTAAATTGAATATATATATATATAAAATTCAAATTGACCTTGTTCAAGGACTCTTCATGGCGTTTTCCCTTAAAAATTACCCTTTCAGTTTAACAGGACCTTCATAACTTGTTTTGAGAGAACGGATCTGATTCTTTAATTCAATTGTAAATGCAATTAGAAGTACCCTTCCTTAATGGTACCATCATAAGTCATGTAGTCAAGTACCAAGTGATGAGTACATGTAAAAATAGACAAGCTATTATACTTTGGAACTCTGATAAGATTGATAGAATCATGTTCCGATATATATTAAAAAGAAAATTATGTACGCGAAGAATATGTGCATGACTAGATCGGCATCGCCTGTGGGACCTCTCACGACATCGCTTGATATTTAGGCTTTGATATTTTGTCCTCTTATTTTTTTAATTTATTCCATTCCGTAGCATTTTCTGTTGAAATTATATGGCCGGCAATGGGCGTGGCCGAACCCGTAATTATGGGGACTTCGGGGCCCTCTTTCGTAAACAAGATCCAGGAGCAGTGGATCCTCTTCCTCATCGCCCTCGTCGAAAACACAGCACACTCTCTCTCTCTCTCTCGTTTCCATCATCGGTTCTGAAACCCGAAGAGAAGAGAAAGAGGAGAACCGAATCCTCCATTGCCGACCCTTCAAGCTCACCGGTATAATTTCTCTCTCTACTTTCTCATTGTTTGTTCTCTCTCTTCTCGCTCGTTCGTTCGGTTCTCGACTGGTCGTTTGATCGCCGAGAAAGTTGTACGACCGGAAAAAGATGGGTTGAAAAGGGAAACCCAGAAAGAAAAATCGGAGCTTGGAAGGTTTTGGGAGCTTGTTCTTGGAAAGGACTTGTTGGGTCGATTGAGTTTCGCTTTGTTGATTTGGGTTAGCAGTGTTTTCGCGTTTCTCCAGCTTTAGGAAAGCGAAATTTTGATGAAGAATGTGACTGGATATGTTGTTAGCTTGTGGGAACTCCTCCTCTGAGCCGATGAGCTGTTTTGTTAGATTCGCTGTACGTCCTTGTAATGAGTGTAGGCATTGTTGTCATTAATGAAGTGTTAAATCCGTTTAAATTGGGTTGGATGGGAATTCAATCTGTTTAACAGTTTTTTTTTTTATTGTTTTTTCAGTTTGATTTGGTTAGTTTCCTTGTTTCTTCAGTGGGAAAAAAAAAAGAAAACTGTTGCTTCATTTACTCGTGCATACATAGCTGTCTTCTTCGCTGATGCTTTTGAATTTGCTGCTGTGCTTGCTTACAAATTACGACGGAACTAGTTTTTAATTCTTTGTGCCATTCTCCTTGAGCAGTTATCCATGGTTTCTAGTGTTGACGGGCTTAAAGAGTACTTCAACCTTCGAACGTGAATTCATTCATCTATTGGCTGACTTACCACTATTGGGATTGCATCAATACTTCAAGCCTCTGGTGCATTTTGTAGTGTAGCATCCTCATTCCTTCCCCTTCCAGAATTGTTGACCCCACAACAAATAGATGTCATTATGATGTGGTAAAAGTTTAAGGCCAGTTTTCAGGGAAAACAAACTGTTGCCTGCATTCTTTTTAACATCTGGTTAGCAAAATAAAGAAACGTAACTGTTCTAGTTGGATATTTCCTAAAAGGACAAAACTTTATCAAGAAGGATGCTTCACTCGCTGTGCGTCCCTGCAACACTAGCTTCCTCTGCTTCTTGTTCCAAAACTCTTAGTGCCCATGCTAAAGCTTCCTCTCCACACCAGCCTCTTTACCTCAGATTTCGTACATCTCATGTTGAAAACGTTCGGTATCTAAGGACCCTTGGCGTAATAGAACCTGTGTCCAGGCATCAAAGACTACCTTCACCAGATACCATTGACCGAGTCCTCGACATTGTGAATTTTCTCAAGTCTAAGGGCTTTTCAGAGTCGGACTTCCCACGCCTTGCTTACCTTTGCCCAGGGCTATTTGTTTCTGAACTCAATCCTACTGATATTGCACCCGTTTTTGAATTCCTCACTGTTGACTTATCAGCTTCTGCACAAGAATCATGCAGTTTGATCAACAAATGCCCTCAAATACTATTTTCAGACGTCGACTACTGTTTAAAACCTACCCTTAATTATCTCAGGCAACTGGGATTAGTGAAGCTTAACTTTCCAACTACTCTAAATGCACATTTATTGAACACACGGGTGGAGAAGCTTCATGGGAAGGTTAAGTTTTTGAGGAGCATTGGCCTGACACATCAAGAAATAGCAAGAATTTGTGCACGACTGCCATCCATCTTCGGTTACAGCATTGATAACAACTTGCGGCCCAAGTATGATTATTTGATGGAGGAGATGGAGAGGGACTTGGAAGAACTGAAGAAATTTCCGCAATATTTTGCATTTAGTTTGGAGAAGAGGATAGCTCCTAGGCATTTGCATCTAAAAAGGAGAAATGTTAAACTTCCATTGAATAGGATGTTACTATGGGGTGATGAGAAATTTTATGCAAAGTGGAAATGAATTAAAAATAATTGTTAGTTGTTGGTGTCCTTAATTTCCATCTGTTGTATTCTACTATAGGAATAAGTGATGGATACTTGTTCACAAATAGTTAGAGAAGTCCTCACTTTCTTTTATATATTGGGATGTATGGTTAGGTGTAATATACTTTGTCTTTATGGACAAGGAACAGATGGATTTGCCTCCAAAGCAAAAATGAAGTTAATTATTTTTGAGTTTTTGCTTTTTCCCTAAGGCTGGTGATATCAAATCAGTGTAAATCAGTTTTACTGTTTCTTCTAGTAAATGGCAGTGTTGCTTGTGCCTGTGCAACTCCAGAGTATCTCTCTTCTAGCTTGCCCATAAATGATTTTATATGCGATTACTTATTGTAAGATATTATTGATGTTGTTCAGTGTTGTCCTTGTGCATCGACAAACTTCCAATATTCGTCTGTCATTTCATTAAGTGCATCTATAGTGGCCAATCTGAATTATATTGAACAGGTAATGCGATCAAGTTTTTGAGACAGAATACAAAAGAGAATGAAATCCTGTGAGCCATCAACTTCAGCTGATGGAAAAGCGCGTGCTTCTTTAACCCTGCCAAAGGTGGTTAGAGGCATTGTATGCTTATCGGTGCTGCTCTTAACTGCTTTTATGATGTTAGTGTACTTTGGCTTTCTGACTGCCGTCCCTCTGAGATTTTTCAGCATACATTATAGCAGAAAAGCACTATCATTTTTTTTTGGCATCTGGTTAGCTTTGTGGCCTTTTCTCTTTGAAAAGATCAACAAGACAAAAGTTATTTTTTGTGGAGAGACTGTTCCTCCTAGGGAACGTGCATTGCTCATTGCAAACCATAGAACAGAGGTTGACTGGATGTACTTGTGGGACCTTGCGTTGCGGAAGGGAAGCATAGGTTACATAAAGTATGTTCTCAAGAGCAGCTTGATGAAGCTGCCAGTATTTGGCTGGTCATTTCAGCTTTTGGAGTTCATCTCTGTGGAGAGAAAGTGGGAGATTGATGAATCGTCTATGCATCGGATGCTTCAAACATTTAAAGATCCTAGGGATCCCCTCTGGCTTGCTCTTTTCCCTGAAGGCACAGATTTCACGTAATTTCTCTTCTTACTTTTTAATTATGCTGAGTACTTCATTTGACCATTATTATCTCCACATCTATGTGTGTTATCTTTGGATTACTACAGAGGCCATACCAAGGTAATTGAAATTTAAATCAGGACCTTTATGGCATTTTTCCAGATGATATGGAGGGCCGGTAGTACACAGAGAGAGGATTTTTTCAGACTAGCAATTTTAGACCTTGTACTTGACCAGAAAGATTTAATTGATTCAACTCTACTCCTTAAAAAATGGGTAACCATTATAAAAATGCTGTTGCTGTACTTCAGGCAGCACAATTAATATGCTCATAGGATGTGCATAAAGATCACTGTTTGAATGGATTCTAACTTTTTAGCACCTAATAGGGGAGGGGGAAAAGAGATGAAATAAATAGGAGATTGGTGAGAGAAATTTTAATAAGGACCAGTCTTCAAGCTTCAGAGATCTTTTCTGAGACCAGACCTCTCCTTAAATTTCTAAAAAATAGGCTTCCAGACACGCTTATTCTTGTAACGAGCTTGCAAAGGGAGACCTTAGTAGGTGATAGGAGAGTGAGAGGAACCATACCCATATAGGCTTTCACGAACACATACTTTAAGGAAGAGAAAGAATTACTATACTCAGTGTTGAAAATGATCATCTTGGAAGAAATTGGTTTTAAATTTGTTTGGAAGAAATTGATTGAATTTCCAGAAATTAGAAGAGCAACTCATGGTAACAGTGTTGGGAGGTGGATTAGAGACAAGTTAATTGAGTTTCTTCTTCAAACATCTTCAAAAGTGGGAAATGGGAAAAGGACAAACTTTTGGTTTGGCACTTGGTGTAGGAATATGTCTCTCAAAGATTGTTTCCTGGGCCTTTTTAGTATTGCTAGGAACAATGTGGACCTTTTGTTTGAATGGTCTTTGTCCATTTGTGGAAGAATTACCTGGGAAGTTTATTTTCAAGACAAGCCCAAGACTAAGAACTTGAAACTTTTGCTAGTGTTTTCTGATTTTTAGTATCATTAAAAGATTTCTCTCAATTTTGATGATTATTTGTGTTGAGATAGTTGTAATGATGGAAATTTATTTGTAAAAATTTCTTGTAGTCTGTTAAAATAGAAATTTAATGAAGGCAGACCCTTGGAGAGTTATTTGGAAAGTGGCAGTACTGACTGGAGTTTCCTTGGTCTTTTTTTTTTTTCTGTTTTTTTGCTTTAAAAGCAGCTTGGAACATATTCTCACCTTAATAAATTTGCATTGAAGAGGCAAAGTGTGGGTCAATAAGTGCTTCCTTTGCAAAGCATAGGCAGAGATGGGGAGACATCAACTCCTTCATTGTCCTTGGACAGATTGTTTTGGGTGGCCTCTTATGCTTTCATCGGGCTAACGTTGGTTATAGGATCATAGGATCTACTGAACATGAATTGTGGGCTTGCAGGGCCCCCATTTGCCTAGCATTAAGAAAGAAGGATTTCTTCCTTCCCTCCTTCTGGTTCTCTTGTTGATTTGGAAAGAACATAAGAAGGGAGCCAAGGAGAGAAGATGCCTCTTTTGGTAATTATTGGAAATCAGCTGATATATTACATTTTTTGGTATAGTGGGAACTTGTGCATGTAAATGCTTTGATTGGCATTGTAGATGCTTTATCTCATAACCAAGCGCCAAGGGGGTGTGCAACCCTTGGTGCCTGCAATTTTTTTTTTTTTTTACCTTTCAAAAGCAGAGTATCTTCTCTATATAACTTTCTGGTTTATGTATGGAGGAGGTCCCAATTCATCTGATTTTAGATGTTACTACCCAATTTTATAGTGCTCAAAACAACTTGATAGGCCATGAGATGATTGGATTGGCCGTCAAATTGGTCCATGAGTTCCTCTGTGGCCAATCTGCTGTTACCGACCCCTGCATCCTTCCACCGAGCCTGCTAAGAGGTGACTAATATGCAGAATTAACAATTAAACATACTAGTTAAATCATGTAAATCATATTAACAATCCCAATAATTATTTAATTAAACTTTCCCTTTTTTCTTGGCCTGTGATAGAAATGTCATTTATCTGAAAAGATTTAAAGTGAGGTTACATTCACAATCCCAATAATTCTGTTCCAAGTTCAGTCGTATTCAAAATGTCAATTATTATAAAGGATTCTTAATATAAAATGATATTTAGCTCATTAGGATCATCTGTGCTTTTTAAATATCTTATAACAAGTCTTATTTTTCATCAGGATAATGGATCTACCTACAGATAAATGAACTTTGTTCTGTTTTTTCTGTATCCTTAGTTGCCTCGTGGATTGACCTTAATATTTTTACTGCAGTGAGCAGAAGTGTGTTCGAAGTCAAAAATATGCTGCTGAAAATGACCTACCAATCCTAAAAAATGTGCTGCTTCCAAAGACAAAGGGTTTTTATGCATGTTTGCAGGAGTTGCGGGCATCTCTGGATTCAGGTTGTCTTATTTTTGCATCTGCTTTGACTGGTGGAGTGGTGGTTTTATATCTCTAATTGAGGCATCCAATATGGACCCTGTAGGTTCCACATAAATTGATAAAATAGTACTATTCTAATCGGTGGTCATAAATGGGAAGCAAGCGTTGATGGCTTGGTGATAATGACTTATCATTTTTTACCAGGACACCTCCAAGTGAAACTTTCTAATGTTATAGCAAATTCATCAGTTTTTCCATGTGGAACTTGAGAAGCTATATCTTAATAAGCACTTGTTTAAGATTTGACATGAAAAATCAGGCGGTATGTCTTGTCGTTTCTCAAAATATTTTTAGTCTTATGGAATATAAGAAAACTGAATTGATAGTTTTCTCCTTTACGGAATGATATAGAAGATGAAATCTTCTCGATTTCTTCTACTGCTGAAAAAGAGAATTCAAGAATTACGGTCCCGATATCTCGAGCTAAAGTGAGAACAAATGAGTATGGCAAATGTTGTTCCAGGGAAAGACAGAAAAATAGTACTCTTACTAGAAATTTAGTGAAAATGAATCGTTGAAGTCATCCTGTCTGTTTCTTTCAGCTTGAGTAATCTTCTTTGCTCTATGGCAGTTTATGATGTGACCATTGGCTACAAATACCGTTGCCCATCTTTCATGGACAATGCGTTTGGGGTGGACCCTGCAGAAGTTCATGTGCACGTGCGACGTGTCCGCCTTGATGACATCCCGACGTCCGAAAATGAAGTCACTTCTTGGCTGATGGACACATTCCTCATCAAGGACCAGTTGCTCTCTGACTTCCATTCTAAGGGCCATTTTCCCAATCCAGGAGCAGAAGAGGAACTCTCGATGGTGAAGTGCCTTCTGAATGCTATTGGGGTTATCTTCTTGACCTGCACATGTACCTATCTCACATTTTTCTCATCTATATGGTTCAAAGTGTATGTTTCTTCTGTTTGTGCATATCTGGCATCTGCAACCTATTTTAACATTCGGCCACGACCAATTGCTGGCTCTGGCAAAGCTGTTATTACTCACAACAGTGCCAAGCATTGATCAGGAAAAATTCAGAATCTCCAATTTCTTTCTCCATTATTTCATATCAGCAGTGTTGCAATATATCTTGCTCTATATCCTTCTGTCTCTAGATGTCTGGATATACCAAGTAGTTTTCTCGAGGAGTACTCTTTTAGGAATGACGAATGTTGGCTGGATATATTTTCTTGTCATGGATGATTTCTTTTTGCTGGGTTTCTGCAGTCTGGTCTTTCATTTGGTATATGCAGCTTTTATGTATTGTCTATTGTGGCTGCTACTTGCTGCTAAAAGAACCTGACAATTTCTATATAACAGTTCTGTTTTGTATCATTTATCTGAACTTGTTTGATCAAGGGGAACTTCCACGAGGACTAAAACAAGGGCTTATACTTTGAATCTTGAGAACTTCCCATCCTACTCTATACTTCCAATTGTCAACGTACCTTTAAAGTTCTATTTATTTATCAGTGTAACTAGGAAAAATTTTACCGTAGGTTTTGATATGTTCTCCACATGATCGTTAGTGTTTCTTAGGCTCGTGAATTTAATCTGGGCTCCAAACTTAAAATCAACAAGGAAAGTTTCCTTGTGACATATCTTCCCTGTAAGGTTGTCATAAGAAGGGGACGTCTATCCTTGTAACATATCTTCCCTGGGAGGTTGTCATTAGAAGGGAAACGTCCATCATTGTAAGAATGACCATCCTTGACAATCATATGTCAGTCTCTTTTCATCCAGCTGTAATGAATGTCGTAGCTAAGTAAACTGTGATACGATTGTACTTCATGCCTTGGCATCAATTAAGGAGAAACTTACAAATGTCAGAACTTTCATATGGCGCATAATTAAGCGACATAATTTTTTTCTCAATAATTTAAGTGCCTTAATTTATTTATAGCCTATCACTGGAGTACTATAATTTTTTCCTTCAATCACTAATATGCTATAACTCTCTTTATCTTTCTTTTTTCCTATTACTTGAGCGTCGTATAACTATTCAATCAATTACTTCAATGCAATAACTTTTTAAAAACGTTCATTTCAAGAATTATGACACATTGGATTTCCGATAATTGGGTGAATGTTTTTAAACAAAATTGACATCAATTGAAAATCTTGATACTCAAAGTGAATATTTTTAAAAAGTTAAGGTATTCAAATGGTTGAAAAAAAATTATAGCACTCAAATGAGTGTCATAAAAATAATAATATTTGTTGTGTCCTTATTCCCCCATCAATTAGGAATTAGATGATCCATGTCCAAAGCTAAATGATGATAAAGGCCTTTATGTCAGGAAGCCGCATTTATCAATATCAAATCGAATGCCAAATGTTGATGTCTTACGCTATATTTAAAAAATAAGGCAATACAAGTTGGGCAAGTTGGGGTTCACAGCACATCCCTCACATGAATATGAACACTTTGCTATGCAGTTCTCTAGAGCAACGTAGGGGCAGCATCACAATTTTGTGGGGGAGTCATAATCCTCTGAAGTGCCACTGTCCTCGATCTCCGGATATCGTGCTGCATATATCGGCATGCTTTCCCAGTTCTTCGACATCCTCCATGAAATCTCTCATCTTCTTCTTGATGTCTGCTATTCCGAGCTTCACTGCTTCTGCCTCCCCATCAATCGCAGAATCAGCTTTCCGCAAGAGGCTCTTCATCTGAACATCCAAATGGTCAGTCAAAATTCTCATGCGTCCAGGTCCTTGAGAGCAACCAAGGTGCCAACCTGTAGAGCTTCTAGTTGTAAGTTTTTTTCTTTTTTAGTGTCAAACATAAGGACTTCTCTTGTAGAGTTTCTTGCATTTTGGACCCTGCACATTGTTCCCATCATTATAGCACTTAAATATCAAATCAGCCTCAGGATGTTCAGATGCGAGTATTTTTTTTAACTCATAGGGGCATTGACTTTGGTTTTTGAACTTACGGAATGGTCTATGAAGACGGAGGAAAAAGGTTTGTAGTACTCACTTGCATTAAGGTGATCACCCCCTTCTTTTCCTTCAGTGCATTTCATAATTCCTTCCAAAGAGTGTTAATACACTTGCCGGTCGAGTCCGCGGGAGTGGCGGTTGCAGTTGCTAGAGCGGCAGCGACTGGAGGAGCAGCCACTGCAGCAGTCACGACCAAACATATTGGAATGGCTGCGAAAGTCAAAACTGGTGTCATGCTCGAAACCTTCCCCCAGCACGACTGCTCGAGGTCTTTGTCAATCTTCCTCTTCTTCATCCACAGCTTCTCAAGCATGGACTTCTGTTGCTTGTGATTTGTCTGAAAGATCTAAAAGAGCTCCTTGGTGAAAGGGTCTCCAGTCTCCTTGAATTTCGTTGGTCCATCCAAGGTCTTTAAGTATCTAAATTTATCCTAGGTCTCTGCATCAGTTTCCCACGTAACTGAAAAAGCACATATTCCTCACCACCTTATTTCTATACTGGTAGGATATCAAATTCTAGAAGGTAACTCCAATCTCATTGGCATGTTAGGACATGAAGTTGAATGCTAATACATAGAGAAAATAGGGGGGATAGAATACCTAAGCAAATAAATGAATGCAGCTGCCAGCAAGAACCAATATACTGAGATGCATGTGCTCAAAAAGAATTTCCTTGGGAACTAAGATACATGTACCTGTCTTTGGAGCAATGAAGCGCAGCGAAAATCAGCAATTGGGCATCGCATACATGCTTCAAGCAATTCTTGAGGGCAGCACAGAAATCGAGGGTGTGCAAGCTATTCTCATGGTAGTCCTTAACGAGATCAAACAGCTTTTGATTTCCCCAGATGTCTTTCTTGCAATCCAAGAGAGCTTTGACCACTTCCTGGTTCATCTCCAGAAAGGAACTCGGTTATCTCTTTCAGAGAATCCAGTGAGAGAATTTGGACATCGACCCTGAAGCAATAACTCTGAGGACTTGGTTCATCCTTGCTTGGAGGTTCGTGTCAAAGTTTCACAAGTCTGAGTTGGACTCACATGCCGCTCCGTACGTGCTGATGAGTTCCTTTATGAGTTGGACTTTGGGAATTGCATTGGTGTCCGACGATGAGGTAACCTCTGCAGGGTTTCTTCTGGTGTTGGAACTTCCCGCTGACCTTCAGGTGTGATCATGAAATTAAGAAAAGAGGGGGAGTACACTAAATGCAAAAGAACTAAGCAGCCACAGTTATGTCCTTAAGTGGAAGAGCAAGGGAAGGAATTCCAAAAAGTATAAACTATTAGTAAAGCAATGAAGCCATTGAACAGGAAGGAGAAAACCAGTACAGACCCAAAACAAGCTATCATGTCAAGACTCAAACCCAGAGCATAAAACTCGAGAACTGAGTCTATCTGGGTTGATGAACATAATTGCAATGCATAATTTATGTGTCTCATATGGAGCTTAGGACAAGAATCAGATAATATTGATGAGTTTTACTCAATTCTCGCACAGATGAGTCACATTTACGCAATAAATGTGCGATATAGTACTAGCAAGATTTGATACTGGGTTTATTCCATTGGTTTAATAAGCAAAAAGCACGTATATCCACAAAATAATGTAAGTGATAGATTACCAAAACCTGTCCTATATTTAAGCAGCTAAGGAGGCGCAAAATTCACAATTTTTTAGGAGCAATTTCTTAGTGGCATAGATAAAGGACAAAAAAAGTACAGCTCAACCGTCAAAACTTGGCACGAAAAGATATTTAAGCGTATTTATCGCCCTAATCAAGGATTAGGAAGAATACTTACCCACTTCCAGTGAGTATTTTAATGGCGACGGTGAGACAACGAAGGCACGTGGCTATGAACGGTGAAACGAATGGTGAAGTGGGTGGCGACTCACGGCAACTATTTAGAGAGGGAGAGGCTGTGGTGATGTGGTTCGGTGATGGTGGCGACAGTGGCTTGGCACGACGACGACAACAAAAGATGGACGGCGGCTCGGTGGTGGCTAGTGGACGGCAATGGTGGTGGTGGTTTCTCGGCGATGAGCGGCGAGAACATGAGAGAAAAGGAGAGCAAGAGGGGCGGTGGTAGGGGAAATGGCCATAAGAGAGGAGGAGGAAGGGAGAGAGAGTGAGAGAGAGTGAGAGAATGAGAGAATGAGAGAGAAGGCAAGAGTCTAAGCGGGTTTTCTCTCCTTGAAAGTCTTCTTCATCATTGCACTTCGTTAATGAGCAAGACCAACTCCCCCTCCATTTCCTCTCGTCCACTTTTGTTTGTCTTCTTCTTCTTCAAATCTTCACATCCAATCCTTCATAAAATGCTAGCTCTTCTAGAATGGGTATTTTGGTAATTTTATCAGAGTGTAGTATAAAATACTACATATGTACATGGGCCAAATTCATGTACAAGCTTGCACAATTCAATTTTGGGCTCAAATATTCTCATTAAGCCCTCTTTGGCGCCCTCTTTAGGTGTGAGGTCCATTGGGGCTGCCCGTGGGCTCAAGTCCTCATAGCTCTTCGTTCAAGGCCCGTTTCCATTTTTTCGATAATTCGTGGCCTGCTATTATTAATTTGAGCATCGTCCTAAAATAATCTCCTCATAATTCCCCTTGATTCCAAAACATTGAATCTTAATCTTGCTTCTCAAGTAGGGATCAAATTGAGGATGTGACAACATTAACTTTCCCATTCTCAAGAAGATTTGGAGAAGTTGGGTTTAGAGACGATCTATTGACACTCATCTCATTTGGTGGAATAGTTCTGAGTCGCATTTGGATAGAGCTTTATAATGTAAATTATTGGCTCAAATAGACATTATACTATTGTCATATTTACACGATGACAAAAACCAAGGTATCATGCAGAGCACACGTTTAGTTATTAGACTTTTGTCAATATAAAACTTTGACATCTAATATGTCCTTTTGTGTAAGTTGAAATGTGTTAAAGATAGAAAATGTAGACTTGTACTATATCATCTTTTATTTTTCCCAGAGAAATTACTTCTTACACTTCCAAATAGTTATGCTTTGCTCTTGTACTTTTTGAAATTAGAATGTAGTGTAATATATTTTATCATAAGGAAAGGTCACGTCGTTGCCCAACAGGTAGCTCTCATTTGTAAGCCTTCTAGGTGACTGTCATCTACCCTTAATTATAGGCATAAGTACAGCCCAAGTGCCAAAACTTGGTACAAGGGGACACTTAAGTGCCAAAAGTTACAAAATATACACTTAAGTGTCACTTTTCAAAACAAATGAATCACTTCAGTGATCCTCCCGGAAATCCTACATGGCAATTTTTTATTAATTTTCTTGCCTACGTGACTTGCCGGAGATCCACCTCAGCTAACCCTCACCCAAAATGACACCATTTCCATAGATGGACAAAGCAAAGGCCCTAAATTGGCTAAAACGGCATCGTCTCCCCATTTTCGTCTCTTATTGTCGACTAAATCCCTAAATCAGCCAAATTCCCCAAGAAGCGCTCAAACCCTAATTTCGATTTGCCCCAAAAATCCCTCAAGCACTCGAATTATTTCAATTTACCCCAAATCCCACCGAAGCGAAGGAGAAGGTGAGCGTTAACGTTTCTGTTATTGTAGGTTACCGAGTCCAAGAAGAACATTGTGGACTCGAACGAATCCCGAGAGAAGATTCTATGGATGTGCTAGATATAGAGAAAGTTCGAAGTGCAAATACTTCAAATGGGTTGATGCGAAGTTCTCTAATCGAGCGACGGAGGTGATATTGGACCTACTTGATGGGCGGCGTCAACCTTCATCTACGTTCTTGGGCGACTTGGACGACGTTGATTCAAAGCAAGTTGAAGTATTTTCGGCTAATTATTTGAAGAATGAAGTGTCAAAGCAAGCTGAAGTATCTTCAGTTAATTATTTGAAGAATGAAGTTTCAAGAATGAAAATTGAACGGAAGTGTTATCAAATGTTTATTATAGTGTTGTTTTGCTATATAGCCTACTTAATGATCAAATGTAAAGCACTTGAAGATAAGAAGAAGTTTCTTCAGCTGCCATAGTTGAAAATGAGTTGATAAATGTAATCGTTTTGGATTAAATGTAAATTATTTTATTTGTGTTTATGTTGTCCACACCATCGACTGACTTTGAGGGAGGTCAAGAAAAGGGAATGATGAGATGATGCACATGTTTTTGCTTGTTCTTTAATATAAAGCAACAAGAATGTGCACTAGGTCTTGTTGTGGTAGCTTGTTCGCTTAAAGTGAATGTTAACGTTAACCTAGCTGAACCGGAGTTGATTTAGGTTTGCTGCAAATTAGCTATATCATAGGACAAACACGAGTTATTACTTGGGTGCCATAAGTTGTATTTAGTGATCACTTTAGTGCTAGTCAGATTAAAGAAAATATCACTTAAGTGTCAGGTTATGTTGAAAAGTGATCATTTAAGTGCCACTCGGTGCTTAAAGTGAACACTTAAGTGTCAACTTCTCTAGGAAATGAGCACTTAAGTGCCAAATTTTGTCACTTCTTCCAAAATTAACATCAGCCACTAATTACAACTAGGCACCAACCATGACTAACCAGGCATCATCACAGACCCACCAATAGCCACCACTTGTGCATGAACCGCCAGCCTACCCCATTAGCCAACCACCACAGCATGAACCACCATCAACCTTACTAGGGCTATGGTGTGCTACTGTTGCAAAAGGTGCTGGTGCAGGTTACCAGCTCTAGCACGAATTGATGCAAGATGTGCAAACTGCACACTTGTATCAGGTGCTGCACAAACCCCCCAAACTACCAGTACAGATCCACTACCAACAGGCATGAACCTTCAATACAACCAGCTCTAGCACGACCAGAGTATGAACCACCGGTCACCACCACAACATGATCCACCATCAACTTGCATTGTGGCTATGGTGTGTTGCTGCTAGAAAAGATGTTAGTGCAAGCACTTTACACTAGATTGTACCAAGCACCACCTGGTGCAAGATGTGCAAACTGCACACTTGCACCAAGTGTTGCAAGGGCCTCCAACCATCACCATACACCCACCATCAATAATCACCAGCCACCAGTAGAGCAAGTAAAGTAGAATTTAAATCGGAAATATAAAAAACGCAACAACAAAAATTGATAAGTAACAAGAGCATTCCATTGATATTGATTTCAAGTTTCACCAACTCAGTGACAAACCAAAAAAAATAAAAAAATCATCCATAAGAACCTCCGAACTTCTCCCGGACTAAAAAAACACAAGTAAATTATAAGCAAAAGTTCGCACAATTAATTAAATGCGGCCAATAAAACTTACATTAAGAATGACTGTTCCAGTACGATCATCTGTATAAAGGCCATAACTATATTGTCTTAGCATCTTCCTTAGAGCCCCTCTTGTACGAATTGAAGTATCACGTTCAGCATCTTGTGATTTATTATCCCTTCTTCTAGCCTGTGATTTCTTAGGCCCTTCTTTTTGCCTTATAGTTGGCCCTTCATGTGGCTCTTCTAATGGTTGTTCAGCTTCAGTTACATTTGGCCCTTTAGGTGCAACAGGGGCTTCTTTGACCAATTTTTCAGCTAGGCGTCTTCTAGGTGGCTTTCTTGTAGCTTGCCCTTCAACTGGCCTTTTTGTAGCTAGCCCTTCAGCTGGTCTTCTTCTAGTTGTCCTTCTCGTATCTAGTCCTTCGACTTCATCAACACCTTCACCTAGCCTGTGTGGTAGCCCTTCTATTGGCCTTTCCATTGTTGGCACTTCCATTGGCAATCAAGTTGGAGCTTGCCATCTTCGAACCTAATAAAGACATTATGAATATAACATTAGCCTATATAATAACGTAAAGGAAAGCTAAAGAAGTTATTGAACTTATTGGGTATTTTTTTCTCAACTGAGTAACGGTCAATTGAATTGACCCTTGTGCAGTTTTAGCCAATCCTTCAGGTACAGTTGGGGCTTCAGCCAATCCTTCAGGTGTCTTATTTGTCACCTGACAAACACATTAAAAATACATGCTAATTATGCTATGTACAAATATGTACTAAACCAAAAAACAACATATACAAAAATATCATAACTTACGGGGTTTCTCATCGTCAACTGAAGAACAGTAGACTCATTTTGCCCTTCTATTTGGCCTTCAGTTGTTGCTCTACCGGTCCCTTCACTAAGCCCTTCCACTGGCCTCTCACCTGACTGTTCTTGCTGCTTTCTCAATCAACAACCTTTATTATTGTGCCCTGCTACATGACAATAAGAGCATGTCATCTTCACACCTGTCCTACTCATTCTTTGCTGACCCGAGACCTCCCCCTTCGACATTCTTCATCTTCGTTTTGGCCTTCCCATTTGCTTCTTCAGTGACAAAGGTTAAGGTGCTTCATGATTTGTTGGCTCCCATAACTTGCTACTTCTGATTGACTACATCATGAATTGGTATGAAGTAAGATATTTCGTTTTCTTGTACTAATCATCAATGTATTCGTCCACTTTATGGCCTTTCAATTGGATGGCACATATGGCATGTACACAAGGAATTCCATTTAGTTGCTATGCTCGACATGAACATTTTTTCGTACCTAGATGGACAACATACTTATCGAAACCCTTCATTATCTCATATCTTTCATCCCCATTCCAAATGGGATGACAATATCTACTTGTAGCCAAATTCTCATCTAATTTCTTGGCAATCCTAGGACCACATTGCCTAGTCCATTTCGCAGCCTCATCTCTTTGTTTGTAGAATCGAGTTATGACCAATACTTGTATATCTTCAAGTATTGAGATGATTGGTTTGCATCTCGCATCAATTGTTCTCCCATTGAATGCGTCACATATGTTGTTGTCAACATGATGACAATATCAACTTGCAGCCAAATTCTCATCCAATTTTTTGGCAATCCTAAGACCACATTGCCTAGTCCACTTCGCAGCCTCATCTCTTTGTTTGTGAAGTCGAGTTATGACCAATACTCGTATATCTTCAAGTATTGAGATGATTGGTTTGCATATCGCATCAATTATTCTCCCATTAAATGCTTCACATATGTTGTTGTCGACATGATTGCACTTGAATTGCTCGCTGAAAAAGCCTTGCACCAATGCTTCGGTTCTTTTTTGAATAGTGCATTAGAGCCTTCCTTGGTCAACTGAACCAATCCTTCTTTAGCCATCCTAAAGTCAGCCATACTCGTGCTCTTTGCTAGTTGCCAAAATTGCAATTGCAGCTTATCCCTTTTATAGGTCTTTGCCCAATTTGCATATATGTGCCGTGCACACATTTGATGTTCGGCATAGGGCATCAACTCGACTAATGCCGGAACCAGTCCCTACAATAATTTGAAACAAGAAATGTAAGAAAATAACATGTTGTTAACATAAAAAAGCAAACGAATTACTATGACATTACCTTTTGTTGGTCGCTCATAAATGCCCATCCTTCCCCATTTGTTATATCTAAGTCACCCATGAGATTTTTTAGAAACCAGGACCAATTGTCCTTGTTCTCTATCTTCACAACAGCCCAAGCCAATGGAAACATTTGGTTGTTCGCATATTTTCCAATTGCAACCAGTAATTCTCACTTGCACAAGCCCTTTAAGAAACAACCATCAAATCCTATCATCCATCTACACCAAGCTAAAAATCCCTATTTGCATGCATCGAAGCATACATAGAACTTATCGAACTTAGTCCCACTATTAGGAAGCGGCCTCTCCACGACCTCGACAAATACTCTCCACTTGAAGGGCCTCTCCCACACTTGCCCATATTCCTTATCATATGACCAATGAGTACCCTCATTACCTTTTGCTTCGTTCTTTTACATTGATTCTTGGAAACATTAATGCCTACATGCTCCTTCACCAACTGTTTGAACTGCGCAGTCTTTATCTTGGGCATCAACTTCATCAGATCGAATAAGTGCTTCGACAGCCATGCACTTATTACCCTTTTGTTTTGAAAATTAATGGAACAAGTATGTTCCTCTTGGAAAAACCTAATCTAGAAGGATCCACTCCTCCTACCAAACATGCCATAGATCTTCCATAGACAATTTTGCTGTGAACACCTAGCTCTTACAAAGGCCTTAGTGTTTCTAATGAAGTCAATGTTCATTTGTTCAGCAATGGAGTGCTTCAGTATAGCTTGCCTAAATTGTTTGGCATCTTGGAATTTTATACCTACCGACAAAGAAGGAGAAGCAACAAACGGATCATAAGAAGGAAACTTACTTTTCCTTCTACACACAGGTCATTCATCTTCTTCAAGCTTGTCCTCGGAAGTAGCATTTTTTATACTTTCTTCATAATCAGTCTCTTGACCAGCAACACTAGCATCTACAGGGCCTTCAGCCTTGTTTGGAGCTTCTTCAGCTACTTGCAAAGCTGTAAATTTATTAGTCAAAAAGTCCATTTGTTCTCTCCTTGACTGTACAAGCTCCTCCTCGTCCTCATCACTTAAAATTTTTTCAAAGGCCAACCCTTCATCGTCATCATCACTGGATTGAGTTACTTCCCAATCTAATCTAGTGATTGTGACATCACCACTTTCCTCTCTATCCTGCTAACTTTCATCCCTACCATCTCCCCCTTCTCCTACTTTGGTGCTCTCTCCATCATCATCTTCATCCTCAGACTCACTATTATACTTAACGTATACTTTCGCTTCTTCGCCATGAAGATAATGGTCCAAAACATCTCTAAATCCATTATCATCTTCTAAGCTTCTCAAACCCTTCCCCGAAACACAATATAGCACTTCTATATTTTGTAAGGCAAATATGTCACTATATCCCTAACAAACCCAATATAAGATGCCTTATGTACTTCGACAAAAATAGTGCCCTCATTTCCCTCCTCATACTCCCACTCGTCCTCCCCAATGTCAAAGTCTCCTCCATAGCAAACAATGATAGCAACATAATCCTTATTACAAGCTATTTCTGTAAGCAATGAAAAAAGAAAACAATTAACTTTTTGGGACCATATCGACAAGAGACAATCGACAATTGTAATTGCACATGGAGGTCCCCACACTCTCATACATTTTATTAAAGAAAGAGAAGAGCATCTCACAATAGTCACTTTCATTATAAAATGACCAATAAATAGAGGTCCCTACAATAAGGACAACTCCCCCACGATACCCATTTCAATATTTCGATTACAAAATGACCAGAAGTCCCTACAACAACCACTCCAAGCCCTAGAAATCGCTCTCGCACATCACAAAATATCCCATCGAAGCTTTAAAAATACCCTCGCACATCACAATATCCAACAAAGCCCTAAAAATACCATCGCATATCACAATGCCATATCTGAGTCCTAAATCACACATCACAATGGCATACCGGCCCTAATTTTTTCTTGGCCGAGCCCTAAATTGCTAATGCGAATCCTTGAATTACTCTAGCACTACATCTGAGCCCTAAATCGTCTATCATAGTACCATCCGAGCCTTATCTTTCCTGGTCAAACCCCACACTTCATAATCGAGCCCCAAATTTTCCATCTAAGCCCTAATAGACAATTCCGAACCTTAATTTCATCCATAGGGAGAGAAAAGACAAACCTCAGTGAGCGATCGACAGCAAGCAAACAATGACGGCGAGCGACGATGGTGAGCGACGACGGTGAGTGACGACGGCTAGCGAGCCCTATGCCCTCTATGAAGATGAACGGCGACGAAGACAGGAGTGAATCACCTGATGTGTTTAGCCGAAGTAAGCTAAACGACGTCGTTTTTTCTTGTGAAAAAAACATCATTTAGCTTGGCCAAGCCACAAGTCCACGTGTATTTTTTAAGTCCACGTCGAAAAATTTTCATAGGGCACGTGTGTTTTTTTTTTTTCATAATTGCCACCTCAGTAAAGTTTGTCATCGGAAAATGCCACGTATGCATTTTGGCTGGATTTTCTCGCCGTTGGCACTTAAGTGATCCATTTTGCTCCGATTTTGGCACTTAAGTGTACCTTTTGTAACTTTTGGCACTTAAATATCTCCCGTGCCAAGTTTTGGCACTTCAGGGATCTGTATGTCCTTAATTATATATACATGTAGAATGAAGTCACGAGAAAACTAGGATTTGTTTTAGAAAATTTAACTATAGATATAAGTGATTAAAAGGATCACGTAAATTCTCATTATACACTACTACTGGTAGAAGTAGAGCACAAAGTCATGCTTAATAATTAATATCATCCTAAGGAAAAATTACTGAAAAAAGTCAAAAACCTATTGCACTTATTGCCTATATAATTTATCCGACCAATTTTCATCAAAAATAGTTGACGTAGACACCGATTGTCCTGCGTGGCATAATGAGTGCCAATATGATAATTAATTAAATAATTTTTATAAACTTTCTCTTCTTTTTTCCCCCTTTTTCTTTAGCCATTGGCTGATCACCGGCAACTAGCCATTGGGGATGGCCAACAAGGGATGGTCTCACCCTTGCCAAGGTAAGGATCGGCCTAGTATGGGGGCCCTTGCTCAGGCCTATATATATAGAGTCTCCTCTTTCCACCCATCAAAAAAAAAAAAAAAAAACAAATAGTTGTATTTTATCCTCCATTAGATAAAGATACGTTAAGAGAAAAACAGGTTAAGAGAAAGAAATTGCACCAATCATCATCGACAGCGATACTATGGATAAAGGTATGATTCCATTATTCTCATTGCAAAAACTCATGAAGATCTAAGATCCCCGTCTATGTACTTCCAGCATTATCGAATTACATTGTACCTCCCAAGAAAGAGACACCCTCTCGAAACAGTACGACACACATGCGGTAGCCAATTGCAAGGGAAAAAAGAAGAAGAAAGTTTGATGTTTTAGGCGATCACGAGAATGTTGTATCACTCTCTAAAGAGTCGCCATGGATCCAATCACTTGCTAGAGGCGGACTGGAAGATAAAGAGTGCCATCAGGAATGCTGTGACGGCCAAAGCGACCGTCGCCAAAGGGGAGTTTGGCCCAAAGTACTTCAGGGACGAATTAAAAACTTGAAGCGGGCTGGATGGTTTCTCACCGCCCTTGAGGAAATCTCCGACGATCGCTAAGCTCGGCTCCAGCACCAGCCTCTCCCGCGCCTTCTCGACACCTTCCCCCGGACTCTTGAAAACCCCAGTCGCATCGATGCGGCGGATGTTCCACCCGCGCTCCTCCTTAAGCCTCCGGATCTTCTCTGTTTGTCGACAGGTTAACTTGAAGGTGTTGACCTTGATCTCGTGGATGGCCTCGTCGAGCAACACCTCCTTCGGCTTCTCGCAGTCGACAATCAGCCGGTTCTCAACCCTCAGGAAGCGGTCCATCTCCGGGACCCCGATCGAGCGGCGAATGCCGCGCGAGTAGTCGGCTTGTGGGATGAACACACCCCGCACCTCATCTATCAGGCCCCCGGCGACCATCTCGTCCACCCGTCTCGACACGCGCTCCTTCAGGACGAGCGGCGACACGTCCAACCAGAGGAAACAGGAATCGTAAGTGGACTTGAAATTATATGCCGGGTCCTCCACAAGCACCTCGATGAAGGAGTTCGATCCTCCGGCAAGGATTGCGGCACCCCCGCGTTCCGTTATCTGCTCGATGGCAATCAGCGCATCGCGGCAGAAATCATGCACTGAGTAGTCGACGTCGGGGTCGTCGACCACTCCTAGAAGGTGGTGCGGCACGCCTCGGCACTCGAGCTCGGTGACCTTGTTGGTGACAACATCGAGCCCCTTGTACACTTGGATTTTGTCGGTATTGATGACCTCGGTTTGAAAATGGACCGCGAGATCGATCGAGAGCTTGATTTTCCGGTTCCTGTTGCTCCCATGATAAACACGACCTTGGGCTTGTTCAACTTTGGAGCTCCATGAATGGACTTCATGACTACCATGCTAAAAAAAGAAAACAATAAATATAAAACACGACTTTGTAGAGAAAATTCATGAACAAGGTTCTTTCCCGGTTCGCCCTCATCGCGCACGAATGAGAATGAGGAATGAGGGGGAAAACAATACCTGGTATTACAAGTGAAGGAAGTGATGGATATACTGCAAAAGGACACAAATTGCAATGAATAGATTGGTACATATTCAATACTCATAAAAAGGGAGGAAAAAAAAAGCAGAAAACTATTAGATCAGGAAAAATTTCATGGAAATCTCATCAACTCTATCCCCTTTTTCTACGAAACATACAAATTTTCTCCTTAGTGCCAAAAAAAAAAACCTATGTAAACCCTCTAAACAGATTGAGAAAATGAGACAAAAAATCAAGAACACGGCTCACCTTTCCTAACAATTGCACTGAAATGAGACCTTGACAATGAGAGATAATGAGGTTAGGCCTTGATATATAACATTTCTTGTGGACCAAAAAAGAATCAGCTCAATATGGAAGATTTTTTAAGAAATTGGATTTTGTCTTGTGGGCCGTCATATTGTCTTAAATAGAACTAAATACAAAGTTGATTTCCTTTCTCTTTTGGGTAGGAAAGATCAGAGCATAAAATTGCATGATTAGGTAAATACGCATCAAGTGATAACAAAGTTGGAAGTCACGTGGCTGCCATTTCGCAAAAGGAAAAATCGGCGTTTCTTTGGAAAAAAAAAATCACCAAAAAAATACTGGTCCCAAAAATGTAAATATGGGAATAATCAGAAATAAACTCAGATTGTTGTTTGTTTTGGTTATAGACCCTGAGCAACTTATCCGTTTCATTACTATTTCTAGATACGCGAAGAAGGGCCCACATGTTGCCTCAATTGAACTTTTTCCAAAGTTGATTGCTTTTCCCTTTTGGAGGAGATCGGAGGATTGAATCGCATAATTAAATGTTAATAAATGCACTTGCAAGTAATCACATTGTTATGTCTAGCACAATTAGATAAGTTCTATTATATTTGGTATATTTATGATGAAGTATGTATGAGAGACACCTATTATCTATGATTGAGTGTGTTTTTTTTTTTTTTTCGGTCAAATGATTGAGTGTGTTTTAGAAAGGCACCATTTGGAGGGTATGAGTAATTATTTTTCAAGATAAATATAAAATGATAACTTTTGAAAATAACCTAATACAATTGTGAAAAATAGAACATTCTAAAAAAAGAAAGTTCTCTCTCTCCATCAAATAAAAACACTAAAGGGTTCCATTATCGACTTTGAGAAACAATTGACATTAACGTTGTGGAATGGGAATACTTTCCTTATGATTGTATTCAGACCAATGTGAAGTCGTATCGTCTATCGTTCATTTGTGATCCAACATACATTCCTAGGGTGATTTCCTTATTGTGCATCGAAAAGGTAAATCGTTTCTTCTGCCAATTATTCTTTCAACACCAATGTCAGAGCCTGTGTTATGATCTCTGTCTTGTTTTTCTGTGAGTTTTTTCACTTGTTGATCGATATGAAGATCGAATGAATGAACTTCATGTCGTCTAGATGTTCATTTCTCATCATCGTAACACGAATCATTGAAAACAATCCAGATGCGAAAAATGGGTTTGAAGGATGAAGATGGTTTTGTTTTGACAATTTTTTTTAGTAAATATGAGATTTGATTACACAGAGTGAAAGATCTCGTCGAGACGAACAAAACGGCAGGTGACAAGCCGCCGGACACACCCACACACGCAGCCAGAAGCCACGGGGCGTGAGCGCCATGCACCCCACACATTGGGACTGCCTAGCGCGTGGCCTCACATGCATGTCATCCAAGCCAGCATTCTCGTTAGTAAAACTATAGGTAACCGACGTGCTGACATCATCAATTTGATCCGACCCTGTTGACACCTAAATTTTGGTAATTCGTTTAATTGTTTATTAATTGCATTGGAAAATTAGGGATTATTTCTAACTCCATAACAAAAAATTTTCATTAAAATCTCATCGCATATAGACATTAGGAGCACTTGCATCACTAATTTTAAAATTTACCAAAAATTAATTAATAAAAAAATTGAATTTTTCTATAAAAAAAAGATTGAAAAAAACATTGTGGGTCCGGGCTATGGTTGGGCCTGCCCAGCCCCTTTCTTTTCTTCTTTTCCCTCTCACACGGGCTTGGCCCATTCTTCTTCTTTCCTTTTTTCTTCCTCGGCCCGGCTCGGTCAACCTTTTTCTTCTGCCTTTCTTCCTCCACGCGAGCAGCAGCAGCAGCGATAGAGGCAGAAAAAGATGATGAAGCAAGCGGCGAGGGTCAGAGCAGAAAAAGGGCAGCAAGTCAGCAGCAGAAGTAGCAGCAAGTCAGCAACAGAAGGAGAAAAAACGAAAAGACAAAAAAAAAGAAAAAGAAAAGGGGGGAGAACCGAGAGAGAGCAGCGGAGAGAACTCGAACGGACAGAGGGAGACCGAGGAGGAGAGCAAGAGCCGGGTGAAAGGAGGCTATTCTGAAAAAATCAGATCTGAGGGGACTCCGGGGGAGCTCGAGGGACCGAGGAGGAACTCAGACAAAAAAAGAAAAGAAAACGAGAGGGAGGTTGGTTTCGAGTGTTGTGAAAAAAAAGACCGAGAGACTGAGCGAGAGGAGAGAACGGATCTGAGAGTGAGAGTGAGGCTCGAGAGGGTCTTCTTTTGTTGCCGGAGGACCGCCTAACAGCCGCCGCCCGTCGCAGGCTCCGAACGAACCAGGTTGGTTTCTTTCTTTCTACCCGAATACCTTATTTTCACGAGGCGTCGGGCCGGAGCTCGCGCCGACCAGTTCGTGCGAGCCTCGGCTCCTATCGTGCCTCCATGAAGGTTTCTCTGCATGCTGCCGTGTCTAGTTAGAAGCCTAGGCCCGGTCTGAGTTCGACTCGAGTCGAGAACCCTTTGTTTTACTCACGCACGCCGAGTGTTTGATGAAATGCTTCACTGAGGAAGCGAACTTGAATCCTTAAAACCGGAGCTTAGATCTCTGTTATCTACACGATCTGCTCTAATATTGTTGTCTCGATAATGTCGTTGGTGTTTTATCTGATTTTTTGGTGGCACATCTCTCATTTTTCGAGCCGGCCTTCGCGCACAACCCTCCCGCTGGAGATACGCCCTTCACTGGAGAAGCCCGTGGTTAGGGGTCACCTTAGTCAGTCTTTCCCGTTTATCTCGCGAGGTCCTAGTGTTGAGTTCGTCGATGATGATGTCTCGGCGAAGTAGGTGTGCCCGAAACATAGTTTCGTTGAGGGTAGACTCGATGGAGGAAGAAACGCAGGGAGAGAAGTGTGCATGCATGCAGAAGCAGGAAGAAGAAGACCAGCAGGGAGGAGAGAGAAAAAAAAAAAAAAAGAAAAAAGAAAAAGAGAAACGTAAAAAAAAAAAAGGAAAAAAGAAAGAATAAAAACAAAAAACAAAAAAAAAAATAGAAATATAAAATGGGCCGTGGTTTTAGGTTGGCTATTGGGGCTGAATTCGTTGCGTGCCGGGAATAGATTGGGCGGAAAATAGGAATTAGAAATGGGAGGAATTAGAAATGGGCCATTTTTTAAGGAAAAAAAAAAGAATTTTTCGTGGGCCTTCTTGTGGGTTTATGGCGTCGGCCCGTTTTTAACCAACCTGGACCAATAGGGTCTGGGCCGGTTTAGTAGGGCCGGGTCTCTTGACCCGGCCCGAATTATTTTTCATATAAAAAAATCGAATTAATAAAAAATATTAAAAATCATTAAACAATATTTAAAATTCGAAATTTCAGAAAATTCACAAAATTCATGGAAAATTCAGAAACCTGAAAATTTATAAAAATTTTCGAAAAAAATATATTTTTTAATTAAAATATATATATTCGAAAATATTAAAATATTAGAGATTCCAAATTTTTTTTTCAAAAATCCAAAAAAAAAATTCCAAGTTTGTTTTAGAGTTCCCTAAGAGGCTTTAAAATAGTTCTTGGACAATTTTCTCTTAAAAAATGTCGGAAAATCATCGGCTTAAGATTGTGCTTAAAAT
Organism: Corymbia calophylla; assembly: GCA_014182845.1. Taxonomy (NCBI): domain Eukaryota; kingdom Viridiplantae; phylum Streptophyta; class Magnoliopsida; order Myrtales; family Myrtaceae; genus Corymbia; species Corymbia calophylla. The sequence goes on from CM024699.1 coordinate 17,660,714, forward strand.
TGAACAAACCCTCACGGCTTCACTTTAGGGTTTTAATTATCCTCGGATACAATTGCCCTTGATTGCACGCTTAAGATGCGATGATTATGGTTTCCCCTTAGTTTAATTAGGTTTGTCAATTATTTATCTCTTAATGTTAGGTGTTTATTTTCTCTAGCAATTTATTAATGTTTTCTTAATTATTGATTATTATTTTGAATGATTGCACACCCGCGTGATCACTTTACATGTTAGTGGTTAAGTTTAAAATTAATCTAAACTGCCTGACAAAAGTCTTTTTATTGCTACCATCAAACCATCTAAAACAAGGCATGTGGAAACCTCTTCTGATTCTGATTCCGATATATTCATCCGATCATCCTCTTCGGAAGAAACCTTGTTTATGGTAGACAATGTCAAGGAAGAATGAATGTCTTCCGAATCAGAAGTACTGCACTAGGACCAGCCTGATGCCACTTAGACTTTTACTACATCATCCTCCAAAGTTTATTTTACTTTGGATGATATTTCATACTATAAATGGCCTGAAAGGCTCCAGGAATTCCATGCCTGGCTCACCACTAGGCATATTTCTGAACCAAGCACTTATGATATCCTGCTGGAATTCACAAGCCGCTTTACCGGAGCCCTCAAAGACTAGTGGCACACTGTCTCAAAACAAGACCAGCTATACCTCTTGACATAGCCACTGGATAATGCCATTCAAATTATCCATATGTACTTCATCGGAAAGCCTCAAGATTCGAAAGAACTCAAACGAAAAGAGTTCTTTGAACGAAAATGTTGTTCCTTAAGGCGCAAAGACCTTGATCGACATTTCCAAGCTATGATCAAGCTATTTTATTTGCTTGGAGCAGATTGGAACCTCAAACCAATCTTCTTGGTGTCCATTCCAAAAGAAGTAAGCCAAGCTGCAGAAAAAACTATTCAACAAAAGCAGAAAAGCTTGATCGAAGCTACCCCTGGTGAAATTCAGCAAGTCATCCATATTGCCATCGAAGAACTTTGCCTTCGACGAGAAGCTTTTCGAAGCTATCTCAAAAAAAATAGACATCTTGATAAAGCATACCTCAAGCCAGAATTGAAGATCAAATGTCCAAAGGATTGTTCCAATCCTTCCTACATGGGGTGCAAAAAAACGAGACATTTTAAACGATTCTCTTTCAAAAAGACACGCAAAGGAAAAGGCAAAGAAAAGTGGAAATTTTTGCGAAAGAGCCATCATCGCTCTTCTAAGAAGCAAAGCAAAGACAGATGTTATGTCTGTAACAAAAAAGGACATTTTGCCAAAAATTGTCCAAAGGCAAAGAAGCGCGGAAGCTACTTGATTGATAAAATTGCCAAAAGCACTGGAATCCAGCTTGATGACTTTGACATTGAGTTTGTCTTCTCCCTAGATGATCAACCTTCGTAGAATACTCTATGTGCCATCCAGACGCATAGCTCAGACTCAATCTCAGATTTCGAGAATGATATGTTCACTTTCTTCCCTGATTCTCCTGAAGAAATACAGATCGCAGAATCAATCCACTATCCATACATCCATGTTCATATCCTCTTATCCAAATATCATAAGCCAATCTCTCTTGTGGCTCTCATAGATACTGGAGCCAGCTCTTCCATTCTGGACACAAAGATACTCCCAGAAGAATTTTGGAAGCCATATACCAGGTATTTCAATTATGCTTCTGGAGACACTTTTGCTACTAAGTATCGCAACAAACCCATCACCATCCAATTCTTTTCCTAATATTCCATAACTACCAAAGTCCTTGGTTCCAGATCTCCCGATAAAGATATCATCATTGGTTGGGATATCCTGACGTAACTTCCCAAACTTATAATCCTCTTAAGTGGCCTCCGTTTCAAAAATCAATTCTAAGAATTTGTGGATATCAAGAGATTTTATGCTCTTCAACCAGCAATGCTAGACCCCATTATCCAAAGTTTGCTTTCCTCTTGTGCTGAGACTCATTCTCAGTTTTCTCAAACTTGCACTCAGCCCTTATGGAAAAATTCTCTCTTTTATGTCAAACTCCCTTTCAATATGAATGAAGATATAAACCCTACAAAAGCCAGTCATTCTGGGATGAGCCCAGAACACTTTGCACTTGCCCAACAAGAATGCGCGGAACTACTGGCACAAGGTCTCATTGAACCTTCTGACTCCCAATGGGCATGTGAAGCCTTCTATGTCAACAAGCGAGCTGAACAGAATCGTGGGAAAATGAGGTTAGTAATTAATTACCAATCTCTGAATCAATTCCTCCAATATGATAAATTCTCATTGCCCCATCGAAACTCTCTCTTTCTTAGCCTTGCCCAAGTAAAGATCTATTCAAAGTTTGACCTCAAGGTAGGATTTTGGCAATTGGGTATTGACCCAGCAGACAGACCCAAAACCGGGTTCTGTATCCCAAACCAGCATTTCCAATGGACAGTTGTTACTTTTGGTTTTAAAACTGCACATTTCCTTTTTCAAAAGGCTATGTGTAAAATCTTTGAACCCATCCTGCCCAATTCCTAGATCTACATAGATGATATCCTTCTTTTTAGCCCTGATGAATAATCCCATTGTCAACTCTTGACACAATTTTCTGATATTGTCAAAAAGCACGGAATTATGCTTTCCTAGAAAAAAATGATTCTAGCTCAAAAGGAAATTGAATTCCTTGGCATGCGTTTAAAAGAAGGAACCTATTGCCCTGAATCTCATATTGCTGACGAACTTCAGAAATTTCCTGAAAAGGATTTCACCACTAAGCAAGTTTAGCAATTTCTTGGCATTGTGAATTATTTGCACGACTTTGTCCCCAACATCTCTAAAACCCTTAGACTACTTCAGAGGATGCTCAAGAAAGATCCTCCCCCATGGGGACAGAAGCAAACTCAAGCTGTTTCTCAACTTAAACAGACTCTACGACACCTGCCTCCTTTGAAGATCCCCTCTACAGGTAAACAGATTCTTCAAACTAATGCCAGTGATAAATACTGGGCAGCTGAAATCTACTATTATTCCACTTTTAAGGAAATACTTGCCGTCAAGTATGGAATTAAAAAATTCGAATTCCACCTCATTGGACATCATTTCCTCATCAAAATGGATATGTCTTCTTTTCCTCAGATACTCAAGTTTAAATAGAAACAAGTTCCCCATCCTCAATTATTCCGAGGGGCTGAATGATTTTCAAAATACTCCTTTGATGTTAAGCATATTCCAGGGACTAAGAATGTCCTTGCTGACTTCTTGTCTAGACCAAACGAACCATTGGAGGTAATCAACATGTATGTCAAAAAGGAACCTCTCCTAGGGACATACTGCACTACCAACATCCAAGGTGGTTGGCCGAGTCTCAAATATCTTCCTGATGTCTCAATTGCAATCAGAAACAATGTTTTAACAGAAAAACTTCAAGAGTTTATGTGGGACTATCATCTCCGAATCTTTCGAGATTATGGCGGATTAATGCTCAGACCTGATGGACTCCATCTTGGATATTCATTTATTCATCATCTCCAATAGTCTCCTAATGATAAATTTTCAAAAGACCTGAAATGGTTATTTTGGTACATGTTCAACCTGTACACCATAGCCATTGAATTCCCCACTGACAAACTTTTGCAGGTCTTTATCAAAGACGGACGCGGTTAAGAACACAACCGGAAATATCTCCTAGAGATCTTCACATGGTTTAAACCACTCGCTTACTGGAAAGAACTTTTCAAGATTCAAAATCGTCAATGAAGGCCTGAATTGGAAAGACATGCTGTTGTCTTATTCCACCGATCATGGACATTTTGCCATCCCACTGGATGGATTTCTGACAAATCTTCTCTTGCAGGCACTTCATCTTACAGGCCCCAAGTCTTCCAAGAAGTGGCACGAGTTTATCAGACATTTCCCTACTCTATCACCACCAGCAGGCCTACCTCTCGAGAACTCCAGAGAATCCTATGTCAAGAGAACCGAGTCATCCCATCAGAAGCATGGCCTCCTGCCCATGTCCCTGTGTCATGGGATCACTTCGAAGGTTGGGATCCTGTGAGAAATGAAATTCAAGAAGCTCTCAATGTCTTCAGACAAAACAATCCAGACTCTTCTAAAACAATCCAGACTCTTCTACTCCCTATGACCCTTGGGGGGGTCTGCTCTCACAAGACCCTTGGGGAGACACCAAAAATCACGGCCCTTTTCAAGGCTCTTTCTTCGATCCTTTCGGTGCTAGCTCCTCTCGCCAACTTGATTTGTCGGCAGAAGAGATCGAGAATCTCATCCGTACCTTCAAACGCGAAAAAGACGAAAGCTCCAGTCCATCAGATGAAGATGAAAACGCTCCACTCAAAGTACAGCTAGCTCATCATAGTTCTGATTATTCGGACTATGACTATAATGCTAGGGATGGGGCGTTCAGGTGTACCAGGAGGTGACACCGAAGACTCAGTAGAAGTCGGGGATTACTTTTGCTTTTGCTTAAGTTTACGAAGCTTTTCTCAAAGAGTCAAGAAATTGTTCCGAGGAGGAGGAGCAGCTGAGCTTAAGACAGCAGCAGATGAGAAGGATGCCCCGAGAGGGGAAGATTCGGGTTTTGAAGGTAAGGAAGGAAAGAAGGATTGGTCAACAGGAGTGAATGACTGTTGGCTTTTGAGAATCTGGATCTATCTTTTAAGCTTTTCAATTTCTGGTCTCTGATCTTCCAAATAATGGCTAGGGGGTGTTTGCTTGGTTTCTAGCAGGTGAAGCCTTTTCTGGAAGTCTTTCAGCATTTTGCAAGATAATGTAGTGTTCTGATCTACACTTTCAAGTCATGTAGCAACAGTTCCAAGGATCTCGTTTTGAGCCAAAGTATTCTCAGTTTGCCAATTTAGGACAGTTTCAACAGCAGAAGGCTGCTTGTGCTGTCCTTGGGCATTAAGGCCAGTGGGGTTAGGTATCTTCGGTAAGTACTGATATCTTTGGTGAGGGTCAGAGAACTTTTCCAACGGAGGAAATTTCCGATTACTGCCGGACTCAGGTTCTTTGGTCTCAAGTGGAGGGAAATCATCAGGTAAAAACATGCATATGCTGGGTAGAACAGGAGGCGGCTTTGAATTAGGTACAAAAGTACCTGGCTTGGGTAGGCTTATGGGACAAGAGGGGTTCTTTTTTACCCATCTCTGGATCAGCTTATAAAAAGGCGAAGTGGTCATGGGTTTGGGTGATGGTGGTTTAGAGGAAGGATCTGGCTTGCAAGGGGATGGAGATGAAGTCACCTTGGGAGGTTCGGGTGGTCCATAAGAGACAATGAACTGGTATTTGCCATCTTCTTCTCCAAGGGGTCCAACAGTTGGATCTCCATTAAGATACCTTTGGTAAATGGTATTTTTCTTTTTCTTTTTTTGGAAGAAGGACTGTTATCTTCATCGTCAAATTTTTTGCATGAAGAGCAAGCACAATCAGGATCCCAGAAACAATGTCCGGTGGGATCTTTGAAGAAATGGATCGGCTGTCCTTGTGGACCAAAGGATTGGACAAATTGTTTATTGTCTGATTCACACGAAACTGGATCAGTAGGACAAGGTGTGAAATGAAGGATGGTAGGGAATATAGAGGAGGATTCCTCTTTTGCCTTGTCAAACTTGATGGAAACTGTACCATCTTTTTTCCTAGTAAACTGAGGTTCACTGGATTGAATCGGTTTGCAACTCTGGTGGAGTTTTTCATAGTTGGTGACCCAACTATCAGGGAGGAGCCTAACAAGCTCATGCCGTGGGATTTGGTGGGGAACATGGATACAAGAGGTCTGGTCATGGTCGACTAAGATAACAAGTGCATCTTCGGAGTTTGGAATATTAAGGTCAATGGCATGATTTTGGACATGATAGATCATTTGGTAGTGCAAGGTGGCAGCAATGGATCCAGGAGTTTGAGGGGCTCCAGTGATCTGTAGTTAGACCTTAAGAGCAGTGAGTAGGTTAGGATCTGCAAGAGCAATGTTGAAATTGGGGAAAAGTGTAACAAAAACAGTGCCCACATTCATTGTTGTCTGGATAGTGCCAACACAGACTTGCTAATATTCCAGAAATCTGATGCCCAAAAGGGCAAGGCGAGCAGCAACTGGTAGGCCTTTGCAGCCATGGAATGTTAAAGCAAGGCAGATGGCTCTAAAATGGAGATGAGTATAACCTTGTTGTATTCACTGAGCTAGAAATTCAGGGGGAATTTGTAGAGTAACAAACTGTTCTTGCTCAATTGCCTGGATGTGGTGTTGATCAAATTGTGAAGATTGTACATACTCCTTGACTGTCCGAGGGGTATGTCTAATAAGGTGTTTGATGGATCGGAGTGGGGAGAAAGAGGGTGGTTTGGCAAAAGCAGTGTAGGGATTCATTATGGGAAGTTGAGTTTCTAAAATCTTACTATCCTCAGTGAGGTAAGCAACCTCATAGGGGTAGTCTATTTTCGAACATGAAGATTTTCGAAGTTCTGGGGGAGATTGTAGTGAAAGATTGGAGGTAAGGGAAATGGGAAAAGGTGTGGAAGAAGGAGAATTGGATGTATCCATTGGAAGAAAGGCTCTCTTCTAGTACCAAAACGTAATTGCAAACAAACAATATAATTCAAAGAAATCCATGGCTCTGATACCACAAAGGTTTCTATGGAGCTAAGCTCGATAATTTGAGCAGAAAACTTATGGCAAGTCTACTATCCCACACACAGCTCTCCTGGCCTTAATAGGAACTGCCTATTAGCCACCGAGTTCCTTCTCAAGTTTCAACCTTAGGCTATAGTAATATCTAGAATATTGGAAATACTGATGCACAAGATCCCAAAAGGGCAAGTGCAGAGCATACTCCAGGATTTTTCTCAATCATAGTGTTTGTTCAGAACCAACGTTTGAAACTAGAAGAGAAGGGGAGTGTTTAGAAGATCATGTTGATAGTAGAGTACCCAACACACTTCTTATTTCATTCTCTGGTTTTTACAATGGAGACTCATTGCTTATATAGGCAGAAGAGGATACAAACGACAAGAGCAGGCAAGCTGGCCATGCTCAGACACAATTATGAGAGCACATTAGCCACTTATGGGCTACATGCATAGGGAGTCCTAAAGAAATCCTGTGACAAGCTATAAACAGTGATTTTTTGCCTCGTGCTACAATGAACAGTCGGCTAAGTGAACAGTGACCATTGCTATAGTGAGGCATACTCCCATGCCCCGCTTGGTTTCTAGCTGACCCCAATAGGCTAGTGGCGATTCCTTATTTGAAGATTTTCATGAACACCCAATGTCACGCGGGGTATGGGCTTGGGAGGGCCCATGTCTAACAAGAGTCCTAGACCCACCCTTTGAACAATACCCCTAAACCTATTTAGACATTTCTTTTCCCGTCGAGACGAGAGAAACATAGGTTGCGACAGACCCGACCTAGTTGACTAGTCAATGGGTCAAATCGGATTGACTGGTGTGATCGGATGGCCGGTTGGACCGGTCAACCTAGTGGACCAGTCTAATGGCCCGAAATGGATAGGCGCGTGCACCACACACGCCGCGCATTCAGGCAATGCGTGTGGGTATATGTGATTGTAGCCATTATGTTATCCCTAACAGGTGCATAATTAGAGCTCCCAAGTGTAGGTATACTCACTGGTCGCACTGTTTTCTTGCTAGTATAAATCGTTTCTAAAGTAGATGAATGTTGAATGCCTTATATCCTTGATAGAGCGTTACTAAACTCATCATGTCCGAGTGGGAGATGTTACATTTTGGTACGTCCATGATGGGGTATGTCCAAAAGACACCTATTGCTTATGATAGAGTGTAATTTAGAGAGATACCCTTTGAAGGGGTATGAGCGGTTATTTTTTTCAAGAGAAGTATAAAAGGATAACTTCAGAAAAATAATCGCTAACGAACAAACGAAATTGAGAGAAAGAGAATCCTCTCAATCAAAAGAAAAACACTCAAGGGTTCCATCATCTACTTTGAGAAACAATTGGCATCAACACTGTGGAATGTGAATACTTTCCTCGTGATTGTATTCGGACCAACGTGAAGTCGTATCGTTCATCATTCGTTCGGGATTCAACGTGCATTCCTAGGGTAATTTTTTATTATGCATTGAAGAGGTAAGTTGTTTCTTCCGCCAACTATTTCCTCCAACTATTTCCTCCAGTTTTAGACAATTTAACTAAGATATAAGCGATTAAAAGGATCACGTAAAAATGGACAAATCCATGGTCGATGCCATCTATCGGGGCAGCAACATTAATGTTATAGAATGACTTATGTAAGGTCGCTGAAATTTTTTTGCTCTTTTTCCCCGTTTTGTTAATTCTCATTATACACTACTACTAGTAGTAGTAGAGCATGAAGTCATGCTTAATAACTAATATCATCCTAAGGAAAAATTACTGAGAAAGTCAAAAACCTATTGCACTTATTGCCTATATAATTTATCCGACCAATTTTCATCAAAAATAGTTGATGTCGATGCCGATCGTCCTACATGGCATAGTGAGTGCCGATATGATAATTAATTAAATAATTTTTATAAACTTTCTTTTCTTTTTCCCCCCTTTTTCTTTACCCATTGGCTGATCACTGGCCACTAGCCATTGAGGATGGCCAACAAGGGATGGCCTCACCCTCTTCAAGGCATGGATCGGCCTAGCATGGGAGGCCCTCGCTTAGGCCTATATAAATAGAGTCTGATCCTCTTTCCACCCATCAAAAAACAAAACAAAAAACAAACGGTTGTATCTTATCCTCCATTAGATAAAGATACGTTAAGAGAAAAGCGGGTTAAGAGAGAGAAATTGCACCAATCATCTTCGACAGCAATTCTATGGATAAAGGTAAGATTTCATTATTCTCATTGCTAAAACTCATGAAGATCTAAGATCCCCGTCTATGTATTTCCTGTTAGAAAAAAATACACGTAATTCTTTGATGCGGAAATTCGAAAACCAGTGATCTTTGATCTTCATAATTTTCAAAAAATAGATGAAGACGTACCTTTATCCATAGCGTTACCCTTGAAGTCAATCGTTGTGGAAAACCGAAGAACTCGAACCAAATGAAGAAATCCGATTTCTCTCCCTTAACCCACTATTCTTTAATGCATTCTATCGATGGAGGAGAGAATACTGAGTTCTTTTCAGTTATTGTTGTTCTTGTGGGTAGAGAGAGGACTGGACTCTATTTATACATTCTTTCAATATGTGCCTTCCATCAAAGCGCATTTTAACTTCCAGAAGAGTCGCACCTCTTCAGAAAAGCGGTAACTTCCCTTAAGGATTATACCATTTCGTTTTATTAGAGTCGCAACTTCTCGTAACCAATATTTATTTTATAACATTTCAATAATTATTAAACCATATAATAAATCATATCATGTGAGCCATAATAATTCTTACATTCTCCCACTTGGCCCATATGATCTTCCTTTCATGGTTTAATAAAGATTGTAATGTGCACGATAACATTATGCTATAAAATTTTCATTAAATTGGCAATCACATAATAATCACAATTAAGCAAAGAAAACTAATGCGAGTCATAGCGGTTGTATGTCATTAATCGACATAGTCCCTTCTATGTACTACAACTATAGCTCTCTACTTAACATGATCCATAAATGAGAAGTACAATAATAGTCCAACTATAATGTCTCTTTAGAGACTATCCTGTTTAACATTTATCTATTTCCATAATGTATACTAAATAGAAAACAGGAAATATCAGAAACACATAAATGAGCTCAGAGTGTCAAATACTTAAACTTAATACAATCATAATACAAACATTAATGACGTCCAATAATGCCCATCTTTTCAACATGCTCATTAAATGTTTTGAGCGGCAGTTCTTTTGTTAAGGGATCTGCTATCATAAGATTGGTGTTAATGTGCTCAATCGACACTCTTTGTTTTTGAACTTCTTCTTTAACAGACAAGTATTTGATCTCCATATGCTTAGCACCCTTAGAATACTTGTCGTTCTTAGAGAAAAAAACTGCTGCAGAGTTATCACAATAAATTTTCAGCGGCTTGGCAATACTGTCGACAATCACAAGCCCTGAAATAAAATTCCGCAGCCATAATCCATGAATTAAATAGTGGCCTCAAAGCATGCCACAAATTCAGCCTTTACATCAAACTCCCCACAACAAATGCATAAGGAATATTTTTCATTTGCTCTCATTCCAATTCACTTTTCGGACATTGCATAAGGCTAAATTTGTCACCTTTCTGAATTGGAACTATTCATGCTGAACATTTACTCATATTGAATCTCTCTAAAATTTTCTCAATGTAGACTTTTTGAGACAACCCCAACAATCATTGTGATCTATCACGGAATATTTCTATTCCTATCACATACATTGCCTCTCCCATGTCCTTCATTTGGAAATTCTTATAGAGAAACTTCTTAGTTTCATGTAACAAACCAAGATCATTAGCAGGAAGCAAAATGTCATCAACATACAGAACTAGAAAAATAAGCTTGCTCCCACTGATCTTCATATATATACATCGATCAATAGTGTTTTCCTTAAATCCAAATGAAGTTATGGTATCATTAAACTTAAGATACCATTGTCGGGAAGCTTGTTTAAGTCCATATATTGACTTCTTTAATTTACATACCATGTGTTCCTTTCTTGTGGATTTGAGAAGCCTTTGAAGAATTATTCAGGACGTGTAATCCTTTCTTCTTGCTCCTTCCACCTTTCCTTTGAGCTTCTTGATGACTTGAGAGATGAACAGAATGAGCCTTTTGATTCTTTATCCTTGTTTCCTCTTGAACAAGCATACTGGTCAATTCATTCACATTCCACTTATCTTTTATAGTGTTGTAATTCATTTGAAATGGCCCATATTGCTCATGAGGCAAGGAATTAAGTATAAATTGTACTAAAAAGTACTCATCCACGTTCATTCCTAAAGTCATTAACTTTGCTGCTAAATTCGTCATCTCAAGTACATGCTCATGCATGGTACATGAACCATCATACTTCATGGTGGTCAGTGTGCTCATCAATGTACCAGCAAGTGACTTATCAGCAGTTTGAGAACGCTCTTCCACAAATTTCATAAATTCCTTAGCATTGTCAGTCTTAGGAAGAGAAGTCTTTAAGTTGTTTGCAACTGTCATTCGCATGAACATTAAGCTTAGTCTGTTCGATCTTTCCCAAGCTTTATGGAAAGACTTTTCATCATCGCTACTTTCATCAGTAATAGCAGCTGGTTTCTCAACTTGAAGTGCTAAATCAAGATCCAGGACACCTAAGTGAAACTGGACTTATTCACTCCAATCAGGAAAATTCATCCCATTGAATAAGGGAATAGACGAAGCATGCGAATGAAGTGAAACAGGTACAGATACTACAAATATGCAAGAAAATACTCATACATTAATGCCTTGAGAATATCACCTAATCAGATTCAAACTAAACTACACATGTACATCATAGTTCTCCTTTGGGCGATCCTATGATATACAAATATATATAAACCATAATGATGCTAATAACTTTTATTTGGTAATTGTAAATATATCTTATTAAAATTTATTTGCTATCTTTGGATATACAAATAAATTTAACAAGTCATATTAATTACCAACTATCATGTTCATGAATTATAAGAAAATAATTAACCTTTGGGTTAATCCCTAAGTTCTTATAATAAATGAACTTCAATATACCCATAACACCAATAATGATATTAAACATATCAATTTCATATATAGCATCAATTAATTATGGGTAATTGAATAAATAAAAAATTACAATATCAAAAATTCAAAAGACTTCAAGGTTTGGCCACTTTGGTGACTAACAAACCATTCATAATATGAATTTTTAACATTGTAAATATACAAATATTTACCAAATTGCACGCAAAGACAAAACGGTAATCAAAGCATAAAGGCAAAATCGTAAAATCATAATTCCACAAGGGCAGAACCATAAATATATAAAATCCAGGGGCAAAATGGTAAATAATCAGTAAGGACAGAATCGTAATTATAAATAAACAAGGGCAGAACAGTAAATAAATAGCGCAGGGACAAAACTGTAATTTTTGAAGCGGCAGGAGGCATAACCGTAAATAATCAATAAAGAGGAGGGCAAAACTGTAATTAGGAGCCACGGGAGTAAAGCAGGTGCGGAAAGCAGAAGGCGCGTGCACTGCACGCGCCTTGACTGCCGTGCGGGCGCGTGCAATGCACGCGCCTTTGCCGCTGCGTGGGGCGCGTGCAACACGCGCGGGCAGTTGCCCTGGCGCGTGTGCACGCGCCAGACGCTGGTCTGCAGAGCTGGCGCGTGGCGCGTGGTCCCATGCGCCTTCTTCAACAATGCCCCGTTCCCTGTTTTTGCCGAATTCCTCCATTTTTTATCCTTTCTCCATGAAAACGTTCTATCATTCGGATTTCCTCCGACAGAACCCTCCAAAAACATTTCAACAACAACAACAAATACGAACAGGATGGTTCAACGAATCATCATACATAAATCATAATATTTTTATAAACGGAAAAATCATGAGATCATAAACCATTGCTCTGATACCAACTGTTAGAAAAAAATACACGTAATTCTTTGATGCGGAAATTCGAAAACCAGTGATCTTTGATCTTCATGATTTTCACAAATAGATGAAGACGTACCTTTATCCATAGCGTTACCCTTGAAGTCAATCGTTGTGGAAAACCGAAGAACTCGAACCAAATGAAGAAATCCGATTTCTCTCCCTTAACCCACTATTCTTTAATGCATTCTATCGATGGAGGAGAGAATGCGAGTTCTTTTCGTTATTGTTGTTCTTGTGGGTAGAGAGAGGACTGGACTCTATTTATACATTCTTTCAATATGTGCCTTCCATCAAAGCGCCTTTTAACTTCCAGAAGAGCCGCACCTCTTCAGAAAAGCGGTAACTTCCCTTAAGGATTATACCATTTCGTTTTATTAGAGTCGCAACTTCTCGTAACCAATATTTATTTTATAACATTTCAATAATTATTAAACCATATAATAAATCATATCATGTGAGCCATAATAATTCTTACATTTCCAGCATTATCGAATTACATTGTACCTCCCAAGAAAGAGACGCCCTCTCGAAATATAACAACACACATGCGGTAGCCAATTGCAAGGGAAAAAGAAGAAGAAATTTTGATGTTTTAGGCGATCACGAGAATGTTGTATCACTCTCTAAAGAGTCACCACGGATCCAATCACTTGCTAGAGGCCGACTGGAAAATAAAGAGTGCCATCAGGACTCCCACTAATGCTGTGACGGCCTAAGCGACCGTCGGCAAAGGGGGGGTTTGGCCCAAACTCCTTCAGGGACGAATTAAAAACTCGATGCGGGCTGGATGGTTTCTCACCGCCCTTGAGGAAATCTTCGACCATCGCTAAGCTCGGCTCCAGCACCAGCCTCTCCCACGCCTTCTCGACACCTTTCCCCGGACTCTCGAAAACCCCAGTCGCATCGATGCGGCGGATGTTCCACCCGCGCTCCTCCTTAAGCCTCCGGATCTTCTCTGTTTGTTGACAGGTTAACTTGAAGGTGTTGACCTTGATCTCGTGGATGGCCTCGTTGAGCAACACCTCCTTCGGCTTCTCGCCATCGACAATCAGCCCGTTCTCAACCCTCAGGAAGCGGTCCATCTCCGGGACCCCAATCGAGCGGCGAATGCCGCGTGAGTAGTCGGCTTGTGGGATGAACACACCCCGCACCTCATCTATCAGGCCCCCAGCAACCATCTCGTCGACCCGTCTCGACACGCGCTCGTTCAGGACGGGCGGCGACACGTCCAACCAGAGGAAACAGGAATCGTAAGTGGACTTGAAATTATATGCCGGGTCCTCCACGAGCACCTCGATGAAGGAGTTCGATCCTCCGGCAAGGATTGCGGCACCCCCGCGTTCCGTTATCTGCTCGATGGCAATCAGCGCATCGCGGCAGAAATCATGCACTGAGTAGTCGACGTCGGGGTCGTCGACCACTCCTAGAAGGTGGTGCGGCACGCCTCGGCGCTCGAGCTCGGTGACCTTGTTGGTGACAACATCGAGCCCCTTGTACACTTGGATTTTGTCGGTATTGATGACCTCGGTTTGAAAATGGACCGCGAGATCGATCGAGAGCTTGGATTTTCCGGTTCCTGTTGCTCCCATGATAAACACGACCTTGGGCTTGTTCAACTTTGGAGCTCCATGAATGGACTTCATGACTACCATGCTAAAAAAAGAAAACAATAAATATAAAACACGACTTTGTAGAGAAAATTCATGAACAAAGTTCTTTCCCGGTTCGCCCTCATCGCGCACGAATGAGAACGAGGAATGAAGGGGAAAAACAATACCTGGTATTACAAGTGAAGGAAGTGATGGATATACTGCAAAAGAACACAAATTGCAATGAATAGATTGGTACATATTCAATACTCATAAAAAGGGAGGAAAAAAAAAGCAGAAAACTATTAGATCAGGAAAAATTTCATGGAAATCTCATCGACTCTATCCCCTTTTTCTGCGAAACATAACCTAAGTAAACCCTCTAAACAGATTGAGAAAATGAGACAAAAAATCAAGAACACGGCTCACCTTTCCTAACAATTGCACTGGAATGAGACCTTGAACAATGAGAGATAATGAGGTTAGGCCTTGATATATAACATGTCTTGTGGACCAAAAATGAATTAGCTCAATATGGAAGATTTTTTAAGAAATTGGATTTTGTGCCCTAATTAGAAGCAGATTTCCAAGAGTATGTTGCTTTGGTAATGTGCTTATAGCAACTAATTTTTTCCATTCTTATCTCTAGGTACGCAAAGAAGGGCCCTCATATTGTCTTAAATAGAACTAAATACAAAGTTGATTTCCTTTCTCTTTTGGGTAGGAAAGACTAGAGCATAAAATTGCATGATTAGGTAAATACACATCAAGTGATAACAAAGTTGGAAGTCACGTGGCTGCCATTTCGCAAAAGGAAAAATAGACGTTTCTTTGGAAAAAAAAATCACCAAAAAAAAAAAACTTACCAAAAAAATACTGGTCCCAAAAATTTAAATATGTGCATAATCAGAAATAAATTCAGAATATTGTTTGTTTTGGTTATAGACCCTGAGAACCTTATCCATTTCATTACTATTTCTAGATACGCGAAGAAGGGCCCACATGTTGCCTCAATTGAACTTTTTCCAAAGTTGATTGCTTTTCTCTTTTGGAAGAGATCAGTGGATAGAATCGCATAATTAAATGTTAATAAATGCACTTGCAAGTAATCACATTGTTATGTCTAGCACAATTAGATAAGTTCTGTTATATTTGGTATATTTATGATGGAGTATGTCTGAGAGGCACCTATTATCTATGATTGAGTGTGTTTTAGAAAGGCACCATTTGGAGTGTATGACTTCTTTCTACTTTATCCTCTTAGTATTCAATTTGCCAAGTAAAATCGAAAGAAACAACTTCACTCATGAGCAATCTTGCCCCACTCACCACTTGACACTCACCTCGCTCACTTTTGGTCGCTCACCACTTGACACTCATCCCGCTTGCCATGCTCACCCCACTTGTTGCTTGACGCTTGCGCCGCTCACCTCTATTCGCTAACCTTACTCGTTCTAAGCAAATCATAAGGAAATAAAGTCCTAATTAGAAATTCTTTTTGCTCATTAGCAACGCTCGTCTTGCGGCTCTATAAGCAATTTTAATTGTTTTTATGGTTTCTTGCTTTTAGCAAGTGTGGAATTTTATTGTTACCTTATTTTAAATTTGTTGAATATGTATTAGTATTTATAGTTTAGTTAAAATCACAATATCGATAAATATGTAATTTGAAATAATTGGTTTGATTTTTCAGAAATACAAAAAAATGAACAAAATTAATGATTGGTCCCGGGTTAACCTTGGAACCGGACCGAACCCATTGGGTCGGTCCGGTCCTCGGTCCTAGGCTCAATAGGGTCGGTCCTTGATCCCAAAAATTGAGGACCAACACTGTGTGAGTTGGTCCTAGGGTTAGGGGGTGGACCGGCCCAACCCGAACCATGCTCACCCCTACGTATGAGTAATTATTTTTCAAGATAAGTATAAAATGATAACTTCTGAAAATAACCACTAATTAATACAATTGTGAAAAATAGAACATTCTAAAAAAAGAAAGTTCTCTCTCTCCATCAAATGAAAACATTCAAGGGTTCCATTATCGACTTTGAGAAACAATTGGCATTAATGCTGTGGAATGGGAATACTTTCCTTATGATTGTATTCAGACTAATGTGAAGTCGTATCGTCTATCGTTCATTTGTGATCCAACATACATTCCTAGGGTGATTTCTTTATTATGTATCGAAAAGGTAAATCGTTTCTTCTGCCAATTATTCTTCCAACACCGGTATTAGAGCCTGTGTTATGATCTCTGTCTTGTTTTTCTGTGAGTTTTTTCACTTGTTGATCGATATGAAGATCGAATGAATGAACTACATGTCATCTGGATGTTCATTTCTCATAATCACAACACGAATCATCGAAAACAATCCAGATGCAAAAAACGAGTTTGAAGGATGAAAACGGTTCTGTTTTGACAACTTTTTTTAGTAAAAATGAGATTTGATTACACAAAGTGAAAGATCTCGTCGAGATGAGCAGAACGGTAGGTGGCAAGCCGCCAGACACACCCACATACGCGGCCAGAAGCCGCGGCGCGTGAGCACCATGCACCCCACACATTGGGACTGCCTAGCGCATGGCCTCACACGCACGTCATCCGAGCCAGCATTGACATTAGTAAAACTGTCGGTAACCGAAGTGATGACGTCATCAATCCGACCCAACCCGACCTAGTTGACTAGTCAAAGGGTTAGACCGGATTGACTGGCCCAACCGGATGGTCAGTTGGACCTGTCAACCTGGTGGACCTGTCAACCTGGTGGACCAATCTAATGGCCCGAAATGGATAGGCGCGTGCACCACATGCGCCACGCATTCAGGCAACGCGTGTGGGCACATGTAGGGTCCATTTGGAGGGTGCTTAGTGTCCACGCGTTCGTAGTGAAGTGTTTTACATTGTGGTACAGTTAGTTTACATGTTGGAGGCTTTTAAAGGTATAAAAATTCATGCAGAACTCTAAATACACTTATTTTTTGGGTACATATGCATTGTTTATTCCTTTTAACATGTATTTTCTTATGATTTTGGAAATACAAAAGTTAGCATGCATGAAAATGACCACATATGAGTTATGTAGAGCTTGGTTCCATGATAGCATGTGTATGATTTAATGCACTTGCAATTTCCTAGTTCTGAACAATCTCAAACAATGGCAAGAAATCCTTGATATATTCAATATGTCTTGAATTCCGTTATTGATTAGAGTTGTTGCATGATTGTTTTGTATGTTGGTCCATATCATGCTGTGCCTTTTGATATTTAAGAGAAAATATGACAATTACATGAGGTTATGTAATTATTTTTCCTAGTGGGAGTTTGTAGGTTAGTAGAATTCAAAGGAGTTCTCACCTAGAACTTAAAATTTGCACAAATTAAATAAGTTAATGATAGTAGAACAATCGTACTGTAAAGCTAATTGGGAATATAGTGAACTTTCGTTTGGGTGTCTTTTGTTGAATTATCATTAATTCAATTTATTTTTGCTGCAAATTAAATGTATGTGTTTATGTGAAAATTGTGCTAGTGTTAATTATCCATTTCTTATGTCAATGTGTAGTAGCAATTGATTATGGTTTCGGCATCCAAGACCATTGTGGTTGATCTCAATAAAGGTGAGAAGCTGAATGGTGATAATTATGATATTTAGCATCAAAAGGTTCAGTACATCATTGAGGAGTAAGAGGTTTTGGAAACCATCAACCACACCATGGATGAACCTAAGCATGGAACTTCAGTTCAACACAAAATAGATCAAGAAGCTTACCGAGCTTAGAAAAGGAAAAATAGCATTGCTCGCATCACGTTGTTAAGCTGCATGCAACATGATCTTATGTGTGAGTTTGAAGGCTATGACAAAGCTCAAGCAATCTAGGTTGCCTTGAAAGATAAGTTAGGAGTTACATCTACCACTAAGTTGAGAAGACTCACTATCAAATTTGACACATATCAGAAACGCCAAAATCTAATGATGAGGCAGCATCTTCGCGAGATGTCAAAAATGATTTATGAGTTAAAGTCGGCAGGTCACACATTTACTAATAAACAGCAAGTTCATGCTTTTATAAAGTTAGAATATTAAAATCAATATAACACATAATGAGAACATTGTTACTTTTGATGATATAGCGCATCATTTGGAATTAGAAGATGAGCGCCTAAAGGCCACAAAATCCCCTACTCATGCTTATGTTGCTAAATCGAGTTCACGCAAAGTTTCGAGCTTCAAATGCAAGAGGAACAGTAAATTCAATAACAAAATAAAGGAGGCTGATGAGGCATCCAAGAGAACTAAGGCTCTCCGACGCAAGAAGTGTGGTGGGAAGAAGGACAAGACTAAGATGAAGTGTTATAATTGTGGAAATTGGGTCACTTCGCTCGTAAATGCACTAAGCCGAAAGAGGTACCACATTACTCCATTACTTTAAGTAATGCTTTTGTTTCAAGCACTATAATGCTTGTTGAATCTCATCTTATGTGGACTGTAGACTCAGGAGCAATAGACCACGTAGCTAGAGATCAATGAGCATTCGTGGAGTATCGCCGAATACAACTTGGAAGAAAATGAATATATGTTGGAAATAACTTAGGAGTTGAAGTGAAGGGTATTGTATTGGCACATGTAAATTAATCTTACGTGGTGGTTGAAACATATTCCTACATGATGTCCTTTATACTTTAGATATTCGATGAAACATGGTCTCAGTAGTTGTTCTTCTAAACTTATGTTATATATTGAATTTCCATGATAATTATGTTGACATTTTAATAGTTTACTACGATTCTGGTTATGTGTTTGATGGTTTTATGGTATTAGACATTGACTATGATACATACAATGTTAATGTTAATAGTTGTTTTTATTTAATTGCATCTTCTGCTAATGTAGAAATTGATGCAAGTATTTGGCATGCTAGACTAGGTCACATTGGGTTATAAACAATGAAACGATTAGTAAAAGAATGCATTTTAGGGTCACTTTTTATTGTTGATCTACTCGTATGTGAACATTGTCTAGCCGGAAAAAGAACTAGAAAATCATTTAGTAAAAGAACCATAATTGAACTTCCATTACAAATCATACATTCTGACATTTGTGATCCATTAAATGTGAAGGCGAGGCATAAGCCTCATATTTCATCACTTTTATAGAGGACTTCACACGTTTTGGTTATGTTTTTCTGATCTCCCATAAGTCCGAATCATTAAATTGCTTTAGACGATATATAGCTTTAGTAAAAAATCAGTTGAACAAAACAATCAAGGCATTGAGAACCGATCGTGAACGTGAGTATCTATCTGAGCAATTTAAAGCTCTTTGTGATAAAAATGGAATTATAAGACAATTGACTATTCTTGGTACTCTGCAACAAAATAGGGTTGCTGAGAAAATGAATAGAACCATATTAGAAATGGTTAAGTTTATGATGGCACAGGTAAATTTACTTGTATCATATTGGGGAGATGCATTATTGACTACTGCTTATATACTTAACCGTGTGCCCTCTAAGTCAATTACTTCCACCCTTTATAAATTGTGGACTAGTAGGAAACTAGACTTAAGTAATCTACGACTTTGGAGATGTGTAATGTATATTCATGATTCTTCCCATAAATATGGCCAATCAGGCCCAAGAGGGAAGAAATGTATCTTTATTAGGTACTCTGAATACTCCAAAGGGTATGTGTTCATAGGTGAACAAACCGATATAAGTGTGACTGAAATAGAGTCACGACATGTTATGTTCTTGGAGAATGATTTTCCTAGTAGTGGTGAGATTAATAAGGACTTCCAATTATATGAAATGGAAGATCATGATAACACACCCACTAATGTTGTCGAAGAAAATAAAGATTTTCCTCAACATATAAGGCCTAATGGAAGCGTTACATTGCCTAGTGAACTGAATTCACAAGATGTTCAGTTGTGTAAAAATAATCGTAAAAGTGTTCCCCATCCTCGTTTTGAGATTGAAGGGGAAGCATTTATGATTGCTCAACAATCCTATTTCCACCAAAAGCACATGGGTTTGCAACAAACCAACATTTTCATAAAAAATTGCAGAAAACTAGTGACACAACTAAACTTACAAATTACCCCAATACAATTATATATTCCACTAGTCTTCGACTGTTGTAGATTGAGAAATTTCTTGTCATCACTTACTTTACATTTGAGCATAAAATAGGCCAAATAAGATAACAATAACATAATCAACACTCAATAACAATATGGTTAGCCAGAGATGCTAAAGCCTTCATTTTTGCTCACATTGAATCAACATCATCTAATCCGTCCGTTAATTTAGGTGGAGGTCAATGTCATCATTTAAGTAGCTCTAAGATCGCCTATGTTGCTCATCGCATCGACCCATTTATAAAATTTTGCACTTCAAGTATTCTCTTTACCCGACACATCCATGGAATCTTCTTTCAGGATTCAACTAAGTCCAAGGTGTTTTTCTTGAACTCGATAGCCCAGAATAATAGGAATATTCAGCTTCTTCTTTGTTTCATTAAAACGGATTTGAGCCGCTTGTGAAACTCTTGCTTTCCATTTGCAAGATTGAGCTATTACTTTTCAGGCAAACCAAATCAGGGTTTTGATTTTTGGTTGAATGGTTGTTAGGGTTTCGAATTTGGGAATTTGCTTCAATTTGGCGATTGAGGGTTTTTATTTGGGGAAACCTTCTGGAAAATGTTGTTTAGGGATTATATGCTAAATGGGCATGTTAGCAAGCCATGTCGATTTTACAATAATCCAAATCGATGTTGGTACTTGAGTAATCACCTTTTTTTTTACACTTAAGCAATTTGAAAAAAAAAGAATTTTTTCTCTAAAGTGAGCATCATACGAAACTTTAACACTTTTAGTGTTCTTTAGCCAAGATCATGTGATAAGTGATCGTTAGGATGCACGTGTGAATTGTATTAGAGAAATCCCACACCAGTGAATTGGTATGGTGTATAGCAGTTAATATATCATAGTTAGCCCATAACTCATTAGCTTAAGCTTTTAAATGAAGATGAATCCAAATAGACATATTAACAGGCTTGGACTTAGGTTCCCTGTTAGTGATCTCCCAAGGTGAAAGGTATCACATTTCTGCTACGCGCTTCTAACAAATTGGTATCGAAGTTGATAGTCTATTTGGTGGATAAAGTTAGGCATAATTTCCGAGCGATAGGCATTGTGGTGTAACAATGCTGGCTTGGTGGATGAAGTTGGGCGTAATTTCTCGACAATAGACATTATGCTGTAACAATACAAGCTTGGTGGTAGACTTTGTATCTTGATGCAAAATGATACTTAAATTAAAGGGAAGCTCATAGGTGAGGAGGGATTGTTAGGATGCACGTGCGAATTGTGTTAGAGAAATTCTACATCGGTGAATTGATGTGGTGTAGAGCAGTTTATATATCCTAGTTGGGCCATAACTTATTGGCTTAAGTTTTTGAGTAAAGATTGATCCAAATGAATATATTAACAGGCTTGGACTTAGGCTCTTTGCTAGCAATCTCCTAGGGAAAAAGGTATTGTGTTTCTATTGTGTGCTCCTAATTGGAATTTTGAACAATGTAGGTAGCAGATTTTTTTCTCTAGGACAATCCAAATTAATACCGTTGTTTGGTGTAAATGATATGGAAATCATTAGTAAGCTGACTATTGATGTGAGTTAAGAAGAATCTAGACCTATCAAAATAAATCATAAATCATTTCGTAACCCATATTTGATGGGTTGACTTTTACATAAGTTAATAATATTCAGTAAATGAATTATAAATGAGTTTAGAATAGTAAAACCCAAAATAATATTGATGTTAAATGTATTCACAACTTATTTAGACCCATTCAATAAAAAAGAAACTTATTTAAACCAACCTACCTCTATAACTCTCCGTCTACCCCTCCCCCCCCCCAACTTGATCTCATGCTCGCTCATTTCTCACTCTCACTCAGTTTAGGTACGAGTTTTTTTAAATTAGATTAAATGTGAAAGTATTTTAACCATACAGGTTGGATTGGGTTTGATATGAGTCGAGTATGGGTCGGTAGATTTGTATTACATAAAAATATCTCGATTTGGATCTAATAATTTTCGACCCAACACATCCGTTTCATGGGTCTAGAAAAAACCAACGAGATAGGTGAAACACTCCACCCTGATGAATCAAGAGTGGTACGGCAGATCTTTTTCGAAGCCGTAGCTGAAATGCCTGCCCCGAGAAGGCACGGATTATGCTTTTCAGGGAAGTTGAGGAGGAAATTTGTTGCAGCCATGTAACTTCAAGAATTCAACTTGCGGGATCATGAGGCGGGGGTTTACTCTGGCTGATCCATAGTGTGGCCACTATAAAGGGATGGTGAAGAAATGTGACGAATGCCATAGGTTCACCTACTTCCAGCATCAACCAAATTAGGCCTATCCCACCCATCAATATAACCTTGGCCCTTTGCACGGTGGCGGATGGATACATTCAGTTTCATTCCCGCGTGCCGTCTCGCCGGAGGAAACACGTGATGGCGGCAGTTGACATTGCCAAGTGTTTAGCATAATTTTCACGAATTAGGTACTATTTGATAAAATTTTAAGGACAACGTCAACTTTTCCTTCTTCTAGTGCACCAAGATTGGAAAACGCCTGTACCCTCCCCACGGCATGTATGTGCATCGCGCTTTACAGCATTAGTAGTTGGTGTTGACTCAGCAAGTCCAGTCAGACTCCAAAAGAATCTTGAATGGAAGTATATAAGTTCGCCGCAT
Organism: Corymbia calophylla; assembly: GCA_014182845.1. Taxonomy (NCBI): domain Eukaryota; kingdom Viridiplantae; phylum Streptophyta; class Magnoliopsida; order Myrtales; family Myrtaceae; genus Corymbia; species Corymbia calophylla. Next base: position 17,683,650 of record CM024699.1, read on the forward strand.
GTAAAAACAAAAAATCTTAAATGGAAGTGTATAAGTTCGACGCGTGTAAAAACAGTTATATAATTGCAATTTTGACCCGACAAAGAAAAGAAACCAGAAGAGCCCCTCCTGAAATTAGAGGACCTGAAAGGTTGTAAGTTCTAAAAAAAGAAAGGGTTAATACCACGAAAAATTATAAATTAATACACACGTGACAAAATTTACCCTAAATTAGTACACATTTATCAAATTTACCTAAATTGGTACATTTTTGACAAATTTACCTTTCGTCAATTTTCGTTAAACTTTACTGTCAAATTACTAAGTTAAGTGACGCGTGACATATACTAGTTTGGAATTTTACTCTCCGTTTATCATAGTTGTCCCGATTTTTTTATTTTTTGTGATATTAAGTCAATTTAATTGGAGCTATATTTGTCACAAAAGTATTCGTTTGAGGGTTTTTGGTTGTCAAAAAATTAGTTTAGAATAAATCGATCATAATTATATCAATTTGAGATTTTTCGTGATCAAAAAATAAATTTAATATAAATTTATCATAAATATACGAAGACAAAAGGCAAGAGAAACCCTTAGCAGCGGCTCAATTCTAAAAAAAGAGAGGAAAAAAAAACTAGGCGGCAGGGGCAGCAGCGGGGTCGGAATCTTGAAATACGTATAAATACAGGGACCAAAACGCAAAAAGGGCCGCAAACTTCAAGGAGGGGGACTAGGGTTTCTTGCCGGTTCTTGAGGCCGGCTATAAATATTCGCCACGCAGTCCGTCCGACCCAGAACCAGAACCAAAACCAGCCTGCGTGGATCTCCATGGAATTCGTCCTCGCTCGTTCCTCTTTCTCCTCCTCCTTCTTCTGCTTCATCTTCTTCTTCTCCTTCTTCTTCTTCTTCTTCTTCTTCGTCTTCTTCTTCTTCGTCTGTGATCTGGGTTTGTGGAAGCGGCCTCCATTAATCCCGGACGAGATTGAGGGGGTGGGGAGCTTTCTCGCCCCCCCGTGCTCGTCCGATTCATGGGAGGCCCAGATGGAAACTTCGCCAGTGGGAGCTTCGCTGATGACGCCCGTTCCTTTGCTAATCTCGGGCGTTTAATTAGTAGCTTTCCCATACATGAATTCTCGATCCATCAATCTTCTCGAAAATTCGATTTGTTCTTGTTCTTGTTCTTTTCTTTTTTTGTTGTTGTTCTGCGTTTCCTTCCTGGGTGAGGGATAGGGATGAATCCATGAGGGCCGGGGGGATTTGCATACGTAATCATGACGTTTTGCTGACGAGAAAATAATTTTACGAATTAATTTTTCTGGACGGAAGAGAAAAATGAATATCCTAATAAAGGGAAATACATCTTTATTCGAAAATGGTTTTTGGAGATTTTTTTTTTTTTTTTATCGTGAAATTTTTTCCCTTAATCTCAATCTTAGGGGCATATTTTTTCGTCGGAAAACAAAAGGAAAGATGCAAGAGAGAGAGAGGGAGAGAGCTTTGTCCAGAGGCCAAGCCGTTTTCGCCGCCATCATCCCAAATGATCCCGGCTAGCGGTGTGCAACGGGAACCACCCAACCTGGACCAGATCGGTCGGTTTGGGTTTTGGGTGAGAATCGGACCGATCAATAGTTTTTAAAAATATATATATATTTTAAAAATTAAGAATTTAAAAAAATTATTCTTTTCAATTTCAAATTCCAAATACGCCTCGGACCGGACCCGACCGGTCAGTCGATTCGTTTATCGGTTTAGGATTGGCTGGTCCGGTCCACAATCCCAAAATTTGGGAATCGGTCCTTCCGATCCGGTTCTCGATTTCACCTTGGAACCGGACCGGAACCGATCACCCCTAATCCCGGCTCCATCCCCGGCCGAGAGAGAAATTTATTTACGCGGATCCTCTAAGGCTATATTTTGATCCAGTGTCATTTCAATTTTCATTTCTCAGCCCTAAACATATCATCGCTCATCCATTACAAACATCTCATGATGGAAATGGTGAATAACGTGTCTGAACGCATCTAAGCAAAGTTACGCAGGCCCATTAGGTTAGCAACGGAGCAGATCCAAGAGCCACGAGGATTACAAGAGACAGGACAGAAACAAAAGAAAAAGACATTTTACGAATTAGTTTTTCCAATTTTCATGCTTTGATTAGCTGAAAATGACTAATTGGAATGGAAAATTATTTACAATTTAGTTATGAAAATAAATTCCCTAATAAGGGGAGATATACTTTTTTGTTTGTTTTGCAAAAGATAAATGGCTTAAAAATATTTTTTTAAAATGATTATTTATATTGCTTGAAATATTTAATCAATTAAAAATGTTTTTATTATCAACAACAATTTATATCTAAACGATTTCGTGGATGATGAAAATATTGCTTGTTCATTCATTTTTATGAGTGACAATGAATCGTTTCTAAGAATATATTTTCTAAATTATTTATTTTCCATGATATAAATGAAGCCTAAAAGAAATTTTCATTAAGGGGACTTGAACTAAAATTAAGGATTTACAAACTTTATCTTTCAAATCCAAAGTGAGGAGACATTTGGCCAAGACAAGATCATATTTGCCCATGGAGAACTCGGTCAAGATCTCACTCGGCCTCACGCGTTGACTGACGGCTGAACTCGGTGTTTAACTCGGCCCATAATACTATTAAACTTGGAGCCCAACTCGGTTGAAGTCGGGCATTTCACGGTCACACATTGGTTCCTGGTTCTTCTCGGTTTTTCAAGGTAAAAATCTAAACTTTTATTTCCAATCCTTTGATTAATTCAAGTGCCATGAACTTACTGACCATTTGTTGACTTGATCCAAATGTTCATCACTTTAGACTTGCTCCCAACCCGAATTGTGGACGTGGAAGGATTCGTTGTCAAACGGAGTTCGTCATTGGAACGTGTTCTCTTTTGAGCACGAACCCTTCCTCCATGTTTGATCTCAATTTATTGTCAGCGCGCTCTGGGTTGTCATTGTAAGTTGCTTTATTTTTATTTTGATCTTCTTGATTGGGACTTGTTTTGATGCGAACGTTCGATAGACGTTTTTTTTTATCACTCCTACTCTAACTCCATTTTAAATTTTTGCTTTGTGTTTCTACAAAGCAGGAAAGTCAAACCCCACACTTGAAATTAAATTTCTTCACCTCTAGCCCCCCTGAGAAGATGGAGACTCAAATTCCTCACCTCCCTCTTTTCATGTGGGAATAGTGGTCACTGAAACAAATTTATAGTGATTTAAGTTTGTATTGTTATGGTACAAGTCAATAAGTCTTGTATTGAGCCTTGGTGAGGTCTCCCTTCACCTTGATCTAGGTGAGGGCTAGCCTTGCCATATCTAGTGAGGGGAGGGGAGCCCTCACTAGGGCTCAACCTTGCCAAGGTGAGGCTAGCCCAGCCTGCCATGGCTAGTGACCATTCACCAACAAAATGAAGAAGAAAGGAAGAAGAAAGAAAATCAGAAAAAAATATGAAAATATCGTTAAAAATTGTCTATATCAACGTCGGCAATGCTACATAGGAAGACTAGTATTTATGTCAATAATATCAAACCAAAATTAGTCGAAAAGACTAAATTGGCACTAAGTCAAAAAAATTGGATTAAACTAGTACAATTAAAAAAATTTAAGACTAAATTGGCATAAATACAATAAGTTTAAGGATGTGTGGTTTAATATTTTGAAAACCCTTTAGGAAATTTTGAGGTGTTTGGCAATAATTCCCAAGGGACTTTGAGGTGAAAGCTAACATTAGAAAGGCTAAAACCTTGGGTGAAATGTTATTTCTAGGCATTTTTCTTCCCATCTTGCCCTCATTAGCTTTCTCACATTCCCATCTTGCCCTTACTATTTTTAGGGCTTGTGGCTAGTCATTAGCACTAGTGATGTGCAACATCGACGACAAGGCTTGGGCTTGCCGGCGACCCCAAGCCTTGTCACCTAAGGTTGTTCATCTCAAGCGATGGCCACCCAGGTTGCACAACCCTAAGCCTTGTCATTGGGGGTCATGCAACCTTGATCGACAGCTACTAGTGTCAAATCTAGCTCATCAAAAAGAAAATAGTTTGATTTTTTTAATAAAAAAAATTGAAAAATTGCAGGCAAAGCCCTTTGCAAAAGAGTTTTTACCAGACACAATATGCATTTCCCCAAAGGGCTTTGCCTTTCAGCATTTGCATTGCATACAAAGCTTATTTTCTAAAGTCAAACCGAATGGACCCTAAAACTTTTCTAACACTTCTCCTTGCTTTTTTGTCATAATAGGTTTAGATTAATTTTTTTGTTGTTAGTTTGATCATGTTGCATGTAGAATTGAGTTCTCATCACATAGATCAATTGAATTTCTTAATTAGATTAAAATTTATTTAATTATGTGTAGTTCATAGGGTCTTCTCCTTGGGTTTTTTATAAATAGGTTTTATTTGAATTTTCCTAAACCTCTAGTTCGCAAAAATAAAGTAGACTTCCATGCCTTAATTGGGTCGTCACCCGCCCATAATAATTTAATCGTAATTCTAATATGAAATTGATCAAACAATGAAGAAGAAACAAAGCATTAATTGGCAAGACTTGGGAGAGCCATGCAAAGCATAAGCGCCACCTCGCAAGAGGGTTATTCATGCCTACCTAGCAAATTGAACTCTCTTGAATTTCACCTAGACCTAGGTAAAGTCACCACACACATCCTCAAAGTTTAGGAAGTATTGACACTTTTCGAGAATCTTCATGTTGTACACTTTCCGACACATTCTGACACGTGATCAACTCTCTCAACCCGTGAGTTTGGAATTCCAATACACATAAGTCATTTTAAATTTTTTTAATAAATGAGGGGTCAAAATGTAAATATTTATAATAATAATAATAATAATAATAATAATAATAATAATAATAATAATAACAATAACAATGATAGGGAAACAAGAAAAATCTAGTATTCTTTTATCTTTTGACTCTCATTTCCCATGAAACACAATTCACCCCCTCAAGTGTGTTTTTTTTCTTTTCTCTTCCGACACGTTTCGACACACAAGTCTAGAATGTGAATTACTTGTTTTTTCTCCAAGTTTTATGAGTTATTTGAATGGAGTTGAATTTATCAAATTAAAATAATGAATAATATTAACAAATAATGGATTAATGTTTTTAGTGTAAATCCAACGGGCGGCTCCGAGGGTTCACACGTTATCGACTTATGCTTGACTCAGCCTCAAACTACGTTCAAGTTTTCTCGACACCTGGACGACTTCGATTACTATGAAATTGCAAAAGATCGATTCTTATTTCAAAGTACACAATTACCAAGGATTGAATTGGGGTTGTTTGCAGTCTCGATAATAGTAAACATATTTACTTGTTATCCCATTATATCATGTCTACGAATTGACTTCTAGTCACTCTTTGAATCGGCCTGTATAACCACATGATCATCCTTACGCAAGTTCCATGGTTGAATCATTATCCCAGGTCGAGTTTTTTAGTCACATGTGCTCATTCCTCATTAGCCTTTCCCCTCAGGGTTAGTATCTCAAGAATTATCAATTTCGAGTGAGATTAACTAATAATGCATTGACGAAATTCACGGTCATTCGTGTCACGCCCCGACTCTCGAGCTCGCGGCAACCCCATTTCACTTGAGGTCTAACTGTACGACGTCCCAGGTACTGTCGTCGACCAATTCATTTTATCTTGTAATTAAGCACATGCGGAAACGAACAACTCCCAAACCAAACAACGGGGATAGCAACGGCGGCGGCGGAGGAAAGACAAACAGTATTTTATATATCGAAGGTTAGCCGGCACACACCAGCAAATACATACACGCCTTACTACGGGCGACAAGCTAAGGCCTACTCAAAAGGGACTCGGCCTAGCTAACCTAACCCCGTACAAGTGAGGAAGGCTCGTCAAAAAAGGAAATAGGCTACGGCTGCCTACTCACGGGCCTCGAGAGGATCGCTCTCTTCGATCCTCGGCAGTGCATCATCTAGGGCACGAAAAGGTTAACCACGACGGGTTGAGATAAACTCGGCAAGTTAAAGTCCTAAGCCCGGTTAGGAACTTCGCTCGCCTCGGGAGTTTAACATACAACCTAATACAAAGCAATCGGCACAATACCACCTCGGAGAGATAACCACGAAGACGGTTTAATAAACGAGGTGCAATCACAAGCGACCCTACCTGGCCTTGGCACACGCAACCTGCAAAACTGTCATTTAATTCATCACGACATTAAGAGCATGCAATTAATCAGAGCATCTCACACAGCTTTCTCATGTCTCACACTCACACATGCTCCGATTATTACGCCCCCTGGGGCCAACGGCACAACCTTATGGTTGGCGGTTCCTGGCTAAACCAGCTTCGTCCTCTTTACCTCGAGGCACGGCGACGTCAAGGGCTCACTCCCAAGACGGCATTCCCGAAGGAGCATAGGACCCGCCCACTACCGCAGCCCCGCAACTGACAGAGGCCCGGGACCCGCCCACTACCGCAGTCCCACAAAGAATCCCTCCCTGTCAGGCATCCGACTGAAGTCAGGCGACCCACTGGCCACGGCACAACCCCATAAGGATTGGCGGTCTTCCGGCAACGCCGGGTTCCCTCTCTTAATGTGATCATGCAATACATCATCAAGCAATCCATTTATATCTTTGCTCTGTCGTGAATGCACATCGGTCATGCTCATGCGACATGCCATTTCTGATAACCCATGCCATGTCATGCAATCTCACTCGACAATTCCAAAATCCCATTTCAAATCGGCATTCGATCACGCATTTCATCAATATTCACAAGTATAATTAACAATTGGCACTTCAATAAATCATAACAACCAAGAACACAACAATTTGAAACCAAAATTTATTTACGTATGAACGATGCAGTGAGCGATGTCGGTGAACGTAATGGTCGTGAACGATAACTCATGAACGATAATTAGTGAACGATGTCGTGAGCGAGTAAATTCGTCCGAAATTAAATAAATAAATAAAAATAATTAAACTTAACCATGGTTAACAAATTAACCTAACCATGGTCAAATTAACCTAACCATAGTTAAATTCTAACCTTGGTTACTTTAAAACTAACCTTAGTTACTTTAATTAATTAACCTTAGTTACTTTATTACTAACTATGGTCAATTAACTAACCCTAGTCAGCCTTAATTAACCAGCCTAATTAACCAATCAACCTTAATTAATCACAAACACACAAATACACTAATTAACCCCTAAGCAAGATTAACCCCTAAACAAGGATTAGGAAGTTAACTTACTTGGATCGGAAATCCGGCGACACCGGCGCGTAGGGAACGAGGGCTACGAGGGGTAAGCTCGGGGACGACAACAAGTGACAAACGGTGGCGAAACGGGCCAAAACAGTGCTGGTTACTATTCACGCGGAACCGGTGCGGCTGGCGGAAACGGCCGAAACGGGCGGCTAACGGCGACCAAAGGTGACCAGGGATGCGCGGTTGGCTTCCTAACTCCCAGGACTACACTTTGGGCGGTGGCGGCGGCTCCGGTGACGGCGGCAAGGCTGTTTTCCGGCTGGAAAACAGTAAAGACAGCAAGAAAACAGCGAAATGGAAGAGAAAGGAAGAGAAAAAGGGAGAGAAAGTATGGCTGGGCTGGTGGACGAATTTTGGGGGAGAAAGAGGAGAGAGAAGGAGCTGCTGGTCAAGGATAAGAGCCAAGGCAAGTGGGCTTGCCACTTGCTTGAAGGACCAATCAAAAACAAGCAATAAACAAGCAAAAACAATGCCCACTTGGGCAACAAAGCAAAAGGCCAAAGAGAGAAGCCCATGGGCTGGAAATGGAGGAGCTTGGGCCAGCTTGGGCCCTCTTGGCTGGGTTGAATGGGTGCAAGGCCCATTGGGCCGCCGGTCTTGGGCCGGCCCACCCGCGGGCCCAAAACTCGGTCCAATTTTCCCTTTTTCCGGCGCTTCCGTGTCCAACGGAAAATCCCAAAATAAATGAGGCAACGTCCAAGTATTTATTCCTGATATCACGGAGAAATCGGTTCCCAAAATCGGATTAAAAATCGGGCTAAATTGAGTCGATTTTCAGGATGTTACAACTCTTCCCCTCTTACAAAAATTTCGTCCTCGAAATTTGAACTGACATGCTAATCCTCAAAAAGATAGGGATGCTGACGCCTCATGATTTCTTCACTTTCCCATGTAGCTCCCTCCGTACCATGATGCTCCCAAATGACTTTGACTAAGGAGACCGTCTTGCTTCTCAGCACTTGTTCTTTTCGGTCCTCGATCCGAATCGGTCTCTCTACATACGACACCCTGTCGTCCACCTCTATGTCTTCGAAATTCAACACGTGCGTCGGGTCCGGCTCGTATTTCCTTAACATCGACACGTGGAATACGTCATGTACTTGAGCAAGTCGAGGCGGTAGTGCAAGACGATAAGCTAAATTCCCGATCCTTTCTAGAATCTCGAACGGCCCGACGTACCTTGGGCTCAGTTTTCCTTTCTTTCCAAATCGCGATGTACCTCGCATCGGCGATACTTTAAGGAACACATGATCGCCCACTTGAAATTCCAATGGCCTACGTCGTTTGTCCCCATAACTCTTTCGTCTACTCGAGCCGTCTTTAACCTTTCTCGAATCATCTTGACGCGCGTCTAACGATTCTTTGCACCAACTCTCGCCCCTGTAATTTTCCGCTCGCCGACTTCGTCCCAACAAATTGGAGTCCTACACGGTTCGCCATACAAAGCTTCGAACGGTGCCATTCTGATACTTTGCTGATAACTGTTATTGTACGCGAACTCCACGAGATGAAGTTGTTCCTCCCAACTTCCTTTAAAATCCAATACACAGGCTCTCAGCATATCCTCCAAAGTCTGAATTGTTCTCTCTGATTGACCGTCTGTCTGAGGATGGTAGGCCGTACTGAACTGCAGTTTTGTTCCCATCGAAGTCTGTAGACTCTTCCAAAATGCAGCCGTAAATCTGGGGTCTCGATCTGAAGTAATCGTCACTTTGGTACCCCATGCGGACGAATGTCGTCGCACGTACAACTCGCATACTTTTCCAAAGCGAAGTCCTTGCGTACGGCGATGAAATGAGCCGACTTCGTCAATCGGTCCACTATGACCCAAATCCCATCATTACCCCGCTGACTTCTTGGTAATCCCGTCACAAAGTCCATCGTGATGTGCTCCCATTTCCATTCGGGGATTTCAAGAGGTTGCAATAACCCTCGGCTTGCAATGCGCGCTTTCACTTGTTGGCAAGTTAAACACTTCGCCACGTGCTTGGCGATGTCTAGCTTCATGCCATTCCACCAATAATACGTCGCAGATTCGATACATCTTAAATGCTTTGCCGGATGCACACCGTAGTCGCTACGATGCGCTTCGGATAACAACCTCTCCTTAATTTCGGCGTCGCTTGGTACACATAACCGTCCACGGAATTTCAAGATCCCATCCTCGGATACTTGAAAATCCGACTTTCTCTTGGTCGCGTCCATTTGCAGAATCTTTTGGATCTCAACGTCCAAAGGTTGCATTGCCTTAATCTTGGCTTGAATTTCGGGTTCAATCCTAAGGGTAGCCATTAAACTGGAAAGATGGCATACCTCGAGCTTGAATTCTGAATCGCGGATTCCCTCCAATAGAATCCATTCTTGTATCATCATACTCGCAATCGATGACTTGCGACTCAAAGCGTCTGCCACTTTGTTTGCCTTGCCTGGATGGTACAGGATATCGCAGTCATAATCCTTAAGAAGTTCCATCCATCTGCGTTGTCTCATATTCAGTTCCTTTTGGGAGAACAGATACTTCAAGCTTTGATGGTCCGTAAAAATCTGAAATCTCTCTCCACGAGAGATAATGTCTCCATATCTTCAACGCAAATATGATAGCTGCTAACTCTAAGTCGTGCGTCGGATAATTCAGCTCGTGAGGCCTCAACTGCCTGGAAGCATATGCTATCACTTTACCATATTGCATCAGACGCAACCGAGTCCCTTGTATGACGCGTCGCTAAAAATCTCATATCCTCCCGAGCCTGACGGAATAGTCAAAACTGGTGCGGTAGTCAGCTTATGCTTAAGCTCTTGGAAACTACGCTCGCACTTATCCGTCCACTCGTATTTCTTGTCCTTTTTCAGCAACTGCGTCATTGGCATAGCTATTGAAGAGAATCTTTCCACAAACCGTCTGTAATAGCTAGCCAGTCCTAGAAAACTACGAACCTCGGTTACTGAAGTCGGTCTCGGCCAATCAATGACCGCTTCAATCTTGGTCGGGTCCACAGAAATCCCTTCGCCTGAGATCACATGGCCTAGAAAAGCCACTCGAGCCAACCAAAATTCACACTTGCTAAATTTCGCATACAGCTCGTGATTTCTTAGGGTTTGCAACACGGTCCTTAAGTGTTGCTCGTGTTCATCCGGACTCTTCGAATATACCAAAATGTCGTCGATAAACACGATCACGAACCGATCCAAATATTCCTTAAACACCCGGTTCATCAAATCCATGAAAGCGGCAGGGGCATTTGTCAATCCAAATGGCATTACCGTAAACTCGTAATGACCATAACGAGTACGGAAAGCTGTCTTTGGTATGTCCTCCTTTCGGATCCTCAACTGATGATAGCCTGTCCTTAGGTCTATCTTAGAAAATATCGACGCTCCTTGGAGCTGATCAAACAAGTCGTCAATCCTCGGCAGCGGGTACTTGTTCTTAATCGTCACTTGATTAAGCTGCCGATAGTCAATGCATAACCGCAACGAACCATCCTTTTTCTTGACAAACGGGGATCGGCGCTCCCCAGGCGATGCACTCGGGCGAATAAAGCCCTTGTCCAATAATTCTTGCATCTGCACCTTTAATTCCTTCAACTCTGACAACGCCATCCTGTACGGTGCCTTTGAGATTGGTTCCGTCCCAGGAGCCAACTCGATTACGAACTCTGTCTCTCTGGCTGGGGGTAGTCCTGGTAATTCCTTTGGAAAGACATCAGGATAATCTCGTATTACCGCGATGTCCTCCAGGTTCGGTCCTTCTTTCGACGTATCGCTCACTGATGCCAAATAGCCTCGACATCCTGACCCCAACAACCTAGTTGCTTCCAAAGAAGAAATCAAGGGAATCGAGGACCCTCCTCGGCTCCCTACAAACTGGAAACTACTAGCTCTAGTCGGATTAAATCGGATTCTCTTCTCCCGACAATCCATAGTAGCTCCTTGCTTAGTCAGCCAATCCATACCGATAATGACATCAAAGTCATACATCGCCAAAACAATCAAATCAATTATTCCTTCCCGACCATCTATAATCGGTTTACGGCCTAGCACATCCTATTGCGAGATAAAAGGCGAATCCTCTAACGGAGTAGAAATAACAAAGACCGTTTCCAACGGCTCGGTCTTAATCCCACTAATTCTACAAACCGTTTAGCAATAAAGGAGTGCGAAGCTCCGGATCAAACAACGCATAAGCAGCATGGTTGTGTAGAGATATCGTACACTGTAATCACGGCGGGCGTGTCCTCCGCCTCCTTCCTCGTGGATCGCATACACCCGTCCTGAGCGGGGTGTCCGTATTGATTGCCCCGTTGAACATTCCCCACTGGTGGTCCGGCTGGCGGTCGTGGCGTGAATGGCATCATGGGCCTGCGTGGGCAGTCCCTCACTAGGTGGCCCACCTGACCACATCCGTAGCAAACTCCCCTTACTGGGGGACACGGGGTATTTCCATGCCTTCTTCCACACCTTCGACATCCCCCGAAGAAACTCGACGACGGTTTTCCCACACCGTCCCTTCTATTAGGCGGGAGAGGATACCTTCCTCCCGCCATCGGTTTCTTTCCAAACCGATGGTGGTCCCTAGTAGGCACAAACCGCGATCCAGATGCGGCTGCCTTCTCTGCGATGTGCCTCTCAATCATTTGAGCTCTCTCATAAAGCTCATTGTACTCCTTCAGGTTCGCGGACACCAAGTGGTCTCGGATTTCCATTTTCAGTCCGTCCCGAAACCTCCTAGCCTTGTCCAAAGGATGCTCGACCATCCGCGGTGCGTACTTCGACAGCTCTGCAAATTTGGCCTCGTACTGATCCACTGTCATCTGATTCTGACGCAGACTCTGAAATTCTGCCAACTTCTGCTCCCTCGCGCAGTCTGAGAAGTACTTGCTCAGAAAAGCCTCTCTGAAGGTATCCCATACCCTAGCTGTACCCTCGGGAAATACCCATCCTTGGGTAGCTTCCCACCAAGTGCCGGCATTACCCTGCAGTTGGTAAGCCGCCATGATCACCTTTTCCTCCTCAGAGCACTGCAACAAGGTGAACGTCTTTTCCAGCTCCCTTACCCAGAGGGTCGCCGTTTCAGGGTCGCCAGCCCCAGAAAACTTGGGCGGTTTTAGCTTCATGAACTGCTCCACCAGCTGATGCATAGGTCGGTTACCAGTCCCGGGCCTAGCTGCAGGAGCAAGCTGCGGCGGCACGACGGCGACGGCGGCTTGGGTGCGAGCTCGCGACCTATCAGAGCCTCAATGGCATGCATGATCCCATCCATCCTCGGATCTTCCGGTGCTACCTCCCTTGCACCAGTCGGCACCTGCGCCGTCCTCTTCCTCTGACCCCTCTGACTTGGGGTCCTCAGACCAGGGGTACTCGGATCTGGATTGCTCATCTTGCAGGACTCTCCTAACCTGCGTTCCAATTCCCCCCACACGGAATTAGAAAATGAGGCAACCCTACAACAAAGGACCACGAAGGATCCCGATCAATCACATGCAAGCAAAGAAATTGTCTTTCCTACTAACTATCCCCACGCACCAACACAAGACTCATCGCACCTTATCACTCCATCAGCCAACCGGGCTCGATACCAAAATCGACGGGGTTGTCACGCCCGACTCTCGAGCTCGCGGCAACCCCATTTCACTTGAGGTCTAAGCGTACGACGTCCCAGTGCATCGTCGTCGACCAATTCATTTTATCTTGTAATTAAGCACATGCGGAAACGAACAACTCCCAAACCAAACAACGGGGATAGCAACAAAGAAGCGGCGAGAGGAAAGACAAACAAAAGTATTTTATATATCGAAGGTTAGCCAAGCACACCAAAGAAATACATACACGCCTTACTACGGGCGACAAGCTAAGGCCTACTCAAAAAAGGGATGGCCTAGCTAACCTAACCCCGTACAAGTGAGGGAAGGCTCGTCAAAAGGAAATAGGCTACGCCTGCCTACTCACGGGCCTCGGAGGATCGCTCTCTTCGATCCTCGGGTACCGCATCATCTAGGGCCGAAAAGGTTAACCACGACGGGTTGAGATAAACTCGGCAAGTTAAAGTCCTAAGCCCGGTTAGGAACTTCGCTCGCCTCGGGAGTTTAACATACAACCTAATACAAAGCAATCAGCACAATACCACCTCAGAGAGATAACCACAGAAGACAGTTTAATAAACGGGTGCAATCACAAGCGACCCTACCTCGGCCTTGGCACACGCAACCTGCAAAACTGTCATTTAATTCATCACGACATTAAGAGCATGCAATTAATCAGAGCATCTCACACAGCTTTCTCATGTCTCACACTCACACATGCTCCGATTATTACGCCCCCTCCTGGGCCAACGGCACAACCTTATGGTTGGCGGTTCGGCTAAACCGCCTTCGTCCTCTTTACCTCGAGGCACGGCGACGTCAAGGGCTCACTCCCAAGACGGCATTCCCGAAGGAGCATAGGACCCGCCCACTACCGCAGCCCCCAAGGCGACGAGAGGCCGGGACCCGCCCACTACCGCAGTCCCACAAAGAATCCCTCCCCGTCGGGCATCCGGCGAAGTCGGGCGACCCACCGGCCACGGCACAACCCCATAAGGATTGGCGGTCTTCCGCAACGCCGGGTTCCCTCTCTTAATGTGATCATGCAATACATCATCAAGCAATCCATTTATATCTTTGCTCGTCGTGAATGCACATCGCTCATGCTCATGCGACATGCCATTTCGATAACCCATGCCATGTCATGCAATCTCACTCGACAATTCCAAAATCCCATTTCCAATCGCATTCGATCACGCATTTCATCAATATTCACAAGTATAATTAACAATTGGCACTTCAATAAAGCATAACAACCAAGAACACAACAATTTGAAACCAAAATTTATTTCGTATGAACGATCAGTGAGCGATGTCGGTGAACGATAATTCGTGAACGTAACTCATGAACGATAATTAGTGAACAAGAATCCGTGAACAAGTAAATTCGTCCGAAATTAAATAAATAAATAAAAATAATTAAACTTAACCATGGTTAACAAATTAACCTAACCATGGTCAAATTAACCTAACCATAGTTAAATTCTAACCTTGGTTACTTTAAAACTAACCTTAGTTACTTTAATTAATTAACCTTAGTTACTTTATTACTAACTATGGTCAATTAACTAACCCTAGTTAGCCTTAATTAACCAGCCTAATTAACCAATCAACTTTAATTAATCACAAACACACAAATACACTAATTAACCCTTAAACAAGGATTAGGAAATTAACTTACTTGAATCGGAAATCCGGCAACACCGGTGCATAGAGGGGAACGAGAGCTACGAGGGGTAAGCTCGGGGACGACAACGGTCGACAATTGGTGGCCAAAACGGGCCAAAAATAGTGCTGGCTACTATTCACGCGGAACCGGTGCAGGCTGGCGGAAACGGCCGAAACGGGCGGCTAACGGCGACCAAAGGTGACCAGGGATGCGCGGTTGGCTTCCTAACTCCCAGGACTACACTTTGGGCGGTGGCGGCGGCTCCGTGTGACGGCGGCAAGGCTGTTTTCCGGCTGGAAAACAGTAAAGACAGCAAGAAAACAGCAGAAATGGAAGAGAAAGGAAGAGAAAAAGGGAGAGAAAGTATGGCTGGGCTGGTGGACGAATTTTGGGGGAGAAAGAGGAGAGAGAAGGAGCTGCTGGTCAAGGATAAGAGCCAAGGCAAGTGGGCTTGCCACTTGCTTGAAGGACCAATCAAAAACAAGCAATAAACAAGCAAAAACAATGCCCACTTGGGCAACAAAGCAAAAGCCAAAGAGAGAAGCCCGTGGGCTGGAAATGGAGGAGCTTGGGCCGGCTTGGGCCCCTCTTGGGCTGGGTTGAATGGGTGCAAGGCCCGTTGGGCCGCCGGTCTTGGGCCGGCCCACCCGCGGGCCCAAAACTCGGTCCAATTTTCCCTTTTTTTCCGGCGCTTCCGTGTCCAACGGAAAATCCCAACATAAATGAGGCAACGTCCAAGTATTTATTCCTGATATCACGGAGAAATCGGTTCCCAAAATCGGATTAAAAATCGGGCTAAATTGAGTCGATTTTCAGGATGTTACAATTCGTTCCTCAATGATTCGAATTTCAGGACGTCACAACCCTAATGAATCAAGAGTGGTACGGTAGATCTTTTCCCGAGCTATAGCTGAAGTGCCTGCCCCGGGAAGACGCAGATTATGCTTTTTAGTGAAGTTGGAGGAGGGAATTTGGGTGTGTTTGGTTCGGTTTTGAGCAAATGTACTTGGGAAAATGTAAATATCTTTAGGCTAAAGGGGTTTCCCGAAATGCAAATAACGTTTGATAAATTGTAATTTTATATTGCATTGTGACACAATTTTGGCCTAAATGCCATTTGGTAAATACCACATTTTGTAAAGGATTTTTGCTGAATTTTTTATTAAAAAAATTTGTAAAGATTTTTTTTTTTGAATCCATCTTTTGACGGCCAGATTTGGCCCCCGAACAACCTCGCTTAAGGTCACATGACCTCAGGAAGTGGTTGCTTGGGTCGCGTGACCTATGCAACCATCCGTTGGGTCGCCAACTCGGCGCCCCCGGGCGACGATCGTCACTTGGGTCACGCTACCTAGGCGACGGTACTAGGTGGCGGAATCGTTGCCTAGGTTGGTGATCCAGGCATGTGACCCAAGCAATCACCGCCTAATGTCGCTAGACCTTTGGTGATGCTTGGGTCACGTGACCCAGGTGACACTTGAGGTCGCCCGACCAAGGGCGGCAGTTGCTGGCGTCGAGGGCTCCTTGGCCAGTGGTCGTCAGCTTCATTGGCTCATAGAGAAGATGAATAGTATCAACTTGCATTCCGAAAATGTAACTTCCCAAGGCACCTCTCACCATGCATTCGGCCAAAGTCCTTTGAGGAGCTTTGGAGATGCAATTGCATCTTCCCAAAATGAGTCCAAAATTTTAACCAAATGCATTTGTATTTGGCTAAGGGACTTTAGAGCCACAAAGCTCATTTCAAATGCCGAACTAAACGCACCTTTTGTTGCAGCCATGTAACTCCAAGAATTCAGCTTGCGGGATCTTGAGGCGGGGGTATACTCTGGCCGATCCATAGTGTGGCCACTATAAAGGGATGGTGAAGAAACGTGACGAATGCCATAGGTTCGCCTACTTAAAGCATCAACCAAATTAGGCCTCTCCCACCCATCAATACGCCCTTGGCCCTTTGCACGGTGGCGGATGGAAACATTCGGTTTCATTCCCGCATGCCGTCTCGCCGGAGGAGACACGTGATGGTGGCAGTTGACATCGCCAAGTGCTTAGCGTAATTGTCGCGAATTAGGTACTATTTAATAAAATTTTACGGACAACGCCGACTTTTCCTTCTTCTAGTGCACCAAGATTGGAAAACTCCTGTGCCCCCCCCACAGCATGTATGTGTATCGCACGATATGGCGTTAGTCGTTGGTGTTGACTCAGCAAGTCCTGTCAGACTCCAAAAGAATCTTGAATGGAAGTATATAAGTTTGCCTCATGTAAAAACAAAGAATCTTGAATGGGGAAGTATATAAGTTCCCCACGTGTAAAAACAGTTATATAATTACAATTTTGACCAGACAAAGAAAAGAAACCACGAGAGGCCCCTCCCGAAACTAGAGGACCCAAAAGGTTGTAAGTTCCCCATAAAAGAAAGGGTTAATACCACGAAAAATAGTAAATTGATACACACGTAACAAAATTTACTCTAAATTAGTACACTTTTGTCAAATTTACCTAAATTGTTACACTTTTGACAAATTTACCCTTCGTCAGTTTCCGTTAAATTTTATTGTCAAATTGCTGAGTTAGATGGCATGTGACAATTAATTGATATACCTGTTTGGGATTTTACTCTCTATTTGTCACAGTTGTCCCGATTTTTTGATTTTTTGTGGTATAAATTCAATTTAACGGGGGTTATATTTGTCACAGATATACTAATTTGAAGATTTTTACGGTCAAAAAATTAGTTTAGGATAAATAGATCACAAGTGTATCAATTTAGGATTTTTTGTTATCAAAAAATTAATTTGAGGTAAATTTATTATAGATATATCAGTATGAGATTTTTCATATTATTAACCAAGAAGAAAAGACAAAAGGCAAGAGAAACCCTTGGCAGTGGCTCAATTGAAAGAGAGGGAAAAAAAACAAAAATTAATTATGGGCTCAATTGGTGATCTCATTAGGCCCCCTTGGGCGTGAGGCCCATGGGCTTGGGTCCTCACGGCTCCTCGTTCGCAGCCCGTTTCCACTTTCTTAAAAATTTACGGCTTGCCGATGTTAACTAGAACATTGTTCTAAAATGGTCCCCACTTAGTTGCCCTTAATTCAATGCGTCGAGCTTTAATCCTGCTTCTCAATTAGGGGTAGGATTAAGGCTGTCACAACAACCATTACAAGATGGCCCGTCCTGTGGCCAATCTATCCATATCCTTATTTTTTGAATATACATAATTATCCTCATACGAAAATGCCCCTGATTAGACTTTAATCTCGAGATTGGTTTCAAGAATTGATCATCACCGTCCGTTAGGAATGCATCATGGCCTTTTAAATTGACGTGTGCTTTAATCAAAATATCTTCAACAAGCTTAATAAGCGAATCCAAATTAGTTAGCTAAGGAGATCAAACCTTAACCCTTGGATTTGCCTATGGGTATATAACAAGTTTTCCCTCCAAAATAAGTGGGACTCTCACAAAATGCTCCTAATGTCTATATGCGATCCAATTTAATGAAAATTATTTTTGCTACGGATTAATTTTTAATCCATAAGTTTTTATGCAATTTATAAATGATTAAATGGGTAGGCAAAATTTAGGTGTCAACATGACTCAAATCGAGATGGAGTTAATGCCAAGTCAAAACATAAGAATGAAAAGGGTTACACAATTCTATCGAAGTTCTAGGGCACATTTAATTGTCAAGGCTAACTCAGACGCATCTTGTGCACTATTGATCAGGCTTAGTAGTCATTTTAAATTTGACTCAAACTATGAATGGAATTAGTGTCAAATTGGAGTTCAAAGGATGCTAAAATATTTTGATAAAGTAAATTTATGCAATTGGGCATCACATGAATGAAACCATTTTGAGTAGGGTGATAGAGCAAAATTTTAGATTGCCCTGCAATTTTGAGACTTGGCAAAAATATAAAATCATCTTTTTGGTTTCTTTGAAGTTTTGTCAAGAAAGATCGAGATGGGTACAACAAAACTCATGAAGAATATCAAGAGCTAGTTTAGCATGCATAATTTCCTAAAATTTCCAAAACAAAGACATGTCATAAAAGGAAAAATAGAGCATTTCTAAACAGGGCATGCAAGATTCATGCAATCGGGGCATGGTCCATGGTCAATTGGCCTTGAAAAATTTATGGCACATCAATTACTCAATCAAAAACAACTTTCAAGGGGGAAGTTTCTTAAGATTGCCTACGCAAGAACTTCAAAAAATTCAAGAATAGAGAACAATTCGAAATAATTAGAACAAGGCAGCATAGCATTTATGCATACTAATGACAATTTATCCTAACAAATGATATCAAACAATTCTGTAAATTCAGTATGTCATAGCCAGGCAAGTCATGAGGAAATTTTGTTAGGGATCTATGTCTCAAAATCCTTACCGAAAAATTCATACAAAAATAGCAAAGAGTCAGGTTCAACAAGGGCAGAACAAGCATTCTGAATTTAAGACATGGGAGATTTCAGGGCAAACTTCACAAAAATAGAAAAAGGGCCAAGCAACATTCAAATGAGACAAAATTGGTGTCATTGAAAAGATTAAGATGTGTCCTAAGACTTTCCAAGAGGCAATAGGTTTGAATAAGATCAATTGCATACCCAAATGATGACATTTGCAGAAGGGCACCAATCAGTAATAGGGAGGACAGATTATGATGCATGGAGATATATTTGCTAAACCGCCTAAATCATGCATGAAAAGTATAAGATGTTAACATGATATAGGGGTAAATGCGAGGGAGAAAAGTGATGAAGACACTTAACCCTAGATCAATGAAAAAAAAGTCATGAAAATTCATGAATGCAATAGGTCACTAAACACTCTACATGGCAAAATATATGAAATTTCTAGAATGGGTGTATCAAATTTGCAAGTGGTTTTCATATAGCAAACAACCTTCAAATGAAACGTGCCATACATCCTTTCAAAGCTCATGATGTCTCCTAAGTATGTCTAGGGGGCAACATACAAGAATTATTATCAGAAGGAGCTCAATCGAAGACGTCTTCAGAGGTGCAGATTTGTCACAATTACAGCAGCATTTGCATAGAATAGAGGCGATTTTCCCTAATCTAATGGCAAGATAAAAATACATAAAACTTTGTGCATAAAGATGGGAATGTCCTGGAAATTTTTCATGATGGTATCCAAGTCCAATTTCAACCATAAAATTCCACAGAAAATCATCAAAGCAGTCAGGTCGCAACTCAACAAAATATCAGAACATTTGGCAGATTCTGGACACGACTTTGAGCATGCAGAAACCATATCAAACGAGGTCCATTTAGGTGTTTAATAGCTCGTTGGAAAGGTATTTGAGTTGACTATGACTTTCATGAAGGGCTTGAACACTAAAAAGCACATTAACCAGCTCATTTGAAGTCAATTGCACAAGAGGTCCACTCAGGGATCCGAAAATTTTAGAACACAATCAATCAAGCAAATCATCACAGCCTACTCATTCAAGCTCATCCTAGTCTATCCTAAGGCTTTGCTAACATCCTAAACATGCTGAGATTTACAGAAATCAAAACCTTAGGGGAAGCTCTAGCCCCGATCTCCAACGAGACCTCACTTCATCAAGCTCGAGGTGTTGGTAATTACCTTTGTGCGATGTGAATCAAGCTCTGATGAGCTATTGTCAATCAACACAGTGGCTTAGGGACTTTGAGGAAACTCTAAGTACCTTCAAGGATCGCCAGATGGGGCTAAACAGCAACAGTTTGCTTCCGATTAGTGATCAGGCGCCGATTTGGCTTTGGTTTGAGCAGCCAGAGAAGAGTTGGTCACTGGAGGGGCTCCGGTGACTTGATTACTGGTTTCTGACCACCACTAGGTCGAGGACTCACCAAGGATCATTGCTGGACCAATCGAGAGGCCCAGGAACCTCCTTGAATCATTGATCGAGGCTAAAGAAGCCACCAGATGAACTATCGACATGGACGCCGGCCTTGAGGCCCAATTGGAAAATGATGCTGGACGGGTGGCCTGGCAGCTCATTGGAGATTGCTGCAACGTTGATGGGGACAAGAGAGGAGCTGCAAATGTCATGGGAGGTGGCTTGACGCCGACCAATGTCCCGGAGAGCGATGGGAGGCGTCCCAAGGAGGCGTGGCCGAGGTGCTTCCTTGTGGAGAGAGGAGAGAGGAGAGAGGTGGGAAAGAGAGAGAAGAAGAGAGATTTTGAAAGGTTTTTGGCAGATTAAGATCTATAATTGTGAAAAATGATGCCCCCTGATTAGGGTTAAAAATGAAAATTCCTATTTTGACATGCCCGCTCTCAAAATTAGTTGAATGAGTTAATGGGTAATGACCTCTAGATCAATGTTGTAAAAAAAAAACTAATTGAAGATAAAAATTAGAATGAAAGTAATTTTACTTTTGGTTGATTTTGAATCTAAAACTGAAAAATAAGGAAGACGAGGTTCTTAATCGATTTTCCCAAAAATTTTGATGATAAAATCAAATTGAAGCTAAAAGGAATGTTTTGTGTGAAAAATCAATTTTTGACTTGGGGGTTTTGATTTTTGGTCAAAGGGTTAATCAAAAGTCAACCTTTTGACTTTTTGGTTTTTTTTTTTTTTAATATATTTATTTTATGGAAATGGCTAGGAAATTACCTAAAAATAACATTCTAAAAGAAAAGAAATGAAAGCTGACACTTTTCGCTCGAAAAATGAGTCTCGTTGCAATCGGAAACCCTAATTTCGAATTTTCTAACTTTAATAATGTATAGGCTTAAAATTAGGTATCAACAAGGACACTCTCATGGAATCAACCTCAACAAGAGTTCAAACCTAAGAGATCAATAAAAATTCCTTACATCTAGGAACAATCTCGTCTAGAAAAATCCTTAAGGACAAACTTTTCATAATTACAAGTTTTGTCAAAAAGGGTCTTCAAAAATTTTCGGGGTTAGGACACTAGGAGTGCCATAAGTTTTGTACGGCACTTACATTTTGGTGCCAAAACTTTTTTTTTTTCGCTCACTTGAGTGCCACATCGGAGTGAAATCGTTCGGTTAAGTGCCACTTCCGGCCAAAAATCGTTCGATTAAGTGTCACTTCCAGCCAAAATGCATACGTGGAATTTTTTAATGATTTTTCTTTTTTTTTTTAATAAATTTCGACGTCGACGTTGACTTTTCGGGGAAAACGACGCCGTTTTTACTCTTTTTAAAATTTTTCGATTTATTTTTTTTTTTTTTTTTTTTTTTTTTTAGGGCCGGCGAGGGCCACCGGTGACCCTCGCCGGCCTTAAAAAAAAAAAAAAAAAAAAAATCAAAAAAATTAATAAATATATTAAAATATATTAAAATATTATTCACCGGCGCCACGTCAGCTTTTCCGGTGGTCACGTCAGCTTTTCCGGCGGCCACGTCAAAATTGGCACTCAAGTGAATGTTTTTTAAAACTTGTGGCATTCAAGTGAGTGAAAAAAAAGTTTTGGCACCAAAGTGAGGGCCGTACGAAAGTTATGGCACTCCTAGTGTACTTATCCCAAAATTTTCCCTATCATAAGTCATTTTTCAAAACTTCGCCAAAGGAGTCAGAAAATCACTATCTTCAATATTTCAAATGGCATTCTTCATGCCTTGATATTTACATCTTGCATGAAAGTTCCCTAAGGAGGAAAGTTTGATCAAATGATTTTTGAAAAACGATAAAGGAATGTTTAGCATTGCCAAGTAGGAGCACCAAAGGTGACTAAAGGCAAGCGTAGACTAAGCATGCCCCTACACACTATGAGAGTCAAGTGAAAAGGATCTTGCTTTAGGATGTAGGATTTATTGGCACTGAATATATGAATCGAAGTGATAAAAAGCATTTCATTCAAAATCCCAAACACTGATTATATCTCTTGCAAGTTATTTTGAGCTAAATAGGGATAATTTTCCAAAATACCCCTATCAAGAGCAACCCTACAATGGGGCAAAAGGGAAGGTTTTGGTGGAAAACATAAAGCAAAAAATCAAGAAAGATTGAATTGCCTTCATTTGCATCAATCTTCTCTTTATGGCTTTAGTTGAATTTTTGTGGAAGCTCGTAACATCTCAAAATGAGGAAGAGTATTCCTTTCTTTACCCTAAACACAATTGCCCTTTGCTTAGCCAATTTGAGCTTAATGCAATTTCTTCTTAAAACCTGAGTGGTGATCACTTCCACACACTAGGGCAATTTATGTGTCTTACCAATAAAATAAGAGTTGTTGGTAACGTATGCAATCATCTCAAGAGTCATAGATACTCAAGAGAAATAGAAAAACCAAAAGGGCATGCAAAAATAGTGTGCCTAATAAAAAGCAAGGCCAATGACCATGAAAGATGCTTCAAAAACAACAAAATCATGTGCTACAAAAACATTCATTGCAATGAATCGGGAGACGATCAAATGGGCAAACACTATTCACCATCTCCTCTCTGACCTCCCTGCCCCCCTGTAGCTCCGGCTCGGAGGTCTCCCTACGTCGCCGGATTTGAGCTCCGCATCAAGTTGAGACTCGGTGCAAAAGTGAGGTGAAGTCGCCCTCCACTTTGGTCTTCAGTTTTTGACTTGCTCTGGCTCGAACCCTCTCTGTAGTGCCGTCTGGATTCGGATTCCAACTCCCTTCAAAGTAGCGATTCGGAGGAAGCATCAAGCTATAGCCGGGCCCCTCATCCGCATAAGCCTTGTTCTAGTAAGCTCACCTCCTCTCGGAATTGCTGGCCATGTTAGGGTTGCTAGGTTGCTGGTTTTTCTGGTCTGGTTAGCTCATTATGGAAAAGAGGCCCGATAGACTAAAATCGGTGTCGGGGATGGATTATGGGAGAAGCCGGAGTCGAAGTAGGGCCTCGGGTGGCCGTAATCCCTCGCAAGTTAAGGCTATTAAGGGCAAGAATCCCGCCCCTCTCTCTGCAGATGGTTACCGCAACAATGACAGTAGATTAGAACCATCATCCTTTGGCTTTGTGAAACTAGGGCAGTCCCTAAATCAGAGCTCTGCAGTTACTAACCAAGGGCAGGATTCAAGGCCTCAGCGTGAGGGAAATCCACCCCAAGTTACCCGCTCTTGGGCTAATGTGGCTAGAGCTGCAATGCAAGGGTACTCCCTGTCCTTTTTTCCCCCTCGATCTGAAGGGGAAAACGTTGTGCATTGTACTGAGGAAGATTTAGATGTAGCTGACCCCATTTGGCACCAATGCTTGGTCGGCTATTTTGTAGGGAAAAGACTTTCCTTCCGTTTAGGTGAATCGGCCCTCAGACACTTATGGGGCCAAAGACTTCTTGAAGTCAAGGCAAACGATCAAGGTTTTTATTTTTTCCACATTCCTGACAATGAATTCAGAAGGGAAGTGCTTGAGGGAGGCCTGTTAATTGTGGCACGCGTGCCCCTCATTCTCCAGCAATGGCAGCCCAGTTGGAGTTGAAAAATGGAGAGCACTCGTCGATTCCGGTATGGATAAGGTTGAAAAACCTTCCCTATGGCTTATGGTCAGCCACGGGACTAAGTAAAATAGCAAGTGCCATAGGGAGACCGCTTTACGTTGACTAACGTACCAAACAATTGAAAATGATATCTTTTGCTCGGGTTTGTGTTGAACTTTCTGCTTCCTCACCCTACTATGACACCATCAAGGTCTTTCTCAATGATGCCACTCGCATTATAGACGTTGAATACGAATGGAAACCCATATCTTGTCCCAGCTGTGGTATCTTTGGTCATAGATGCACCGAAACTGCCCCAAAGGCCTCTACAACGGATCCCCTGCATAGGGCTATAGAGTAGGCAAGATTACCTGCTGTTGGGACCATCTCCTCCTCCATACCAGCACCATCTGCTAGCCCCCTCCCTTGGTTTTGCTATAGGCGTGGAAGACAGTAGCCCAACAGAAGGCAGGACAGCAGAAGCATTGGAAGAAGGCTGGCAGCTTGTCATCAGAAGGCAGCAGCGGCTGCCTGCTATAGAACCGTCAGCTCCTGCTGCTGGCCTCCCTCCTATTGCTGCCCTCCGTCCATCTACATCTCCCAAGCATCAGAAGCTGCAGGAACTGCAGCAGCAACCAGCAGCCAATAAAACGAAGACAAGAAGAACCCGTCGGCTCGTTGGCAACTTCCAACGGGTTTCAAAGATCGCCAAGCAAAGAAGTCACCGGTAAACAAGAAGACAAAGAAGCAACTGCGGCGCAGCCTAGCAGCAACAAGCAGACCTGTTCTGGACCGATTCCCCTGCAGCCGGCGCCCATTCATCCTTCCCCCTCCAAACCTTCAGCAATCTCCATGAAGATCCTGCAGGACAGTGGTGCCTCCCCTGCAAACCAGGTAGATGCTGTTGTGGAACCATCATCCCCGAATTTCTTTGGCTCGGCAGATGACCTCGATGAAGAGCCTATAGCCCTAGTGGACCAGACCATGTTGAGGACCCTAGTTGACCCTCTTCTAGAGGATGACACTCCTGGCTTGCAACTCACTGAGGTAAGAGTAGAACAAGTTGCAACCCCGCTTGTCCTGACCAAATCCACTAAGCAGGCTAGTGGGTCTCGGCCCTCTTCTGGATCTCTTGTTGCCAAGACCAAGACTGTAGCTCGGGGTAGGCATCCCAAAAGGAGGTAGCCCTCTTGTCCCTATTTTTGACTAGACAACTCACATGTTTTTTGGCTGTTGGAATATCAGGGGGCTAATGAATCCTATTAAACAAACTGAAGTGAGACAGTTTGTTCGCCCCAATAATATTTGCTGTGTCGGTATTTTGGAAACTAAGGTTTCAGCTGCAAATTTTGATATTGTCTCCTTTGGTATAATCCCTGGTTGGGAGTGGATTGCAAACTATGAATACTCTTTTCGAGGGCGCATTTGGGTTGGCTGGAACCCGCTTTTTGTAAGCTTTAATGCCCTGTTTCACATTGATCAACTTATTCGTGGAGAACTAAAGTCTTTGAACTCCAGCCTTAGCTTGACCCTCTCTGTGGTATATGGGGAGCATACGTTTGTGGCTAGGAGACCCCTGTGGAACAGCATTGTTGATCTGAGTTTGGCCCTTAAGGATAGCCCCTGGATGGTGGCGAGAGACTTCAATGCCATCAAGGACTCCTCAGACCACTTGGGCAGCCTGAACATATGGATCCCTGCCTTCGATGAGTTCAAGAATTGTCTAGATCAAGCTGAATTGATTGATCTCTGCTATGTGGGCTTCAAGTTTACTTGGTCCACTTCCTTAGGCATCCGTAGGAAGCAACGTAAAATAGACCGGGTCTTGGTTAATAATCATT
Organism: Corymbia calophylla; assembly: GCA_014182845.1. NCBI lineage: Eukaryota > Viridiplantae > Streptophyta > Magnoliopsida > Myrtales > Myrtaceae > Corymbia > Corymbia calophylla. Next base: position 17,709,442 of record CM024699.1, read on the forward strand.
GGTGTATGGCATTTTCCTTCTTTGAAGCGTCTTTCTTGGCTCCGGGTATATCAGACCATTCTCCCATGGTTGTCAGGATACTTGCCCCTTCCGCCGGTCGGATTCCTTTCAAGTTTTTTAACTTTTGGCTCACTCATCCAGATTTCCCAATGCTGGTGGGTCAGGCATGGGAGACATAAGTTACAGGGACCCCTATGTTCACACTCTATGCTAGACTTAAGGCTCTAAAAGCTCGGCTTAAATCCCTAAATAGAGATCACTACTCTAATATTTCTATGCGGGTGACTGCAGCCAAGAGGGCTTTGGTGAATACTCAAGAAGCACTTCACCAAGACCCGGGAAATAGCTCTTTGGCGGACATAGAAAACTCTCATCTCAAGGCCTACTCTAATCTCCGTTCCCTTGAAGAGTCTTTCTTTAAACAAAAGTCCAGGATCCGATGGCTCAAGGAAGGTGATCGCAACACCAAATTCTTCCATCACTCGGTAAATCACCGGCACCTTCGCAACCGTATTATATCAGTTAGGGACAGCTCAGGCCATATGACTACAAAAATGGAGGAAGTTCAGCAGGTCTTTGTCTCGTATTTCCAGGACTTACTTGCCTCGGTTAATATGCCTTTAAGGCCATCTATACAGGAACTCTTTGATATTATCCGATCCCCACTTCGAGAAGACTAGGTTAATTTTCTCTCCCAACCTTTTCTCCCATTTGAAGTGCGTGATGCCATGTTCTCCATTGCTGGAAACAAAGCTCCTGGCCCTGATGGCTACAACGCGGACTTCTTTAAAAAGAACTGGGACAAGGTAGGCTCCTCAGTCACTGAAGCAGTCCTGGACTTCCTAGTATCTGGTTGTATTCTCAAGGAGATTAATAATACAATCATCGCTCTGGTGCCTAAAGTCCCAAATGCAACATCGGTATCAAATTTCCGTCCTATTGCATGCTGTAATACGATATATAAATGCATAACCAAGATCCTATCATCTAGAATTGCGGCCACCCTTCCTAATGTGATCAATTCGGTTCAAACTGCGTTTGTTAAGGGCCACAGAATCAGTGACAATATCCTACTGGCCCAAGAACTCTTCTGTGGGTTTCACAATAAGCCCAATGTTCCAAAATGTGCAGTTAAAGTTGACTTTAGGAAAACCTATGACACCCTTGACTGGGACTTTCTTGAGCAAACTCTACTGGCGTTTGGCTTTCCCATCCACTTCACCAGACTAATTATGGTATGCGTTCGCACCCCTAAGTTTTCTATTTCGATAAATGGCGAACTTCATGGCTTCTTCTCTAATGGGCGAGGCATAAGACAAGGTGACCCTATGTCCCCATACCTCTTCACCCTGGCAATAGAGGTATTCTCTGGGATCATTGGCTCTCATACTCAGCACCCGGATTTCCAGTACCACTGGCGGTGTAAGGCCTCCCGCCTTTCCCATCTTTTCTTTGCTGACGATGTATTCATCTTCAGCAAAGCGAGCATTCCCTCTATCTCCTGCATCAAAGACGGGCTCACTTTATTCTCTAATTGGAGTGGCTTGATCCCGAACACGAACAAGAGTGAGATCTTTATTTGGGTGGCTCTGAGACTGTCAAGGATCAGATTGTACAAGCACTTGGCTTTTCTTTGGGTTCATTCCCAGTACGTTATCTGGGAGTGCCTATTATAACAACTCGATTGAATAAGGAAGATTGTAATGCACTTGTTTGCCATCTCACCTCTCGAGTCCAGTCTTGGACACACCGTTTCCTCTCATTTGCAGGACGCCTTCAGCTTATTAAGTCGGTATTGCACGCCATCCAAGCTTACTGGGCTTCCATATTCTGGCTACCTACCTCGGTGGTGGACAAGATCGAGCAAATTTGTAGAAAATTTCTATGGAAGGGTCCCTCTATGGGCCCAGGCGGAGCAAATGTGTCCTGGGTGGACATTTGCCTCCCAACCTCGGAAGGAGGCCTTGGAGTGAGAAGAATCAGGGATAGCAATAAGGCTGCCATGGCAAAACCCATCTGGCTCCTCTTCACCGATAAGGAATCTTTATGGTGTAAATGAATTCATGCTACATACCTCAAGAGGAAGAACTTCTGGTCTTCATCGACTCCATCCCTGTGCTCCTGGGCTTGGAGGAGAATTCTTGCCTTGAGGGATGAATTTCAACCCCTGTTCAGGTGGAAAATAGGAGATGGAGAGACTACCTCACTTTGGTTCGACCCCTGGCTAGACTTCGGTCCGCTCAACTTATTATTTTCAGATTCCTACATATCACAGTCAGATCTCCCTAGTCAAGCAAAAGTGAAGGACCTCTATTCCCCAGATGGCTCCCAGCTTCTCCAAGAGCTGGCTCTATGGAAAATTCCGGTACCCCAACTCTCCTTTGGACAGGATTCCCTCACCTGGACTGAGGACCCCTCTGGCAAATACTCGATGGCTTCGACTTGGAATGCTATCTGGCGGAAACGCAATTCAGTCCATTAGTCCTCATTTGTGTGGGACAAGGCCTTTGCTCCCAGACATCAATTCCTCCTATGGCTCATTACGAAGAATCGTCTTCCTACTCAGGTATACCTTATGACGTATGGCAGACTACCAAGTGCCGAGTGCCCTCTTTGTAAGTCTACGCCTGACTCAGTGAATCATCTCTTTTTTGATTGCTCCGTCTCCAAATCGCTAGCAGTATTCTGGGCGGCTAAATATAACCTGCCATGGCGCAATTCCTCCTGGACAGACAATCTCCTCTAGGTTATAAAATCTTTGTTTGCCAAAGGGTTCTACCAGGAGATAGCCCGCTTCTCCTTTGGCTCCCTCTGCCATCTCATTTGGAAGACTAGGAATGAGATTCTCTTCCAAGGGCATACTCATTTTGTTCCGGCTTTAAAGGTACATCTCTTCAAGACAGTGAAAGATAAAGCCCTCACCTTCTCCAAAGTTGAAGATTGTCCCAGGAATAGAAGGTTGCAGCGTAGTTGGGGGTTAGACCCTCGTATTTTTGCTATGGAGCCACATATCGGTTAGGATAGGAATTAGGCTCCTCTTTGTTCCGTGTAGTTCTAGCCTTGTTGTATTGCTTTTCTTGGTAATCGCGGTACCCTTTCACTCCAGCGACGTGTTGTCCAGCTGAGTGTCCGTTGATACCGTGTTTCCCCTTTCTGTACTAGTTCTTGGTTGTCTATATATACACTTACCTTACCAAAAAAAAAAAAAATTCATTGCAAGTACAATCATTGTTAGCAAAAGAGTGAAGCTTTCATGAGTCAAAATCATTAGTCAAAAAGACTCTCGAGGTGGTTTTAATTTTAAGAGTCAAATCAATGCAAAGTCGTGTGATGGTAAGAGTACCAAAATGATCACCACCTCTTCAAAGCCCTTCTATTGAAGTATTTCAAGCATTTTGAACCTCACCTAAACCCACATTACAATTATTATCTGAAGTCTTTTCTGATTGAGATAGATCGAGTAGAAATGAGATTTTCATGAAGAAACTATTGCTAAAAGAAGTAGGAGCAATTCTATCTTGTCTTATCTTCAAGGTTTTTGACTTATGAACTTGACAAAAATTGTTGACACTTGATTTTTAGTCGATGCATCAATGAAGATAGAAAAAATTGAATTAGGGGTTATTGATCGCGACGAGACCCGTTTTTCGAACAAAAATTATCATTTTTCAATTTTGTTTGTTGCATTAGCATTAGAAAGCAATTTCCTATTCATTTCGCACAAACACCCAAAAAGTCAAACATTTGACTTTCGGGTTGATTTTCTGGTCAACCCCGGTCAAACTTTGGCTTTTTGCATCAAAATGTCCCTTTTGAGTTTAATTTCACTTTAGAAGTTGAAATTCTGGAAATATTCGAAGATTTGATTGTAAAATCAAACTTTTAGTTAAAAGTCAACTAGGATTTGACTTTTGGTCAAACTTTTGACCAAAAATTTGGAAAATACAAAAATCACAAAATCACCTCATTTTAACTTCAATTTGACTTTAGTATCAAGAATTTTGAGAAAATCGATCAAGAATCTCAATTTCCAAAATTTTCAATTTTAGGTTCAAAATCGACCAAATATGAAATTACTTTCATTTTAGTCATAATGAAACTTAGTTTATTTTACGACATTTGATCTAGAGACATTTATCCATTCAATCATTCAATCAATTTTAAGATTGGGCAAAGTGAAATGTGAATTAACATTTTGTCCCTAATTAATGGTCCGAATCAATTCTTCATGATTTGCAAATGAACACTTCAATTCTATTCAATTTAGTGAGTTAAGTCCAAACTTTAGGTCAATTTTAGCAAATTCACTTGCCAACTCATTGATTTGGGAGATTTAGCTAACTAGGCTTTAAGAAAATAGGGTTATTTCAATTCAGGAAATTCGAGTTGACCCATTCATGACTAGGGTTCAATTTGGATATTGACCCTCAATTTAATTTTAACAAAAATTTTGTGTCATCGATTAAGGATTAATTTGGATGCAATAAGTTCCCTTAGGCGTGGGCAATTAAACTAATAAGTGTCTCACAACTTTAATTGAGTTCAATTTCAATTAATTTGCGAATTGAGATCAATAATTAGATAGAACTGTCCAATTTAAGGCCTAGAAAGTCCAATTTGGTGTACCCATGTATGGGTCCAATAATTTTCATGACAATTAGATAATTAGGTTAATTACAAATGACGAAATTGAATTTTCGTGGTTTAATTAGCCTAATTTGTTTGAAATTGGCCCGTTTCTCTTCAAAATTCAACTGTTTTCTTTCCAATTAAACAAGTTTTTTTTTTTTTTCAATTTAGTCCATTAGGGACTAAATTGCCCAAGAATTGACTGAACTAGTCAAGAATCGACTGAATCGTGCAAACCAAAGAAAAATTGGACTAAATTGCCTAATAATTGACTGAATTGGTCAAATCGGTCCAAAATTGGTTCGACTAGTCGCTAGCGAAGGAGGCCGGTTTGGCCATCCTCCGATTGGTTTTCGACTGGCGACCACCGCCATGTGGTGGCCTAGCCAAAATCCGGTTCCATGTCCTTAAATTTCCTAAATTTGCAAAATGGCCCATAGGTTTTTGTAAAATTACAAAATTGCCTCTAATTAAGTCCTTAACCGCAAAAATTTTGTGAACCATTGATTGCACTAAATCTCAGTCCTTCAAATTAGCACATGTTAAATATGTTAATCATGATTAGAAGTTCAAAAGAGTTAATTAGGCACATGAGTTAATCCCTAGCCATCGGATTGAGATCAAGGAGGGGTATATATACCATTTTCCCTCCAAAATTGAGGAGAAGGCCATTTTTTCAGATTTACATTCTCTCTCTACATAAAATTTTCTCTAATCTCTCTCTAAATTCTGGTTTTTCCCTCCATTTTCCTCTCTCTTTCTCCCTCTCTCTAGCTGCTTGTCGCACCCCAAACTGCCGCTGATTCGGCCTCTGGTGAGCATCCTCCACTGACGACACCACTTGCTCCTTCTCCATCGGCCTTCCTCTCTCTCTCTCCTCGAAGCCTTGGTGGCTGGCGCCTCCTCCGACGAAGCCTCAATCGAGCCGTTTGGATCGATTTTCTCTCCAGCATCACAAACTAGTCCAAGCTTGGACTAGTTCTGGTTCAGCACTGATTAGTAATCCTTCAACACCGACCCTTCATCCTCCGGTGACAAGAAGACTCCTCAGCCTTCCTCCAATGTCCACTTGTGCTGTGGTGACTTGATCTTGCAAGTTTAAGCTCGGTTTTATTATAAAATCTAATCAAAGGTCGGTTTCCTTATCATGAGCTCAATGAAGCAAGATTGCAATAGGCGATCGGGCCTAGAGCTCAAGTTTAGGATTGATTCTATGATTGTTGAGGTTTCTGTGATGTTTCATGATGTTCATGGATTGATTTTTCTTGAGTGAATGTGGTGTGATTAAGCCTGATTAGGTGATTGTTCTTATTTTGTTGAAATCAGGTTCCAGACCAACAGATTTGAGAAAACCTCTTCGTTTGAGCTTGAAAACTCATTAGAGGCTTCTTCAACTTTTAATATAGACTCTATATTCAATGAGCTGTAGATCACTTTGATCGACCTTCATTTGATATCTGAAAACTGTCATCAAAGTCGCCTATGGATTTTGTGATTGCATACTGATTACTGCTGTTCTGTGATGGATCCGACCTTTGATATTTTGTGATTTTTTGCTGATTTTTTTGTTCAAAATTTTGAGATGATTCCTTCATAAAAAATGTTCATGACATGTTAATCCAGAACATAATTTTTTCCAAAATTTTTTGAGATCCTCATGATAGGACAAACGACCCTAACATCACTGTCACATATGCTGATTTTTGGAGTTCCTGATTGCATGCATTGGTTTCATGAATTTTTTTCTGATATTTGCGATTGGAATCTGATTAGAGTTCTTCACAAAAGTTGTGCGTATGGATGAAGGTCATAAAATAATTTTTTTTCTCAAAATTTTCCAATGAGCACAACTAGGTGAAATCCTCCAAAACACATCATTTGTTCTACTGGTATGTATACTTTAGAATCCGAAATTCTGACTTTGCTGATTTTATTGGGAATTTTCCCAAACTCCTTTCGAGTTGATCCCCTCTAGACATTTGTTCATCTTGATGTAGGTCAAGACATATATTTTTATGGTGATTTTTAAATGTCATTGACTAGATGAAATCCACTTAAAATCATCCTGACCCTTGCATTGTCCTGTGCAAGCTCAAGTATGCATTTTTGTGTGATTGTGTACTTAATTATGATTGTTTGTCTATGAGCACCTCATGAACATCATTGCATATCATAATGTCACCTTAGGGACACTCAAGCCATGTTAATTGAACATCATTTCATCTCGTCATTGCATATTTTCATGTAATTTGATTATGTTATCATGAACATGCTCAAGGTACATCTCATCATCATCATGTCCATACCACACTTTGTGAATCCATTAGGGCTTAAAATCCTTGATAAAAATTGTTTGTGGTTTGATACTTGACCTATATGATTTATCTTACACTTTTGCCTTGTTATATAGGAAAGATAAACCATACAATTTGTTCATGTCCTTGTTGCCTTGAATTTAATCATGTTACATGTTCATGAAAATGTCCATGATTGAATGGGTAAACAACCATAGTTGATCATGTCATCTCTTAGAAATATATAGGAAATTCATTAAGCTTTCTAATGACACTAAAATCAAGCCATTTGCTTGTCAATCGACCCACTTTACCATTTTTATTGGAATTTTTTCTGTTGTGATTTAGTACTCAGACCTCCACGAACTTTGTTTGGCAGCCTTAGGACTATCATGTGGTAAAATTTCATGAATTTTCAACATCGTTAACATGTTTATATTCTCATAAGATTGCATTCATTTGCTGCTGCCTTGTTCTATTTTGATGCATATTGTCGCATTCTTGGATTTTTATAAATTCACGCGTAACTCATCTTAAGGAGTCTTCTTCATAAAAAAAGTTCTTCATTGAGTGTATTACATATTGTAATTTTCATGAAGTTGATTGCTCAGTGGGTCGTGTCCAATTGCTTGCTCCTTTTCAAGGCGTCTTGGGTCCCCGATTATGTTTGATTGTAACATATGCCTGTTCTGTGGATTTTTAGGAAGTGATGCATGTAGAATTAATCCATGATATCTTCATGACTTCTTACTGTCTTTTCTTGAAATTTAAACACAAAAATTCTCAAAAAATAAAAAGGCCATTGAATGCATGTTTGACACTTGAAATTGGGATGAATGCATGCTTGATGAGTGAAGTGAACCAGTATCGGTACACTTATTACTTGATTGAATGGGAAACAAGGCCCTCAGGCTTGCTCGCATGTTTATTTTCAAAGTTCAATGCATGTGATTATAGATATTCATGCTAAATCGATGCATATTTGCAAGTGATCTCAGGCTACACCTTAAAACTCAACTCTAAGGAGCATGACGTTAATCACTGCAAGTGAATACTTGTGATGTTTAATGATCATGACCTGTGTCTAATAATAAATGGGGATAACATCTAGGACACATCGTGCATGTAATTCCAAAGGCCGACCCTGAGGCCATTTCTAATCCGTCGATTGGATGACCATTGTTCATTTACTTGCTATGTTTGGTGTGTTTTTGTTTGAATTGATGTTTGTTTCCATTGTAAACCGTTCTTTTAGAATTAGTTAGGAATTAGGGTATGTGAAAAGGCAGCCCCAAAGATGGTGATGGTCGATGTCATTTCCGATCCCAATTTTTGTATCATTCATTTGACATCCAATACATCTCTTGAGTTTTTCCATCGTATTGTATAAAAACCCAATGAGTCGCGGGTTCTTTTCCTTTTCTTCTCATTCTTTTATATGTACTTTCTTAGGATTGCATGTTAGGTTTACTATTTTCCTTGATTGTTCACTTTCCGCACTGCAACTTCTATTAAAATTGTTTGACTTTTCTTTTTCCATTTATTAGAATTAGAATGGCATGAGAACCGACACCTACGCATGATCACCTTTCATCTTCAAAATGACATGGAAAAGTAACAAAACACGCATGGACACCTTAAGTTAAACATGATGACTATTAGGTACCGAAAGGTTGCTAATAGAAACAATTAGCATAACCCAAGTTCTCGAACCCTAGAGCTTTGGTTGCGTAGAAATTGAAGGAACCTCTTTTGACTCTCGATTAGGCTTTCTAGCCATGTAGCACCCTCGATTCCGACCTCATGAGAAATAGTCATGAGGTCCTGACTAGATCAATCATGGACCATTGGTCATGGGATCGATCAATTTGATCGATAAGAAATCAAGGATTGGTCATTGTTTGATCGACCGACCGACCGGCCATGAATTGGCCGAGGTGTTAGCCGTGAATTGGCCACCAACCATACCAGTGGGATCGGATTACTAGCTCATGAGATGACTTTTGGATCACGATAATTGATCGCGGGATGGTAATAGATTGACATAGATCGACGAATGGTCACGGGTTGATTCTAACCGGTCATGCCTGGTCGCACTCCGATAAATGAACAATCCAACTCGACCAAATGTTATTTGACCAAAAATGCATCATTCCCTATTTAATTCTTAGTGATCGGAAGGGAGTCTCGAATTGGTGATGTTTGATCATGGATCGATCATGCACTGGCCATGGACCCATGAGATGGATCAAGCATCGATAGGAATAAGCCCCGGGATAGACCTAGTATTCTATCACTAATTCTAAGGTCCATGAGTGCCTTGGTGTAATGCTAGGCCATAGATTGCCTTGGGATGACCTTTGAACCAACTGGTGAACCAAGGAGCAAGAATATGGGATCGATCATGGACGGGTCCTATGACAAGTTCACGAATTGGCCCAAGGGCTAGTCCTAGACCCAAGCAAGTTGACCGTGCCAGCCACAAGGCCGGCCATTGTGCCGACCAATAGGCCGAACCTCTAAAGCTGACCAACCATCCAAGATGATGGTTTGGTTGTTCAAGGGGCACGATGGTGCGAACCTCAAACGCATGAGGATTGGTTTTTCAAGTGTACCAAGAAATCCCTCTTTTAGCCCCGGAACCAATTTAATTGATAGATTCTTGGAACCGCTTTATTATGGAGAAAAAGGTGAAGGGGAAACAAGTCTCTAGAGCCCTCTATTTAGTGAAGATGATGAGTTGTGCCATGAGGTGTCCTAGTCAAAGATTTGGCAATGATAGGTCAAAGATTTTCCTTGGCATCTAAAAAAGAACTTGCCGCACACATGGACCAATCGGAATTGGACACTCGAAGCGCTCATCATTAACCTATAAAGCCTAGGTATCAAGTTGGCAGAATAGGTGCCATCTCTTCAAGTTGCATTAAATGCTCATAAATGTGGGTGCTTATGTGGTCCAATAAGAAAATAATAAGTGAACCTCCAATGATGACATCTAAGGCCTAGATTGCCAAATAAAATTGGATAGTCATGCCACCTTGTTTCTTAGGCTAGATATTTAGCCAAATAGGCTTCCTACCTAAAAAATTTAGATGGACCATTTGAAAATGAATGATTTGATCATTTGACTCGGTAATTATGAGGCCGAGGACTATAAATAGGAGGAGCCCCTCCTCATTTCTCACCACTAGCCACTTCTCCTCCTCCTCCCTCTCTTTTTTAGGCGTGTTCTCCTTTGCCCTCTCTCTCCATTTGTGTGCCCCTCCTCCTCCATCAAGGCATTTATATAATTTCGGAGGTTCGTCCAAGTAAATAGAACTCCTATAAGTATTCTCTATAAATAGGATTCCTATCGAGGATGTTCTATAAGTAGAGCTTCTTACTTCTCCCTAGTAGTGCCATTTCTATTGTTAAGTGTAGGCAGTTCTCTCTTGACAAGCTGTGATTTGTATGGGAGATTATGTATATGTTGGTTTGTACATGAATCTTATACATGTACTTGAGTCAACCGGAATGATGCCAAGGTTCGTGGCTTGTGCTCAATGCAAGTTGGGAATGTCTAGAGCCATAAGGCTTGAGTTGGTAATGATGATATTTCGGAATTCAAGTCTTGTGTGACACGAGGGTCACCCATGGTCACGAGGTCTTGGATTGGCATTGAGGTGTGCCGGATCCTAGTCTCGTTTGGTATAGAGATCATCAAAGCCACAAAGTCTTAGTTAGCATTGAAGTGTACCAAGCTCATGTCTTGGATTGGTGCGGGGGCCTTGATACTTGATGGTTGAACCAAACCTCAGACTTAAGGCCATTTATGACATAATTAGAATCGGGTTGTAAAAAGCATGGCATACATGATATTATATGAGCACACCTTTGTTGGGCCATGGGTGAGTTGGCAAAATGAAAAGACAAGAACCGGCACATGTGATGCATTTGTGTGATCACTTAATAAAAGATGAGAATGACTATGCCCCCACGCCAACAGGATGCTCGGGTTAAGCCTGGAAGCCTTAGAAAGCTAGTCCCGAGAAGCTTCAGTTGAGTCAAGATGCCCTAACTAAGCTAGGAAGCCCAGCAAGAAGCTAGAAGCCTCAGTTAAGCCGAGAGAACCAGGTTGAGCCAAGACAATGCTAAGTGATCTACACGGGTGCCCATTATGCTCAAGTTTGAATTGTATGTGTCTTTGTGTTAGCCAACCGGTGACTAAGTGAAACTCTTGCACATAGTCATGGCATAACATATAAATTTGCAATTGATCTACCATCGACATCGTTTGCATGAGTTGTTATGGCTAGTTTTTGATAAAGAAATATCTTACTAGCCGAGAGCTAGGAGTTTTACTTACTGAGTTCCCAAAAATGATCCCTCTACCTTTATAGGTTTGTTGGTATGTATAACCCGTTGTATGTACATTTTGGTCTCCCTATAAGGATGGAAGGGTCGACTATAGATGTAATAGATGCTGAAGTGGGAATAATGTATTGGAAATATACTACCACCATTTGGGTTGATGAGGGATGAGTTGAGTTGGTCCCTCACTATTACTAGGCTTGGTACGTCTGGTCTGACGAGGATTTTATTGATCCCCTTTGTGATTTTAAGGGGCCGATAAACCCAAGTGGTGGGACAACATCTAACGGGATGGACTCTAGTCCATGGTACTAGCTAGTAGCGGGAGGGATTCCCAATTTTGGAAGCCACGGCTATAATGGAGATAGGGACACCCTGGCCTCTTGCATCATGTAAATCAGGCTTAAGTAGAAAGTTAGTTTGTACATGAAACTACTAATAAGAAAATAGTAGTGTGTTTGTGTATGTACTCCTATGTTCTTCTAGTGATGTTTGTCGAGGTTTTATATGTTAGCGCTTTTGCATGTGCATATAAATAAGATAAAATGAATCAGATCAACGACAAGCTTAGGATGTCGCAAAAATAACCCGCAACCCGACCATAGAAGAGGTTATAGTTTTTGGTATTGGAGCAATGGTTATTATCGGGAGCATAAGGTGCGGTGGGAGTCGTGGGATAGTAAGTTAGGAAGAATATTTCAAGCATGTGATTGTTTGTTTGATGGATTTTTCTAATGATAGCTCATGAGCACCGATTCTTTTCTATGTTGTAGAACACACTTTCTATAGAACTCTTGTAGTTGTCCCATTAGTAGACAATATGAGCACTTAGAACTAGGTGGCCACAAGAAGAAAATTGACTTAGGACTAGTCGAGCTCGAAAGGAAAATCAAAAGATGACCCACAACATGATGGGATTCTACAAGATTTGATGGCCATTGGAAGCTTAATGGAGCAACAGGTTTAGTAGCAATTAGGGTTTGCTTCCACCAATGCCTTAGTAGTTAGTAACGGGAATGGAAATGGTGACCGTCCAAAGCATGGACTGGTTAAGCAGTTTCTGAAATTGAAACCTCCAAGGTTTGCTAGAACTGGGGACCTTAGAGAGGCTGAGTCCTAGATTAAGAGACTAGAAAAGATTCTTGTGCTATTGAGGTGTTCAAATGAAGACAAAGTGACATTGGCAAAGTACCAGCTTTAAGGTAACACTAACACTGGTGGAAGGCTACTAAAGGAATTGTGTTTCTTGAAGATACTCTAGTGACTTGAGATGCTTTTATCCAAGCCTTCAATGGAAAATATTTCTCGAAATGTGCTCGACATAGAAAGATGGCTGAGTTTTTGCAACTCCAATAGCGAAATATGATGGTCGATCAATACGAAGCCAAATTTGCAGAGTTGTCGAAATATGCCCCTTGATTGATCGAAGATCTGGTGGATTGAGCCAAAAGGTTTCGAGATAGTTTAAAGCATGAGATTCGAAGTCAACTAGTACTATTGAATCTTAAGGATTACAATGAGTTATATGAACAAGCCCAGCTGGTGGAGAAAGATTTTTTGGAGCGAGCTGCTACGGCAAATTATTAGGCGAAGTCTCCTTATTTGACCTCTCAAGATAATCAACACTGTGATAAGAGGCTGATGGATGGAGGAAAACTTCTTTATAAAAAAACAAGAAATAAAGGTTCAATCTGCCCTGGATGAGATATGTCGTCGCTGTAGGAAGCGATATGGCAACGCCCCATGCTTGGCTTGAACTGGAGCTTATTATGGCTATGGTCAACAAGGCCACATACTAAAAAATTGTCCACAAATACAGCAACTGATACCACCCTTTAACCAAAAGTCAAATAGTTCATTTCCATATTGACTTTTGGTCAACCCTTTAATCAAAAGTCAAACCCCCGAATCAAGTATTGATTTTTCACACAAAACTACTCCGTTTAGCTTCAATTTGACTATAACACAGAAAATTTTGCGAAAATCAATTAATAACCTTTTTTTCCGAATTTTTCGGTTTTAGGTTCAAAATCAACCAAAAATAAAATTATAAAATTACTTTCATTTTATTCATGTTTTTATTTAGCTTCTTTTATGATATTTGATCTAGAGGTCACTACCCATTCACTCGTTCAATCAATTTTGAGATTAGGCATGTCAAAATAGAATTTCTGATTTTTAGCTCTAATTAGGGGGCTCTCATTTTTTAGATTTAGTTTCTCTCTCTCCCTCTCTCTCTCTCTCTCCCTCTGCATCGACCAAACCTCACTATCGCCTCATCGCCGCTTGCCGTCTCCCTCTGATAGTCCATCGATGCATTGATCACCCCCGGCCCCCTCTCTCTAGTCACAACCTCCAGGGCTGTCCTCCCGCAGCTTTTTCTTGTAGTGCAAAGATCGGCACCCATGCCGATCTCCTCCCTTCGGCTTATTCCGATCGCTGATCTGGCGATCCAGCAGCATTCTCCTCTGTCCATGAGCATGCGAGAGCCCAAACCGAAGTCTCTTGAGCTCATGATAGCTGATGATCGTCAAAAACTTCGTCACAAGGTAATCCTCTAAAACTCAAATTTGATAAAACGAGGTTGTGTTAGACGACTGGGGCTAAGGTTTAAACCCTAAATGCGTCTATATGCTTAAGATGATAGATTAAATATGTTGAGTTGAATGATAGATGATCAGTGGATTGATTGTGCTTGGATGCCTGAAAATTCATATGCCTCTGGAACTGGCTTTTTATTATGGTGAATATGAGGTCTTAAGCCTCGAAATCTTGATTTGATGTGTTTCATACATTTGATCTATGTTTGATGAGTTTTGATTTGACATATTATGGGCTTCAATAGGACGTCGTTCGCTAGCTCAAACTTACTTCGAAAGTTTGGGTACTAATCTGGAAAACTAGTGAGAATATGTTGCAGAATACTTGTTTAAGTGATGTTTGCTGTTTGTCAATTTTTTAGAGAATTTTGTATTGAGATTCTTAAGTCAGTGCTTCATAAAATTTTCTCAAAACATGCATCTCTACAACATAGCATTCTTTCAGAATTTTTAGAGGTCATTTGGATAGGTCGATCGTCAATACATCGTCCTTGATTGAATCTGGAATTCTGATTTCCTAACCGACCTTTGCCAGTTCCGAGATTTTTATAAAATCATACACTTCGAATCTTGAAATGCATCCTCATAAAACTTGCTTAAGACATCTAGGGCTACAACATATAAAATTTGGAGAAAATAATAAGGTCGTTTGATAGGGTCAATCACATGAACAATGTCCGTTTTACTTCTGTCCCTGCATGTGCTCCGTAGAATTGCATCTGTTCACGAATTTTTAGAAAATTATGGGATGAGAATCTTTAGTCGACTCCTCATGAAAAATTTTCATCATATTCTTTCTTTCATGTGTAAAATTTTCAAAATTATTTAACATCATTTAGGTGGATTAAGGACCCTAGTCCCCTTTTGTCATGGCATGTTTGCATTGACCTAATTCGTCCATCCATGTGATTGCTTCAATTTGAACGTGTAATTGATTTAAATGAACTTTTCATCTCTTAGAAATTCATAAAGTACATCCCCAAATTTCCAATGGCACCAATTTTGTCTCATTTGCATATCATTTGACCCATTTTCTATTTTTGCAAAATTTGGTATGAAATCTGCCATGTATTTGAAATTCGGATTGCCTGCTCTGCCCCTAGGAGTCTGAACCTTTGTCATTTTTGCATGAATTTTTCTCTATAGATTTTGAGGATAGGTCCTTAACAGAAGTTGTTCACGACTCGCATGTCTATGACGTGTTAAAATTTGAGAATTATTAAACATCATGTGCTTGGGAAAATCATATTCGGTGTGCATGTTTGTTCCGCTACCTTGCCCTGTTTCTGATTGACCGTTGCATGTTCTAGGATGTTTAGAAATTCATGTGTTATGATTCTTGGAAAGCTTTCTTCCAATGAATTGATCCTCATGTAATGCTTTATATGGTATAAAAATTTCTTGTCCAATTGACCATGGGTCATGTCTTGATCGAATGCATTTTGAATACCCTATTTTGATGTGAATTGTTTTGATTAATTGCCATGCTTCTGTTCTAGGAATTTTTAGAAAATTATGCATGCTGAATTGGCTCTAGATGTCTTCATGGGTTTTGTTGTACATATCTTGGTCTTTATTGAAATTTTTTTGAAAA
Source organism: Corymbia calophylla (assembly GCA_014182845.1). Classification (NCBI taxonomy): domain Eukaryota; kingdom Viridiplantae; phylum Streptophyta; class Magnoliopsida; order Myrtales; family Myrtaceae; genus Corymbia; species Corymbia calophylla. The sequence continues at coordinate 17,724,909 of CM024699.1, forward strand.
AATAGAAAGATGTTTTGATATTTTGGCCAAGGCTCTCAAAGTTGCAAGCAATCTGGAATTTTGCATTATCACTTAATCCGAATTTGGTTTTCATTCATGTGATGCCCAATTGAATAAATTTTCTTCATCAAAATGTTTTAGCATGCTTTGAACTTTGATTTGGCGATAATTTCATCTATAGGTTGAGTCATATTTAAAATGCCTGCAAAGCCCGATCTATAGTGCACAGGATGCACCCAAGTTAGCCTTGGCAATTAAATGTGCCTCATAGCTTTGATGAAGTTGTGTTGCCCTTTTCATTCTCATGTTTTGACTTTTCATTAACCTCATCTTGGTTTGGACCATATTTACGATGCTTGCGAAACCCAATTGATAGTGCACAGGATGCGCCTGAGTTAGCCTTGGCAATTAAATATGTTCCCCTGACCTCGATGTACCTAAGCCATGTCCTCACTAAACCTTTCCAAACCTATGTTCCAATTAATCCTAAAATGATTTTTGGGCATCATTTGGATTACATTATTCATTGCATATTCTTTCTTCTTATCAAATGCATGTGGTTGTATTTGGCACATGATGATTGACTAAGTATCTGGTATCGGCTCACTCATTTGTCTAATTGATTAAGAATCAAGGTCGAAAAAACTAAGTGCATACTTTTATACTAGTCGTGCATGTGTTCTCTAGATGTATGTATAGGTGCAATGCATAAACTTATGGGTTATCTTGAGATGTCATATAGCACTAAACTTAGGGATTTATGGCATTAGTCACCATAGGTGAATGCTAATGATGGCTAATAACCATAAGTCATGTCTAAAATAAATGGGGTAGACATTTTAGAGTAGCTCATTACATTAACAACTCAAAGGCCGACCTCGAGGCCATTATTGGCTTCTTGTGGATTGTTGATTGCCTTTGGTTTACTTGATTGCAATGGATGAATATTTTGATTGCATGGTGTCACGCCCCGAATCCCGAGCACGCGATAACCCCTTACCATGGTCAATTTGAAAGCGACGTCCCAGGACTCGTTGACGACCATTTATTTTAATCTTTCATTATGCGCAAGCAGAAGACGAACCATCCCCAGTCCAAATAGACAATCAAACAATCAAACAGGGATAGAGGGATGAATAGCAGAAACTTCAACTACTCATTTATACAACTTACTAGATTAACCAATGGATGATCGTCTTTTGAATTACAAGCCCGACAAAAGGGCCGATCCATCCTCTAAATAAGGCCAAAAAGAAACTAGGCTAATCCAACCATACAAAATGAACCCTCGGGTTCAGCACCACAGTCACTCGGACCCATTGGACCCGGCTCCGTCAAGTCAATCACTGGTAGAGCGAGAGCAGGATTCTCCATTGCGGGTGCGCCATTCTAAAGGCCTGAAAAAGGTTAACCACGACGGGTTGAGATAAAATCTCAGCGAGTTCTTCCCCTAAGCCCCGGTTAGTACACTAACTCAACTCGGGGTATCTCTCCAGAACCACCCCTCACTCATCCAAACAACAGATAACCAGAAAGCAGCAATTAAACAACAGGCAAGGTCAACCAACAATCAAAAGTTGGTTCACATGCAACCTTACCCGGTATGCCATACCCTGCACGTTATATGTCAGCACAATACACACAATGCACATGGCCATTAGATAATGCAATTCATCAACCACATGCGAGTCGCGTCACAAGCGATCTCACCTGGCTATTGTCACACCCTGCACGTTATCAATTCATGCGTGCATGCTAATGATGCAATGTTTTCTCACGCACTCTTGCATTCACACATGTTACGATTATTACTGCCCCACAGGGCTACAACTGAACCTCCGCTAATGTCTACTGGCAAAGCCAGGCATCACCCTCTCCCGTGAGGCGCGGCGACGTCAAGGGATACTCTCCCAAGACAGCATGCCCAAAGAACGTCAAGGGATACTCTCCCGAGACTACATGCCCAACGAAAGTCAAGGGATACTCTCCCGAGACTGCATGCCCAACGCATATCAAGGGATACTCTCTCAAGACGCATGCCCAAAGAATGTCAAGGGATATTCTCCCGAGACGGCATACCCAAATAACATCAAGGGATACTCTCCCGAGATTGCATGCCCACCGAACGTCGAGGGATACTCTCTCGAGACTGCACTTTCCAAAGGATGCCAAGGGATACTCTCCTGAGACGGCGGGTTCAGTTTAGTGATCACGCAAGCATGCTGTCACAACCCACTTATTATCTTAGAGAATTAGCCAATGCACACATGCTTGCATATAAAACCTCACATCCTTTCTCATAAAAAGGTCCATTTCCGGTGTCCTTCGGACAATTCACATTTTTCCCATTTTTATGAAAATCACACGATTCATGCAAATGCTCATACAATTACACATTCAATTCACTTAATAAAATCAAGACACATGAAATTACACATTTTAATTTTGGATGAATAGTGCATGAATAGTGAAATTTCAGAATTTAATAATTAAATAATTAAATTCTGAAATTAAAATAATTAAATAAATAAATTTCGAAAATTAAATAATTAAATAATTAAATACTTAAATGCAGAAATTAATGAAATCAATAAATTAAACAATTAATCACATTAATCAAGCAATTAAGGCAAAACATGATTAATTAGCACAAAACACTCAATTAAGCCTAATTAAGCACAATTAAGCATAAATAAGCAAGATTAAGCTAAGCTAATCTTAACCATTCATCTAACCACCTATCTTAGGGCTAATGCACTTAATTAAACACCATAATCAGCCCTTAGCACTAATTAACCCAACCCTAAGCAAGTTTAGGCACTAAATAGGGTTTAGGAGTTAAACTCACCAGTAAAGCGAGCCGGAAACGCGGACGCGGCGGCGGCAACGAACCCGACACCCGGAGACCTCTCCCACGACACTCCAAGGCGGTCCCAGGCTGAAACAATAGCAACAAACTCTGGTTCCCTCAGCAACTTCTGAAAAACTGATTGCATAGGAGGAGAACTGGGCTGATCGGGGCAAAACGGCTTGGCCGGAGCTCTGGCGAGCTGGTGGCCGGTGACCGGAGGCTCCAGGGGGTCGAGGGGGAGTTGCTGGTGGCTGGTGTGGGCGGTGGTTTGGTCGGAAATGGAGGTAGGTTGCTAGTGGCTGGTGTGGGCGGTGATTTGGTCGGAAACAGCAGCAAAGGCGAAACTGTGTAGTACCGCGTGAACAGTAGGTGGTCGGCAAGCAGCCGGCTTCTGGCCGCCATATGGATCGGTCGGCAGCTCCGTTCGACGAACGGCTGACGCCATTTGTACGTATTCTCTCTCCTGAACGCAACGGTGGGTGGCACGGACCGAGATTCCAACGAGAAGGCAATGAAAAACTTAGATTTCGGTGGAAGGTTAGAAGCTGAAAATTGTAGGAAGGCAAGGGAAGCAAGGGGAAGAAGGGCTGCGATTTTGAGTGCTCAAGAGGAGTGAGAGAGAGTGTAATGAGCTGATCAAAACCCTTCATTAATGGCCTTAATGGCTGCTTCAACTCCCCATGCTCAAGATGAAAAACTCAGATTTTGGTGGAAGAATAGAAGCTGAAAATTGCAGGAAGGCAAGGGAAGCAAGGGGAAGAAGGGCTGCGATTTTGAGTGCTCAAGAGGAGTGAGAGAGAGTGTAATGAGCTGATCAAAACCCTTCATTAATGGCCTTAATGGCTACTTCAACTCCCCATGCACATGACCTCATCTTCTCTCTCTTCCTTTTTGACTTTTCTTCAAAATATTCAAAGGCATTTTGGTCATTTCCACCTTGCACAATTCCCAAACTTCCCTTGGGCAAAAATGAAAAGCGGGCCTAGGAAACAGGCTGGGAAATGGGTAGGAACGGGCTCGGGAATTTGTTGGGCTCGAATTGGCTCAAGTTTGGATAACGGGATAGGAAGGGTGAGGGGTTGGTTGGGTCCAACGGGCTCGCTCATTTGTCTCGGTCTTCCACGGTGGCTGTCCCACCTTGGGCGCGAGGCCCTCATTATTCTTGACCGGCCCACATCCTCGTAGGCTCGTTTCCTCGGTTTGAGAATCCCTTTCTCAAAAACTCGACTCAACCGACACCGTCGACTGTCAAGGAAGCACCATCCAAATGTCCGTCTCGGACGTTCCTGAAAATTCGAAATCCAATCTTGGATTCCATGCCTTGTCAATTTCACCCAAATGCCATTTTGGTACTACTCAGACTGACAGGCGGCTTCGAGGACTCACGCGTAACCAACTCGTGCCAATTCACATTCAAGACTTCTCGACACATGGACGTCCTTGACTGCATGAAATTGCGAATGATCGATTCTTATTTCAAAGTACACAATTATCAAAGATCGGCATAGGGTCGTCCGCAGATTTGATAACAGTAGACGGAATCACCCGTCGTCCCATTATTTCTGTCCGCGAATCGACTTCTAGTCGTCCTTGAAATAGGCCTGCATATCTATAGGATCGTCCTTACGCAAGTCTCATGGTTGAGTCGTTTTCTCAGGTCAAGTTATTTAGTCGCATGAGTTCTGTCCTCATTAGCCTTTCCCCTCAAAGTCAATATCTCAGGAGTGATCAATTCCGAGTGAGATCAACCAACAATGCACTAGCGAAATTAACGTTCATTCATCCCTCAAAGGGCTCGAATTTCAGGATGTTACACATGGTTTGTGTGATACCTTTCCTTTGCATAATTTGCTTTCTTGCTTTAGCTTTAGACTAGAGTTAGAATAGGCTCAAGACGGCGGTCCTGAAGACATGAAGTCGATGAATGGTCAAAATCTTTTCCGACCAATTTCTTTGTAATATTCATTACTCGACATATGTCTCGAGTTTTTCCTTATGCGTTGTACAAAAACTCAATGAAGTGCGGGTTTCTCATTTTCTTCTTTCATTTCGTTTTAGTATTAGATGTTTAGACTTATGTCACTTTCCTTTAAACTACTTTGAGTGTTTATTACTGTACTATCGTTTCAATTCCAATTAGGTGTTTTTTTGTACTCTTTCATTAGAATAGAATTACACAAAATGAACCATTCATGCATGATCGCCTTTCTTTTGATTAAAGGTATGAAAATGTTAAAAAGAGACACATGGACATGTTAGGTAGAATAACAACAGTTAAGTATCGAAAGGGCGCTTATTAGCAAAACCTAAGTCCCCGAACCCTAAATCTCTGATTGCATAGAAATCGAGAGATCACTCCTGACCTTCGATTAGGCATTCTAGCTGGCCCAAAAAATGAGACTAGTGGCGACTCCTAGATGTGTTATTAGGTTGTCTAAATAAACCTAATAAAAAAAATGAACCTGTTGTTCAGGGTATGGGTTTTGATGAAACTCATCGTGATTTAGCAGACTTGATGCAGCAGAGTCCAAAAAGATAAAGTGATGTTATCTTTTGGGCGTATGTACTTTCGAGAGGGTTATCATGGTAAAAATATCCCTAAACTTGCCTTTTACACCGGTTTTCTTTTCATAAGACATGCTGTGTGTGTAAGAGACGAGTCACGACACCTTTCCACTATCATGCGGGGTATAGGAGAGCCTACGTTTATGTAGATTTCAAACTCAATGGGTTGAAACCAAAGGTGATGTGATGAAGTCTTTGGTGGGCACAACCCCGAATGCGTGCTCATAATCAAATACCCCTAAACCCATCCCTAATTGGCACCCATGATCAAGGCGTCCTGAGGTGAGGTAGGTCACAGCAATAGGCAAATCATTTGAAGATGAGATGGACTTTCCATATAAGGAACTCGACTTATGGAAACCCAATATTTGTTGTATAGGCAACAAAATCAAGAGAGACTTCATTCTCAGCAACCTTGAAGCAATTAGATCTTCCAGCAACGTTCAAATCCAATAGGTAGATTGGTTAAATGATCCTCAGAGATTCTATCAAACAATCAACTTGGATGGTGAGGTTTATTAAAGGAGATCGTGGTGCTAAAAGTAAAACAGGAGATCTAAAGTCTACAATTCCAAAGTTCAAAGAGAACTTCGATATTGCATACTTGCCTTTATGAGCTAAAATTGTAATCATTTGAATAGTGTCATAAGTGTGTGCTTGGTGTAAGATAGTGAGTTATATCTGCTTGGGTATAAGTAGTACAACTTGACTATAACCTCTGATTGATTCATTGGTAAAATCCAGGTAATAGGCTATTAACGCAAGAAAGTGGGCGTAGGCTTATCATAAGCCAAACTACTATAAATATTTTATGCAATTTTCTCTATCCTTTAATCTCTTTATTATTCTGTTTATTGCACACAATAAAGTTTGATCACTACATAGTTCTTCATCAGATGTTGAAAAAGATCTGATCACTGTGAAGTTTTTATCAAACTTTGTTCTTTCACGACATTGAACTTGGTTGTCTTAAATTCTGCTTTAATTGTTTATAATCAACTATTCATCCCCTCTAGGTGATAGTGTTATCCCCAGTAATATGCATAAATCAGACCTCACTTACTATGTCAAAACTATTCTAAATTATGGTGACCTGTTCTGGAATATGCTGTGTTGTTGTTGTGATTGAGGCCGACCGGCCTATTTAGTTCCTGGATTTTTTATGATTTTTTTCTATGTGGATTTTGAGTTGAGATCTTGACGAAAGATGATCCTGACATGTTGATTCATATCATAGTAAAGTTTCATGATTTTCTTAAATCAGTCAGGCTAGTTGAACGTCATTAAATTGTCATCATAACAATATGTGAAGTCCCAAATCTGACCGACCTATTTGGTTTTATGAATTTTTGTGATTTTTTGCATGTTGATTTAGGACTAGATGTCTTCATGAAATTTGGCCTAAGCATCTAGTTCTAGAACATCACCAAAATTTCATAAAATTACCTAATCGTTTGGTTAGGTGTGTGGCCTACGAAACATGCACAACCTGTAATGTTTTTGTCCAGTTTAGACCTCCTACATGAACATCTTCACTTGAGCTATAAGATGACCTTAATTGAACTTGTCAACTTCTCAGAATTCATAGAAGACTTCACAAGCTTTCTAACGACACCAAGATTGCATGAGTTGACCTTCATTTGATATGTTTAATATTTTTTGCCAAATCAAGCTTGAATCTAGAAATTGCATCAAACGGAAATGCATGCCCTGCTTCTGTGAATCCGACTGTTTGTCAATTTTGTGTGAATTTTTGAGTTGTAACTTTCGGGTCGAGTCCTTTATAAGAGTTGATCATTACATTCATGTCTACAAAATATAAAAATTTGAAATGTTTAAACATCAATTGGTGGGATCGATTGGCTACACAACACCCATCACTCCCGTTGCCCTTTTGTTGCTGAATGACCTTTCACTATTCTAGGATTTTTATAAAAGCATGTGTTTAGAACCTTAGGATGCTTTTTTCATGAAAGTTTCTCTTCACATGTTGATTGATTTTTGATAAAAATTTTGGGTTGAGATGATCACTGGTTCTGCTTTTGTTAGATCAACTTTTAGTACCCTATTTCTATGATGGCTAATTTGATTGACATGCATGTGTTCTTTGATTTTTAGAAATTCATGCATGCTGAATTAGACTTTGATGTCTTTGTGAATTGTTTGTAATATTCTGAAATTTCATGACAAAAATTTACAGAAAATAAAAACACGTTTGGTATTTTTACTAACTCTCCCAAAGTTGCAAGACATTTTGAAATTATGATTTCCTGATCTGACCTTTGCATGATCTGAAACTTCTATAAATTAATGTGATGCCAATTTTGAAAAAATTGTTCATCAAAATTGTTCAGCACATTTTAAACTTCGATTTGATACTAATTTTATTAAAATCAGAACTTATTAGGATGCTTTAAAAGGCTTGATCAATAGTGCACTATTTCCAGTTTGCGCCTAGGTTCTTTCAAACATTTGAAATGTTTCACAATTTTAATGAAGTTAAGGTCATTTCCTGCCAATTTTCTAAACTCAGAAGTTGAAGACGATTGTCTCACCTTTTTTTTTGACATTAATTTCATTGAAATTGATTCATGTTTGGATTGTTTATGAAACTTGATTAGTAGTGCACAATTTTCGGTTCTCCACCAAGTTTCATTTGATGTTCAACCTTGTTTCTTGAATTTAATCAAATTGTTGTCTTTCTTTACAATTCTTTCGAAATCATGTCATTCTTTGTAAATATTGCATATTCATGTCCTTCGTTTTAAATTGTCCACAAATCGATTTTGGCATCACATGAATCATATTTAGATTGCTTTTGCTTGTCATGGCTATGCATTGCATGATCGTATATTTTAGTGTGTGTGATTGAATAATTGACCCATTGTTGGCTCATTCACTTGATTGATTGATTGAGAATGAAGGCCTCATGGCCTGAGTGTATGCTATTTTACATTCTTTGCATTTGTTTTCTAGATGGATGATCTAGGAGCGATGCATGACCACGTGGGGTACCTTGGGATAACACATAGAACCTAACCTAGGGACTTTATAGCATTAATCACTGCTTGTGAATGCAAGTGATGATTAATGACTATAAGTCACTTAAAATAATTGGGTAGATGTCTTAAGATGGGCCATTGCATGTGCAACCAAAGGCCGACCCTAAGGCCATATTCGTTCTATTGATTGATCTTGTTTGATACCATGCATTGCTTGTATTGCTTGATCTATGTGTTTATCATTGTTCGTATGATGCTTGTTGTATATTTTCATGTATTAGTCTAGTTTTAGCATCAGACTAGAACTAGATTAGACCCAAAAGACAATCCATGGAGGTGGCAATCCCGAAGACATGAAGATGGCGAATGGTTGATGTCCAATTTGCCCTTTTCATTTGTAAATATTCATTTCCCAACACATGTCTTGGGTTTTCTTTTGGCATTAGATAAACACCTCAAGAGCTGTGGGTTTTCTTTTTTTGTACTTAGGGTTGCATGTTAGACTTTACATGTCACTTTTAACTGTCTTGAGTGTTTAATTCCCGTACTGTCTTTTCAATTAATTGTTTATTGCTTTTATTACTCTAGTTAGATTAGAGTAGAATGGAATGAACCAACCATGCATGATCACCTTCTTGTAATGGATACGTAAAAATGTAAAAAGATATGCATAAGCACATTAGATAACATATTAACAGTTAGGTACTGAAGAGTGCTAATAGAAACGTTACCATAACCCAAGTCCTTAAACCTATGAGTTGAGCAGTGGTTCTATATAAATTGAGGGTCTAGTCTTGACTCTCGATTGGACATTCTAGTTGGTCCATAAAAGTGAGGTTAGTGGCAATTCCTAGATCCTTATTTTAGGTTGTTGTCTAAAACAACTTTAAAATGAATCTCACTATTGCTTGAGGTATGAAATTGGGAGAGCTTATGACCATGATCGAGCATATCATGTGGTTGATCCCAAAAGATGAGATAATGACATCTTTTGGAGTTATGTATTGTGAGGGAGCTCTCATGGTCAAATATCTCTAAATCCTACCTTGATACCATCCCACAAGGATTCTGGCGCCGAGATCGGGTTGCGACAGGGGGGCTTCAGTTTTAGGATTTACTTTCATTGGTCCTAAATCATGACTGGAGCCGATCCTAGTCCTAACGAGCCTTGCGGCCACTCCAGCGCTCTCCTGGCGATTTTTGTTGGTCCACAGCTAGTGTCAAACTTCCCTAGGTGTGTCTTAGTCCTTGGTTTGAACATTGATTAGCTCAATCGAGCTTTAGCACGAAGATAATCGGGGTAAACCTCCTCACATTTGAATCCGATGAAGCAAGGTTGTACTAGATAGTCAGGGCTAGGATTCAACCCTAGGATGCTATTTTATGTTTAAATTGATGATATGGATGATCTATGATGAGCTTATGGTGATGGATGATGAGCTTGTGGCTTGATGATGCTTGATTGTCATTTCTAGAAAATCTTAACTAGTTCTGAACTGATCTGACAAATGTCTTGGAACGAGCTAGTAAACATCATTTACTTTCGAGGCCTTCATATGATTCAAAGATGATTCCATGAGCTTTCCGATAGTATATCATGTGCATGAATCGGACTTTATTTTCCCTATCAATTACTTGTCACAAGTTTCATGATTGATTCTTGATTTTGGAGATTTTACTGCAATGTCATAGCTAACCAACCTATTTAATTTGATGATTTTTTGTGATTTTTTTGCATAATGATTTCGAATTGGGTGTCTTGATGAAAATTGGCCATGAAATTTACTTCTAGATCATGTAAAAATTTCATGAATTTTGCAAGTCATTTAGTTAGATTAATCACATACGCATCAAGCATAATCTGTAAAGTCATGTTTCAGATTGGACCTGTTTACAAAATATCTTCGATTGAGTTAGATAACGACTTTAGTTGTGTTTAGTGCCTTCTAAAGATTCATAAGAGACTTCATAAGCTTCCTACTGACACCTGAATTCCATGATTTGGCCATCGTTTGCTATGTCTAATGATTTTGCAAAACCGAACTGAAATCTGGAAAAGTGTGCTCTATTTCACTTACCCTGTTTCAATGACCTTTGCTGCTCGCCAATTTTCCCTGATTTTTTGGGCATGGATTTTCGAGTAGGTGTCTTCTTGAGTTTGTTCACAACAATTAGATCTACATCATGTCAAAATTTGGTAAGAATTGAAGGTCATTTGGTAGTGTCGATGGACCATAGACTGTCCGTGCTCTTTGCTGTAATTTTGTAGTGCTGATTGACTTGAATCCTTAACGTCTTCCTCTTCTTCGTTATCGCGTCTTAGTGGGCTGCTCGAGTTCTCCCCTCTCTAGCCACAACCGCCATCACACTAGCGGGGCATGCGAAATCCCATTTCTGCCCCTGCCTGCCCATCATTCTCCTCGTTCCGCACATCCCGGGTAAGTTTTCCAACCTTTCTCTCTTTTTCAACACGCAATTGACTCAGTCCTGCCTTAATCCCGATGTTTCGATTCTAGCTTCTCTTCAACCATTGGTATGGATCATGTATCGGAGTCTTGGGTCCGATTCGTTGCCCCAAGGAGGCTCTGGGCTCGGCCTTGAGGTCTTGGGCTCGAGCATTTGGATCTTGGCTAGCTCCAACCAGCATCTTGTCCTCGACCCCTTGAAGTCCTAGGCCTGTTTCCCCAAGGTCTAAGGCCCAAGACACCCCAGGTCCTAGTTCGCTTGGGTTCGAGGTTCCATCCTAGCATAGGAATCGGTATTTCGTGCACCTTGCTCGTACACTTCATCAGATCTTACGGGTCCTATATAGGGATCTCTAATCGGTGAATGTGAAGAGAAAGTTTTCCTAATAAATAGTTCTCAGGCTAGCCTTGAAGTACCAAAGTGGATTCATCGAGTCTAAACTGGCTCTGAGGTGGCAAGGATCACAGGTGATCACAAGAAATGTTGCCCTCACCTAATGTCATGGTTTTAGTGAATGGGCCTTGGTAATTTGACTGTGCGTGCTAAGCAAGGCAGCAGAAATCGAAATTGGCCAAGTCCACAGGAAACAATCAATTCAGTAAATTTAAAAGGATGAGAGCAGATGATACCGAATAATGGAACTTAAATCTAAATACTTCTTATCAAAAAGTGCGGATCTATTCCACAGCTTTGACTTGCATGTTGAATTAGATGAAGTTATCTCCATGAAAGTTGAGGAATACTTCAAGATATATACTGTGTAAAAATCTAAAATCAGATGGGCTACTTTAGGATGGTGAAAGTTGCTATGTGCTGAACATAATTGTTTCTGTAATGTTGATATTCCAGAACGACACTCATGTGTGCTTTGATTATTAGAAATTCATAGGGGCTAAATTCGATGAAGTGATCTCCACGTAAATTGTTTATGAGATACTGAAATCTTTTGTAAAAAATTTTCAGAAAATAGTGAACATGTTTGCTATTTTTCCCGAACCTCCCAATGTTGCAAGGTTTGTTGAAATTTTTTTCCAAAACTCATCTTTGGTCCTTGTTAAATTTTTATTAAAATCTTGGGGTGTGAATTTTGAAAAGTGTTCTTCTGCAAAGTAATTATGGACATCCTAAGCTTTGGTTTTACACTAATTTCATTCAAATCGAAACTCATTAAGATGCTTTAAAAGGCCTGATGATAGTGCACTATTTTCAGTCTGCACCCAGATTCTTTTGAACATCTGAAAATGTTTCGCAATTTCAATGATGTTAAGGTCCTTCCCTATAAATTTTCAAAACTCTAAAGTTGTAGAAAATTGTCTCATCTTTCCTTTGACACTAATTTCATTAAAATTGATTCATGTTTGTGTTTTCTATGGAATTCGATTAGTGTGCACTATTTTTGGTTTGCGCCCAAGTTTCTTTAGGTGCCCAAACTCGTTTCTTAATGTCAATGAAATTGTGTCCTTTACAAATCTACCAAACTTGTGTTCTTTGAAAATTTCCCAAGTTTGACTTTTGCATAATTTGAAAGGCATTTCCCTTGTTTGGTCACTTCACTTGGTTTATAATTGTTTGCTTGAATGAATAAGTGACCCATTCTTGGCTCACTCATTTTGGTTTGATTGATTGATAATCAAGGTTATGACCTATGTGGATGTCTTTTATCTTCTTGCATGTGATTTCTAGACGAATGATTTAGGTGTGATGCATGATTACGTGGGTTACCTTGGAATGTCACTTAGAACGTAACCTAGGGATTTTATAGTATTAATCACTGCTAGTGAACAGAAGTGATGATTAATGATTATAAGTCATGAAATCAATCGGATAGGTGTCTTAAGATGGTCTGATGCATGCAAATCAAAGGCCGACCCCAAGTTCATGTTTGATTGATTGAATGCATTTGCTCGATTCGCTATCTTGTTTGCATTTTCTTGAACTTGTACAGTTGCATTATTCGCCTTATTATTTTGAATGCTAGCATAGCATTAGACTAGGATTAGACTAAGTCCAATAGGCGGTCCATGGAGGAGGCGCTAGAGAAGACTTGAAGACAGCAAATGATCGATGTCCTATCTAATCTTAGTTCATTTGTAATATTTATTTCTCGAAATTTTTCCTGGGCTTTTTTTTTATATTGTATAAATATTCGATGAGTTGCAGGTTTTCTTTTCTCGCACTTATACTTTCATGTTAGGTTTTTTCATACCATGCCTTTAAATTCTTTTGGGTGCTTATTAGTCTTGTTTGTACTTGTTCAAGTATGATATTGTTAGTTCTCGTCTTGTTGGTCATGTGTTATTTAAGTACGCCCTGGGGTATGGATGGGTCTCATTCGGTTTGGACTTGCATCGAGGCATGTCGGAATGAGCCTCGTTTGGCGGGTTGGTATTGAGGTGTACCAATCCAAGCCCTTGCTTGGTGTAGGTTGGCACCTTGACCAGCTGATTCAGGCCATGCACCTTGTGCTATGCCTGGCACAATGTACAATTTTGTAAGTGAATCCCTTAATCCTTGGATAGGGCGTTTTGTTACCTAGTCTGGATATGGGTTCTAGGCTTGTTCTTGCTCATAGGAATTCGCTACTTGACATTGATTGAACTCACATAGGTTGCTCATGAGCCAATTTTGTATGGTTCACTCATGATTTTGCTTGCACTATGTAGTCCGGAAATGAGTCGTGTTCTCGTCATGTTCTTGTTTATGCTTGTAAGAATACATTATTGCTTATTTTGTATGGATTGCTCATGTACTATTGCCAATGTTCGGAAGCACACTTGGGCCACAGATAAGGGTCTTATTTGATCTTGCACGTGCATTGAGGCGTGATGGACCAGTTCCCTTGGTCTCGGTTCAGTACTGAGGTGTATCGGATCCGAACCAAGCTTGACTTTAGGTCGGCGTTTAGATGCAATGGGTCAAGTCACAAATCCGATGCCGTACCCGACATGGTTTGCTCATATAATATTGTCTACACTTGAAAAACACACCCTAAGTTTCAAAAGAGGTCTCATTAGTCTTGAATGTTCGTGGAATGTATGTTGGGCTGGGTTTCTCTTAGTTTGGTGATATTGAGGCGTATCGCTCCGAATTGGGTTTGGCTTAAGTCAATGCTCAAAGGTATTGAGTCAAGCCACGGCTCTTGCTCCATGCTTGACATGTTCTATCAACACAGTTTCGATAAGTCATATCACACACTTCGCATGGCACGCCTTCAAGCCCTCTTGCTTTGGCTTAAGCTAAAGATAAGAGCCAGTTTGTATGTTGGTTGCATGTGTGGTCACACGAGGGATAAGCCGTCACTGATGTATTTCAGGATGATGCCCAATGGATTTCAAATGCTGTCCGCAAATGGAATTTGAGATGAAGCCCAATGGATTTCGGATGCTTTCACCAATGGATTTCGGGACAATGCCGTGCCCGACAGGGTGGGACGATGCCTAGTAGATTCTAGAAGAACCGATAGATTTTGGTTATATGAAGTAATAATTGGAAGTCTATGTGATTTATTATTGATGCATGTGTGCATGGTTTATGAAATATTATTTGGTTCTCAATCATGTTTGCATTTTAGGCACTTGAGAGCACTTTCTTGTTCATAGACAAGGTAAAGCAAGTGTTTTGCAATTGATCTGCCATCGACATTGTTTGTGTCAAGAATTGCATATTTCCAATACGAGACATCTTCCTATACAAGGATTAAGCAATTTACTTATTGAGTTGCCAAACCCATTCTTGTTGTTTTCACTCTTTTCAGGCCCATAGATATAGTTTCCCCACCGCGTGTTCGTTTTGGTGTTCTTGTAGATATGGTGGTACATATAGTAGAAGTAGTTGAAAGGAGAACTGAAGTCATCTACCAGAAGTGCATAACCGCCGTGTGGGTGGAAGAGGGGCTGGATAATCCCATTCCCCATTGCTATGAGGTGTGGTATATAGGGTACAACGAAGACTTCACGAGACTTGTCTGCGGGCTTGACAGGCCGCCCGGACTGCTTGGTGAGCGACCGACCATTGGTACTGTGGTCGACCCCGATTCTGATCCCGCTACAACCTCGAACCTGACTTGTAGCGTGCGGGCCTTCCAATGGGAACCATTTTTGGATGCTGCTCTCATGGAGGAGCTAGGACTAACCCCAACCTCCACTTTTTGATGTAATCGGAAACAGCCCAAAAGTAACGGGCTTGTAAATATACCTTCCGATATGTACAAAGATGTATAATATGATTAATATGTTTGTGTAGGTGTTTTCCTTGCTATTCCCTTTGTAATTGTGGTTGGGTGATGAGATGTTCGCTTCCTCACATACTTAGTTGAAAGATAAAAAGAGACAAGATGGCGATGAACCTTGAACATCGCAAAATAACCCTTGATGGTTACGTCCTTGGAGCTAAGAAAGTCCAGGGTGTGACATATGCCATGAGTACATATAATATTGTAAGACTTCCTAGGAAAATTTGGACAATTATGCAATTCCTTGCCTAAGAATGCATATTAATTGGAATTGAATTCCATTAATATTGTAAAGCACCTTTTGAATTAATTGTCCATACCTAAGGTGATTTATTGCATTCAAATTGACCTTGAATTGATGGCGCGACTTTTATATTAAAATTGAATTGGAGTCTAATAATGAAATTGGACCTCAATTTTTTAAATTAAACCTTAGTCTCAAATGGGTCAACTTGAATTTCACTAATCAAAGTTCATTAGCTTGGTTTTCTTAAGCTCAAGTAAGCTAAATTCCTTAGATTGAAATGTTCCCAAGTGAATTTCCCAAAATCAACCCCGGATTCAGACTTATTCCATGAAAATGAATGGAATGGAAGTGTCCATTTGCAATTCATGTAGAATCAATTCGGATCCCCTAATTAGGGTTAAAAATAAGAATTCCTATTTCGATGTACTTGACCTCAAAATTGATTGAACAAGTGATTGGGTAATGTCCTTTAGACCAAATTTCGTAAAAGGAACTTGTCACGCCCTGAACCTTGAGCACCCAATAACCCCTTCATCTTGGTCAATCAAATGCGACATCCCAAGACGCGTCGCCGACCACTCATTTTATTCTTTCATTATGCACAAGCGGAAAACAAACTATCCTCCGGTCAACCAAAACAATCAATCAATCAAAAAGGGATAGAAGGATGAACAGCATAGAAACAGCAAACCACTCATTTGTTTATTCACTAGATTAACCACTAAAAGAACATTTCTGATTTACAAGCCCACCAGTGGGTCGGTTCCTTTCTCTAAGCTAGACAAAAAGGGATTAAGGCTAGGTCAATCCATTCTTTCAAAAAAGAACCCTCGAGTTTAGTACATCCATTAGGGAACTACCAAAGTGCAGGGACCCATCAAACTCAGGCTCCGTCGGATCGTAGTCGGAGGCATACGAGTCAGCCACAGGTGGAGCGAGATTTGAATTCACCATAGCGCCATTAGGAGGGCCCAACTCCATAGGATCCCAATCGGCATCTTTGGGGCCTCCACTAGGTGGCCCATTAAAATCGCGTAGAGGACCGATTAGGAGATCGTCCTCTCTAATATACCATGCTAGGAACTGATGGGGAATTCATAACCCCGATCCCTCATTTACCCAGATGGTGGAGACATACTTCTCATATAGGTACACCTGACCCAGGAAGCGGTGGTGCATCACAATGGTCTCCTAGTCCTTGGGGACCCCGAATTGCACTGGAGGGTGCGCCATTCTAAGGACCTGAAATGGTTAATACAACAATGAGATATAATCTCAACGAGTTCTTGCCCTAAGCCCCGCTTAGGACACCAACTCAACCCAGGGTATCTTTCAAGAACCCCCCTCAAGCAGACCAACTGCAACAATACTATCTACTTTAGCCAAGATCTAACTACTCCACATATCTAGGGAAAATAAATAGACAAGCAGTCGGTTCGCATACAACCTTTCCTGGCTATGCCATACTCTGCACGATATACACATACACAATGCGACCAATGCATACCACAATTAAGTAATGCATTCGATTAATCACATACGAGTCATTTCGCAGGTGATCTCACCTGGCTATTGCCAGACCCTCCATGTTATCAGTTCAGGCATACCACAAATAGTGCAACCAGTACATGCATATTCAAAACCACTAATGCCATGTTTCTCATGCGTTCTTGCATCTATACGTGTTCGATTATTAATGCCCCTTAAGGCCACAACCGAACTCCCACCGGTGTCTACTGGCATAGCCAGGCATCACCCTCCCCCATGAGGCGCGGCTACATCAAGGTTTCCTTTCTAAGACGGCATTCCTAAAAGAGCATGGGCTCGGCCTCTATCGCGACTCTACATCCGGATTTCTGTCGAGATTTCCGACGAGTCGGACTTCGTCCCTCGAACTCCTGCCGGGGTGACAAGTTCAATTTAGTGACAATGCAAGCATATCACCATAGTTCATTTTAGTCTTGAACATTAGCCAATGTATACGTAATCGTGCTTGCAGATATAGTCAATTAAATACATGCAATCACATTTTCATTTCCAAGAAATCATCCAATTCCCATGTCTCACAAACAAAGCATGCCATTTCCATTTTCAAGACAACGTTGGACAAAAATAATCACCCGACATCTCAAGTTTCCCCCTTTTAACAAACCCACGCAATCCATAAAAATGTCAATGTATTCAACAACTAGCAATGCACATTATACGATCAAATCATGTTCATTTAGGCGAAATTTCACTATTGCATGAACAATATAGCATGAACAATATATCATGAACAGTACAGCATGAACAATACATTATGAACAATGAAATTCCATAATTTAATAAATAAATTCATAATTCAATAAATCAATACTTTATTAAAAGAAATCAATCCTTTTTAATAAACTAAGACTAATCAAGATTAATCCCCTAATCTTGAATAAAACAACTAAACTCCAATTAGTGAGCACTGAGTAAGATTAATCCAAGCTAATCATGGTCACCTAACTAACCACCTATCTTAACTTTAATACATCTTCATTAAGCCCTCTAACTAAGATTAACTCTAACTAAACCATCCCTAAGCAAGTTTAATGCACTAATCAATGCATTAGGATGAAAACTCACCCGTTAAGCGGGTTGGAGACAAGGATGTGGCAGCGGCGAAGGCTACACACGAGGACCTCAACCAAGTTGATCCAAAGCGGTGTTGAGAAGAAAACAATAGCTACCAAGGTTTGTCTCTCTCTATCAAACTAGAAACCAAGTGGAACCTAGGAAGCGGCTGTTGGCCGGATCGATCGGCACTCGGCGACTTGCTAGTCGGCGTCCAATGGCTTCAATGGGTCAAGGAGGAAAGGCCTATGGCTGATCCAGGCGGTGGCAAGGTCAGAACAAAGGCGGGCAAGCTTTTCGAGCAAGTACAGAGGCTAGGCTGGAGCAGCAGGCGGATAGAAGAGGCAGATGATTCCGACGATCGACGGGTTGATCGGCAACTAGGACCGATGAGTGGTGATGATGGGGGCTACGGAGAAGAGCTCCCGGTTGTAGCTGTAGGCGGCTTGGACAGTGACAACGGCTTGGACAGTGACAAGGCCGGACCAACAATGAAAATGTAGGGAAAAGAAGGAAAGGAAGAAGAAGAAGAAAAGAAGAAGAAGAGGAAGCAAGGAGGGTGGTCGGCTGGTTAGGGGGAGAGAGAGAGGGAGGAGAGAGAAGGAAGATGAAGGTTGTCAACTCTTCAATCAATGCTCATAACTCCATGCTTCTTCCCCATACAAATGACCTCATCTTCTCTCTCTTCTTTTGTCTTCTTTCCAAAAATATCTAGAGAGGCAATTTGGTATTTTCCACCTCTGCACAATTACCACTTTGTCCATGGGCTAAGATGAAGAGTGGGCCTAAGAAACGGGTTCGGAAATTGGTTGGGCTCAAAATGGCTCAAAGCTAGATAATGGGCTAGAAAGGTCAAGTGGGACTAATTGGCTTCAATGGGCTCAAATTGTTGACTTGGGCCCATCATGGTGGCCACCCCTTTTGGGTGTGAGGCCCACTTAGGTTTTGCCTAGCCCACTTCCTTGTGAGCTCAATTTCTCAACCCATTAATTCATTTTCCAACAATTCGGGCTTACCGGCAATATTGAAGGTCAAAGAAGCATTGTCCAAAAGTTCATCTCTGATGTTCTCAAAAATTTGTCGTCGAATATTGGATTTTCATGCATTGTCAATTTCGATTGAATGCCATTTTGATATGTCTCGGAACTAATAGGCGGCTCCAATAATTTACGCGTAACCGACTCATGCTTGACTCAATATTCAAACCATGTTCAAGTTTTTCTTAATGCATGGATGTCCTTAACTAACATGAAATTGTGAAGGATTGGTTATTATTTTAAAGTACATGATTTCCAAGGATTGACATAGGGCCGATCGCGGTCTCGATAATAGCAAACAGATTCCTTACACCCTGTTCGTGAACCGACTTCTAGTCATCCCTGAAATCAGCCTGTATAACCACATGATCGTTTTTACGCAGGTTTCATGGCCAAGTGGTTTTTTCCAAGGTCAAGTTATTTAATCGCATGAGTTCCGTCCTCATTAGCTTTTCCTCTCAAGGTTAGTATCTCGGGTGTGATCAGTTCTGAGTGAGATTAACTAACAATGTATTGACGAAATTCATGTTCATACATCACTCAAAGGACTCGAATTTTAGGACATTACAATTCTTCCCCCCTTACAGAAATTTCATCCTCGAAATTTGTAGTTATAGAAAAATCCTCAAAAAGATGGGGGTGCTTATGTTTCATCACTTCCTCGCTTTCCCATGTAGATCCCTTTGTTCCATGATATTGCCAGATCACCTTGACTAAGGTGATAGTCTTGTTTCGAAGCACTTGTTCCTTATGATCCTCTATTCGAATAGGTCTTTCCACGTACGACACTCTGTCATCTACGTCTAGTTCCCCGAAATTCAACACATGAGTTGGGTCTAGTTCGTACTTCCTCAACACAAACACGTGGAAAACATCATGCACTTATGCAAGCTTCGATGGTAACGCAAGACGATACGCCAAAACCCCGATCCTTTCCAAAATCTCAAAGGGTCTAACGTACCTCGGACTCAACTTTCATTTCTTGCCGAATTTGGAAGTACCCCTTATTGGCGATACTTTCAAGAATACATGGTCACCCACCTTGAACTCCAATGGCCTACGTCCTTTGTCCGCATAGCTCTTTTGACAACTTTGAGCTGTCCTTAATCTATCTCGAATAATCTTGATGGCATCCAAAGATTGTTGCACCAACTCTGGCCCCGTAATCTTTCGTTCACCAACCTCATCCCAACAAAGTGGAGTTCTGCAAGGTCTCCTATACAAAGCTTCACATGGTGCCATATTAATGCTCTGCTGATAGCTATTGTCGCAGGCAAAGCTCAACCAAGTGAAGCTGTTCCTCCCAACTTCCTTTAAAGTCTACAACACAAGTTTATAGCATATCCTCAAGAGTTTGAATCGTCCTTTCTGATTGATCGTCCATTTGCGGATGATACGCCGTGCTGTATTGCAGTTTTGTTCCCATGGCTGATTGCAAACTTTTCCATAAAGTTGCCGTAAACTTAGGGTCATGATCAAATGTGATCGTCACTAGAACTCCATGGATGCGTACAATCTATCGCACGTACAACTCTGCATACTTGTCCAACATGAAATCCTTCCATACGGCGATAAAGTGTGCTGACTTTGTCAATCTGTCAACTACCACCCAAATCGAGTCATTGTCTCGCTGACTCCTTGGCAGTCCCATCACAAAATCCATTGTTATATGTTCTCACTTCCATTTGGGAATCTCAAGGGATTGCAGCAATCCACCAGGTTTACAATGCTGAGCTTTAACTTGCTAGCATGTCAAACACTTAGCTACGTGTTTTGTGATGTCCAACTTCATACCATTCCACTAGAAGTGTTGCTTCAAATTTTGATACATCTTCGTACTGCCGGGATGGATGCTATAGTTGCTATGATGAGCTTCCAACAAGACTGCCTCCTTAAGCTCGGCATCGTTGGGAATGCACAATCGTCCTCGAAACTTTAATGTCCCATCCTCGGACACTTGAAAGTCGACTTTCCTCATGACCTAATCCATTTGTAGAATCTTTAGGACTTCAGGATCCATCGCTTGGGCACTTCTTATCCTGATTTGCATCTCGGGTTCCACCTTGAGAGTGGCCATCATACTAGCAAGATGACGTACCTCAATTTTGAAGTCTGAGTCCGGACTCCTTCAAAAAGGATCCATTCTCGCACCATCATTTGTACAATTGACAATTTCCGACTGAGCGCATTTGTCACTTTGTTCGCTTTCCCAAGATGGTACAAAATCTCACAATCATAATCTTTAAGAAGTTCCAAGCATTGTCGTTGCTTCATGTTCAACTCCTTTTGAGAGAACAAATACTTCAGACTTTGATGGTTTGTGAAAATTAGAAATCTTCCCCCACACAAATAGTGCCTCCAAATCTTGTGTGCAAAGATTATTGCTACTAATTCCATATTATGCATCGGATAGTTAACCTCATGAGGCTTTAACTGTCGGGATGCATATGCAACCACCTTGCCATGTTGCATTAAAACGCAACTTAGTCCTTTATACAACACGTCACTGTAGATTTCGTACCCTCCAGACCATACGGTATTATTAGGATAGGTGCGGTAGTTAGTTAATTCTTGAGCTCCTAAAAACTACGCTTGCACTTATCTGTGCAATCAAATTTTTCTTCTTTCTTTAGCAACCTTGTAAAGGGCATGGCTATCGCAAAAAACTTTTCCACAAACCGTCTATAATATCCTACCAATCCTAAGAAACTTCGGACCCTGATTACCGTCGTAGGTCTCGGCCAATTCATGACAACTTCGATCTTAGCCAAATCAACAGAAATCCCTTCACCTGAAATTATGTGATCCAAAAATGCCACGCAAGTTAACCAAAATTCACACTTGCTAAACTTAACATAGAGCTCATGCTCCCTTAAGGTTTGTAGTACTGATCTTAGGTGCCTCTTATGATCCTCTAGACTCCTTGAGTATACCAAAATATCATCAATAAACACAATCATGAATTAGTCCAAACACTTATTGAACACACGGTTCATCAAGTCCATAAAAGCTGCAGGAGCATTTGTCAATCCGAATGGCATTACAGTAAACTCATAATGACCATAACGTGTCCAAAACGTCATTTTCGGTATATCCTCCTTTTTAGTCCTCAACTAACGATAGCCTGTCCTTAGGTTTATCTTGGAAAATACCAAAGCTCCTTGAAGCTGATCGAACAAGTCATCAATTCTTGGCAACATATACTTTTTCTTGATAGTTACATGGTTGAGTTACCGGTAGTTGATGTAGAGACGCAAAGACCCATCTTTTTTCCTTATAATAGTACCGAGGCTCCCTAAGGGGATGCACTAGGACAAATAAACCCCTTATCTAGTAATTCTTGCATTTGCACTTTCAATTACTTCAATTCTGATAGTGCCATCCTATAAGGTGTCTTGGAAATTGGCTCTATCCTAGGGGCCAGCTCAAACATAAATTCAATTTCCCTCTTTGGAGGTAATCTTGGCAATTCCTCGGGAAACACATCCGTGTACTCTTGTACCACGGCAATACTTTCCATCTTTTGTTCCTCCACCAGTGTATCCGCTACCAATGCCAAATACCCTTGGCATCCTGATTCCAATAGTCGAGTCACCTCAAGTGATGAAATAGAGGAATGGAGGGCCCCTATCGATTTCCGACAAATTCAAAACTATCACCCACTACTGGGTTAAACTAAATCGTCTTTCCATGACAATTCACAGCAGCTCGTTGTTTGGTGAGTCAATCCATTCCAATTATGATGACATCAAAGTCATACATTGCTATCACAATCAAATCAATGACTTTCTTGCGACCACCCAAAACTAGCTTACAACCATAACAACCTAACTCAGACAATATTTTATCCTTAAACAAAGTAAAAATGCTATAAACCACTCCCAATGGTTTCAAACTTAACCCCACTAGTTTAACAAACCGATCAGCAACAAAAGAATACGTAGCACCGGGGTAAAATAATGCATAAGTAGCATGATCGTGCAAGGAGATCGTACTTATAACGACGGAGGGTGAATCCTCCGCCTCCTCTCTAGTTAAGGCTAAACTCTTCCTTGCGCTAGGGTCTTCCTTGGTTGTTCGGTGGCGCGTTTCCAGCAAGTTGTCCTCCCTGCAGTGGAGGCAAGATTGTCTCATAGGCCTGCTCGGGCAATTCTTTACTTGGTGGTCCTGCTGGCCACATCCAAAGCAGGGTCCTGTCCTCGAAGGACAAGGAGATTCCCATGTCTTCTCCCACATAACTGGCAAGCTCCCATGAAACTGGATGCCGACTTTCCCACATAGTTCTTTCTATTGGGTGGGATGGGATTCCTTCTCCCCATCATCGGTCTCTTTCCAAGCCAACAATTGTCTCGGTTAGGCACAAACCACAAGCCAGACGTGGCTGCCCTCTCAACCATGACTTCTCGATCATTTGGGCCCTTTTGCACATCTCATCATAATTCTTCAAGTTCAGGGGCACCAGTTGGTCCTTCAATTCCGGCTTCAAGCCGTCTCTAAACCATCTCACCTTATCCAAAGGGTCCTCCACCAACCATGGTGCATACTTGGACAACTTAGCAAACTTCGCCTCATACCGATCGACGGACATCAGATTATGACGAAGTCGTTGTAATTCTATCATCTTGTACTCCCGTGCTTCCTATTGAAAGCCTCAAGAAAGGGACCCTAAGTCTGAGCCGTGCTTTCAGGGAACACTCTTTCTCTAGTGACTTCCCACTAAGTACTAGCATTACCTTGAAGTTGGTAAACCGCCAAAATCACTCGATTCTCTTCCAAACATTTTAACATTGTAAATGTCTTTTCCATGTCTCTGACGTAAAGGGTCGTAGCCTCAGCATCGCTAACGCCACTAAACCTCGGCAACTTGAGTCTCAAGAATTGCTCTACCGAGTTATGCATTGGCCTCTCACATACCTCACCCCACCCCTAACTATGGGAACCACAACAAGGGCAACAAGAGCAGTGACAATGGCGGCAGCAGTAGTAGCGGCAGCAGCAGCAGCAGCTCGATCCTCAGCCTGCTGTTCTAACCAAGTCTCTAGTACCTGCAAGATCTCATCTAACCTAGCATCCCCTTACACTTTATCTCTAGCATTAGTCTGACTAAACACTACCCTACGCCTAAGGACTCTTTGCTCAGGATTGCACATCTTGTAGAATACTCACTGATCTTGCTTTTCAATCCCGATAAGGAATTAGAAACCTATGAACAACCCACAACAATGCAAGATCATAAAAGCAATCACAAGCATGTAAGTAAATGCCATCCCTATCTCACTATCCCGTGACCCCTCGTACCTTATCACTCTAGATCTTAACTGGGCTCTAATACCAAAACCAACGGGGATGTCACGCCCCGAACCCCAAGCATGCAACGACCCCTTCATCTTGGTCAATCAAATGCGACTTCTCAAGACACGTCATTGACCACTCATTTTATTCTTTATTATGCACAAGCGGAAAACGAACTATCCCTCGGTCAACCAAAACAATCAATCAATCAAAAAGGGATAGAAGGATGAAAAGCATAGCAACAACAAACCACTCATTTATTTATTTACTGGATTAACCACTAAAGAAATGTTTCCGATTTACAAGCCCACTAGTGGGTTAGCCATAGGTGGAGCGAGATTCGGATTCACCACGGCGCCATTAGGAGGGTCCAACTCCATAGGATCCCAATCGGCGTCTTCAGAGCCTCTACCAGGTGGCCCATCAAAACTGAGCAAAGGACCGATTAGGAGATCATCCTTCTCATATAGGTGCACCCGACCCGGGAAGCGGTAGTGCGTCACAATGGTCTCCCAGTCCTTAGAGACCTCGGATCTCACTGGAGGGTGCGCCATTCTAAGGACTTGAAGTGGTTAATACAATAATGAGATATAATCTAAGCCCCGGTTAGGACACCAAGTTAACCCAGGGTATCTCTCAAGAACCACCCTTCAAGCATACCAATTGCAACAATATCTACTTCAGCCAAGACCTAACTACTCCACATATTTAGGGATAACAAACAAACAAGCAATCGGTTCGCATACAACCTTACCCGGTTATGCCATACCCTGCACGATATACACACACACAATACGACCAATGCATACCATAATTAAGTAATGCATTCGATCAATCACATACAAGTCGCTTCGTAGACGATCTCACCTAGTTATTGCCACACCCTGCACGTTATCAGTTCGGGCATACCACAAATAGCACAACCAGCACATGCGTAATTAGAACCAATGATGCCATGTTTCTCATGCGTTCTTGCATCCACATGTGTTCTGATTATTAATGCCCTTCAAGGCCACAAACGAACTCCCGCCAGTGTCTACTGGCATAACCAAGCATCGCCCTCTCCCATGAGGCGCAGCTACGTCAAGGTTTCCTTTCCAAGACAGCATTCCCAAAAGAGCATGGGCTTGGCCTCTACCACGACTCTGTATCTAGATCCTGTCGGGTTTCTAATGAGTCGAACTTTGTCCCCCGAACTCCTGCCGGGATGACGGGTTCAATTTAGTGACCACACAAGCATATCACCACAGTTCATTTTAGTTTTGAACATTAGCCAATGCATACGTGATACATACTTGCAGAAACAATCAATTAAATACATGCAGTCACATTTTCATTTCCAAGAAATCATCCAATTCCCATGTCTCACAAACAAAGCTTGCCCTTTCCAATTTTAAGACAACATTGGACAGAAACATACACCCAACACTTTGGGTTTCCCCCTTTTAATAAACCCACACAATCCATTAAAATGTCCATGCATTCAACAACTAGCAATGCACATTATACGATCAAATCATGTTCATTTAGGCAAAATTTCGCTTCCGCATGAACAGTACCACATGAACAGTGTGCAAGAATAGTACAGCGTGAACAATACAACATGAACAGTATATTATGAACAGTGAAATTCCAAAATTTAATAAATAATAAAATAAATTCAGAATTCAATAAATCAATACTTTATTTAAAAGAAATCAATCATTTTTAATAAACTAGGACTAATCAAGATTAATCCCATAATCTTGAATCAAACAACTAAACTCCAATTAGTGAGCACTAAGCAAGATTAATCCAAGCTAATCATGGTCATCTAACTAACCACCTATCTTAACTCTAATACATCTTCATTAATCTCCATAACTAAGATTAACTCTAACTAAACCATCTCTAAGCAAGTTTAATGCACTAATCAACAAATTACGATGAAAACTCACTTGTTGAGTGAACTAGAGACACCGACACAACGACGGCTACAAACGGGGACCTCAACCAAGTCAATCCAAAGTGGTCCCGAGAAGAAAACAGCAGCTACCAAGGTCTGTCTCTCTCTGTCAAACTGGAAACCGAGTGGAACCTAGGAAGCAACTGTTGGCCGGACCGGCCGGCACTCTGGCGACTTGCTGGCCGGTGTCCAACGGCTTCAAGGGATCAAGGGGGAAAGGCTGGTGGTAGGGTCGGAACAAAGGCAAGCGAGCTTTTCCAACAAGTACAAAGGCTGGAGTAGCAGGTGGACAGAAGAGGCAGAGGATTCCGGTGGCCGACGGGTTGACTGGTGACCAGGACCGGCGAGTGGCAGCGATGGGGGGTACGGACAAAGGCTCCTAGTCACAACTGCAAATAGCTTGGACAGTGACAAGGTCGAACCAATAATGAAAATGCAGGGAAATAAAGGAAATGAAGAAGAATAAGAGGAAGCAAGGAGGGTGGTCGGCTGGTTAGAGAGAGAGAGAGAGGGAGGAGAGAGAAGGAAGATGAAGGTTGTCCACTCCTCAATCAATGCTCATAACTCCATGCTTCTTCCCCATTCAAATGACCTCATCTCCTCTCTCTTCTTTTGTCTTCTTTCCAAAAATATCTAAAGGGGCAATTTGGTCTTTTCCACCTTTGCACAATTACCACTTTGTCCATGGGTTGAGATGAAGAGTGGACCTAGAAAATGAATAGGAATGGGCTCGGGAATTGGTTGGGCTCAAAATGGCTCAAAGCTAGACAATGGGCTAAAAAGGTCAAGTGGGCTAATTGGCTCCAATGGGCTCAAATGGCTGACTTGGGCCCACCATGGTGGCCGCCCCTCCTTAGGCGTGAGGCCCATTGGGTCTTGCCCAGCCCACTTCCTCTTGGGCTCAATTTCTCGACTCGTTAATTCATTTTCCAACAATTCGGGCTTACCGGCAATATCGAAGGTGAAGGAAGCATCGTCCAAAAGTTCATCTTTGACTTTCCCAAAAATTTGTCATCCAATATTGGATTTTCATGCATCGTCAATTTCGATCAAATGCCATTTTGGTACGTCTCAGACTAATAGGCAACTTTGAGGATTTATGCGTAACCGACTCATACTTGACTCAATATCAAACCACGTTCAAGTTTTTCTCGACGCATGGACGTCCATGACTAACATGAAATTGCGAATGGTAGATTCTTATTTCAAAGTACACAATTTCCAAGAATTGACATAGAGTCGATCGCGGTCTCGATAATAGTAAACGGATTCACCCGTTGTCTCATTACACTCTATCCACGAACCAACTTCTAGTCATCCTTGAAACCGGCCTATATAACCACAGGATCATCCTTACGGTCTCATGGTCGAGTCGTTTTTTCCCAAGTCAAATTCTTTAGTCGCATGAGTTCCATCCTCATTAACCTTTCCCCTCAAGGTTAGTATCTCGAGAGTGATCAGTTCTAAGTGAGATTAACCAATAATACATTGACGAAATTCATGTTCATACATCCCTCAAAGGGCTCAAATTTTAGGACATCACAGAATTAAGCTTGATTAGGACTAGAATAAAAGTAATTTTATTTTTGATCGATTTTGGACCTAAAACTGAAAAATTCAGAAAACAAGGTTTTTAATCAATTTTCCATAAATTTTTTATGCTAACATCAAATTGAAGCTAAAAGGAATATATTAGTGTAAAAAGTCAACTTTTTACTCAAGATTTGACTTTTGGTCAATTGGTTGATCAAAAGTCAACTCAAAAGTTAACTGCTTGATTTTTTCAGATTTTTAAGGAAAATGATCAGGAAATTACCTAAAAATAACGTTCTAAAGTAAAAGAAATGAAAATTGACATTTTTTGTTTGAAAAAGGACCCTTTCACAATCGGAAATCCTAATTTCGATCTTTCTATCTTTATTGACGGTGAACTAAAAATTATGTATCGACAAGGTTGCCAAATAACTTTAAAATGAATCCCACTGTCGTGTGAAGTACGAGCTTGGGAGAGCTCAAAACCATGAATAACGAACTTCAAGAGGCCAATCCCAAAAAGATGAGGTGATGACATATTTTAGAGTTAATGTACTCTTGAGGTACGTATCATGGTCAAATACCTCTAAATTTTACCTTTATGCCTAGGTTCCTTTTGACCGTAAAAACGTCGATCTAGACGTGCTGTGGCGCCGAGATGGAGTCGCGAGAGAAGGAAGAGTAGATTATATTGTTCTTTTGCCTTTCAATTGTTGGATTTGCTTAGGTTCTATCACTTGCGGCAGAGGTTGAAGGTGTGCCATTTTCTTTGGCCAATTGCAAGTCTCTGACTCAGCATTTACGAGTGGAGAATTGGGATTTTCCTAGTATAGCAAAGCTGTTAGCTAGTTCTCCTAATTTGGAGGAGCTTCAATAAATTTTGATTCATTGACAACAATTGGGCCATGGTATATATCTGCTAAAACTCCTCCCATGATTCATTCATTCAATCACTTTTTGTTTATCCTAAAATCAACTGGGAACTCAAATCCAAAAGTACTAGTCTATTCTAGAGTTAAAAATTATGTGGCCCTCCCTTTGTCTTCTTTATCTTCAGAAATTGCGGAAGTGTATAATCTCTTGAGACGAACGAGGCACTTTTTAACTCTCAGTAGCTTTATTATACCATGTGAGCTCAGTGAAACATAATACTTTATGCTTTTCAAGTCCACGATAAAAAGGCATTAGCAAATGTTAGCGCTATATATAAATGGCCTGTTACAAATAGTTTTGGGAATAGTGAGAAGATTGGAATTGAGGGGAGAGATGAATTAAGAGGCATAATAGATCTCTGTTTTATTTCTTTTCAGCTGATATCTTAGCTAAATAATTAGGAATATTTAGTTTATCATAGATGTGAGGACCCCTGGAGTGCTAAAACTTGGCACATGGGAACACTTAAGTACCAAAAGTTACAAAAGGTACACTTAGGTGCCAAAATCGGAGCAAAAAGAATCATTTAAGTACTAACAGCAAGAAAATCTAGCCCAAATGCATACATTGCATTTTCCAACGACAAACTTTGCTAAGGTGGCAATTATTTAAAAAAAAAGACACATGGCCTAAGAAATTTTTCCGATGTGGACTTAAAAAATACATGTGGACTCATGGCTTGGCCAAGCTAAACAACATCATTTTTCCTAGGTGCTAAATGACGTCGTTTAGCTTACTTTGGCTAAACACATCGACTAATTCTCTCAGTTGGCCATCTCTCGTGCTTACTCCCATTTTCATTGCCGTTCATGTTCACAGAGGGCACTTCATCACTCGCCGTCGTTGCTTGTCACTCTCCATCATTTGCTCGCCAAGGTTTGCCATATTCTCTCCCTATGGGGTATGAAATTAGGGCTTAAAGTGGTCTA
Organism: Corymbia calophylla; assembly: GCA_014182845.1. Taxonomy (NCBI): domain Eukaryota; kingdom Viridiplantae; phylum Streptophyta; class Magnoliopsida; order Myrtales; family Myrtaceae; genus Corymbia; species Corymbia calophylla. The sequence continues at coordinate 17,754,541 of CM024699.1, forward strand.
TTAAGGCTCCAATGGGAAATTTGGAGCTCGATTGTGAAATGTGTGGCTTGACCAGGATATGCAGGGCTCGTATGGTACTGTGATGTACAATTTAAGGCTCGGATGTAGAGTTAGAGCAATTCAAGGGTTTGGATTGGTAATTTAAGGCTCAGCCGAGAAAAAATTAGAGTTGGTATGCTACTGTGATATGTGATTTAGGGCTCGGATATGGTATTGTGATATACGACGGTATTTTTAGGGCTTCGATGGATATTGTGATGTGTGATGGTATTTTTAGGGCTCCAATGGATATTGTGATGTGCGAGGGCAATTTTTAAGGCTTTGAGTGGTTGTTGTGGGGATCTCTGGTCATTTTCTAATTGAAATGTTGAAATGGGTGTTGTGGAGGAGTTGTCCTTATTGTGGGGACCTCTATTTGTTGACCATTTTATAATCGAAGTGACTATCATGGGGGATTCTCTTCCCTTTTCTTTAATAAAGTATATGAGAGTGTAGGGACCTCCATGTGCAATTACAATTGCCTATTGTCTTTTGTCGATGTAGTCCCAAAAAGTTAATTGTTTTCTTTTTTCCTTGGTTGCAGAAATGGCTTATGATAAGGATTATGTTGCTGTCATTGTTTGCTATGGAGGGGACTTTGTCATTGAGGAGGACGAGTGGGAGTATGAGGGGGGAAATGAGAGCACTATTTTTGTCGATGTACAAAAGACATCTTATATTGGGTTTGTTAGGGATATAGTGACATATTTGCCTTGCAAAATATATAAATTGCTTTATTGTGTTCCTAAGAAGGGTTTGAGAGATGGGTTGAAAAGCTTTGAAGATAATAATGGTTTTAAAGATGTTTTATACCATTATCTTCATGGCGAAGAAGCAAAAGTGTACGTTGAGTGCAATAGTGAGCCTAAGGATGAAGATGATGATGGAGAAAGCACCCAAGTAGGAGAAGGAGGAGATGGTAGGGATGAAGAACAGCAGGATAGACAGGAAAGTGGTGATGACATAGGTGATGTCACAATTACTGGATTAGATTGGGAAGTAACTCAATCTAGTGATGATGATGATAAAGAGTTGGCTGTTAAAAATTTCTTAAGTGATGAGGATGACGAGGAGTTTGTACAATCAAGGAGAAAGCAAAGAGAGTTTTTGACCAATAAATTTGGAGCTTTGTAAGTAGCTGAAGAAGCTCCAAACAAGGCTGAAGGCCCTATAGATGTTGGTGTTGCTAGTCAGGAGACTAATTACGAAGAAAATGTTGAAAATACTACTTCTCAGGATGAGCTTGAAGAAGATGAACGAGCTGTGCGTAGAAGGAAAAGTAAATCTCCTTCTTATGATCCATCTATTGCCTCTCCTTTTTTATCAGTAGGTATGGAATTCCAAGATGCGAAACAATTAAGGGAAGCTATATTGAAGAACTCCATTGTTGAACAAAGGAATATTGACTTCATTAGAAACACTAAGGCTTTTGTAAAAGCTAGGTATTCGCAGCAAAATTATCCATGGAAGATCTACAGTGTGTTTGTTAGGAGAAGTGGATCCTTCTAGATTAGGTCTTTCCAAGAGGAACATACTTGTTCTAATAATTTACAAAACAAAAGGATAATAAGTACATGGTTGTTGAAGCACTTCTTCGATTTGATCAAGTTGATGCCCAAGATGAAGAGTATGCAATTCAAGCAGTTGGTGAAGGAGTGTGTGGGCATTAATGTCTCCAAGAATCAATGCAAAAGAACAAAGCAAAAAGTGATGAGGGTATTCATTGGTCAGTATGGTAAGGAATATGGGCAAGTGTAGCATTATGCTTGGGAGTATAGGGTGCAAAACCTTTCAACTAGAGTGTTTGTCGATGTTGTGGAGAGGCCACTTCTTGATAGTGGAACCAAGTTCGATAAGTTCTACGTGTGTTTCGATGCATGCAAATGGAGATTTTTAGCCGAGTGTAAATGGATGATAGATTGGATGGTTGTTTCTTAAAGGGCTTGTGCAAGGAAGAATTGCTGGCCACAATTGGAAGAAATGTGAACAACCAAATGTTTCCACTAGCTTAGGCTATTATAAAGATAGAGAACAAGGACAATTGGTCTTGGTTCCTGAAAAATCTCAAGACTAACTTGGAGATAACAAATGGGGAAGGGTGGGCGTTCATTAGCGACCAACAAAAGGTAATATCATAGTAATTTGTTTGCTTTTTGATATTAACAACATGTTATTTTTTACATTTCTTGGTTAAAATTATTGCAGGGACTAGTTTCAGCATTAATCGACTTGATGCCCTATGCCAAATATCGAATGTGTGCATGGCACATATATGCAAATTAGGTGAAGACCTATATAGGGGATAAGCTATAGTCGCAATTTTGGCAGTTAGCAAAGAGCATGAACATGCCTGACTTTAGGATGGCCAAAGAAGGATTGGTCCAGTTGACCAAGGAAGACTCTGATGTGCTATTCAAGATAGAACTAAAACATTGGTGCAAGGCCTTCTTCAGCAAGCAATTCAAGTGCTATCACATTGACAACAACATCTGCGAAACATTTAATGGGAGAATAATTGCTACCAGATGCAAACCAATCATCTCGATGCTTGAAGATATATGAGTAATGGCCATGACTTAACTCCACAAACAAAGAGATGAGGCTGCAAAGTAGACTAGGCAATGTGGTCCTAGGATTGCCAAAAAATTGGATGAGAACTTGGCTGCAAGTAGATATTGTCATCTCATTTGGAATAAGGATGAAGGATAAAAGATAATAAAGGGTTCCAATAAGTATGTTGTCCATCTAGATACGAGAAAGTGTTCATATAGAGCATAGCAACTAAGTGGAATTCCTTGTGCACATGCCGTATGTGCTATCCTATTGAAAGGTCGCAACATAGAGCATTACCTTGATGATTGGTACAAGAAAAAGAAATATCTTACTTTACCAATTTATAATGCAACCAATCAAAAGTAGCAAAATTTTGGGAGCTAACAGATTGTGAAGCACTTCAACCTTTGTCACTGAAGAAGCAAATGGGAAGGCCAAAACGAAGACGAAGAATGCTGGAAGGGGAGGTCTTCGGTTAGCAAAGGATGAGTAAGACAGGTGCAAAAATGACGTGCTCTTATTGCCATGTAGTAGGGCACAATACTAAAGGCTGCTAATTGAGAAAGAGCAAGAACAATAAGGTGAAAGGCTAGTTGAAGGGCCTAGTGAAAGGATAGTTGGAGGGCCAACGGGAGGCCAAACGGAAGGGCAAAGTGAGTCCACTACTCTTCAGTCAATGACAAGAAACTCCATAACTTATAACATTTCTATTTATGTTGTTTTTTAGTTTATTACATATTTGTACATAGTATAATTACTAGGTATTTTTAATGTGTTTGTTAGGTGACGAGTAGAACACTTGAAGGATTCGCCAAAATCCCAGCTATACTTGAAAGATTGGCCAAAGTTGCTCAAGGGTCAATTCAATTGACCGTTCCTCAACTAAGGAAAAAATATTCTAGTAAGTTCAATAATTTTATTAGTTTTCCTTTATGTTATTATATGGGTTGATATTATATTCATAATGTCTTTGTCAAATTCGAAAAGAGTAAGCTTGAGCTTAATTGCCAATAGAAGGCCTAATAGAAGGGTTACCACAAGGGCTAAGTGAAGGTGTCGATGAAGTCGAAGGGCTAGATACAAAAAGAAGGACAACTAGAAGAAGACTAATTGAAGGGCCAGCTACAAGAAGGCCATCCAGAAGACACCTACCTAAAAAATTGGTCGAAGAAGCCCTTGTTACACTTGAAGGGCCAAATGTAGCTGAAGCTGAACAACCAACAGAAGAGCCACATGAAGAGCCAACTGAAAGGCATAAAAAAAGGGCCGAAGAAATCACAAGATGTTGAATGTGATGCTCCAATTCGAACAAGAATGGCTCTTGGGAAGAGGCTATGATAATATGGTTATGGCCTTTATATAAATTAGTGTACTAGAACAGTTATTCTTAATGTAAGTTTTTTTTTGGTTGTATTTAATTAATTGTGCAAATTTTTGCCTATAATTTACTTGTGTTTTGTAGCCCGGGAGAAGTTCAAAGGTTTTTATCTCTCAAGGCCCAACTCAAGAATCAACGACTGCACCAAAAAAGAAGACGACATCAATTGCGTTAACAAGAAAGAACAAGAACTCAGCACTAGGTCCATTTGAATCAGTTTGTCCTCGGACAGTTGAAGCTCCATTTGAATCAAGGCATGGTGAGATAGTTGAAGAAGAAGTTGCACATCCGGTTAAAAAGAGTGCAAGGATAATGAATCGAGGTCCATCGAAAGGAGTATGAACATGAGGGCTTGTGTATATTGATATTGATTATTAAGAAAGGCCAGTTTTGTTATAACTTGCTATGGATGTTTTTTTTTTTTTTTTTTTTTTTTTTTGGTTTGTCACTAAGTTTGTGAGACTTGAAATCAATATCAATGGAATGATCTTGCTGTTTATCAATTTTTGTTGTTACATTTTTCATATTTTCAATTTAGATTCTACTTGTAATGACTACTTGTCTTGGTTGGTGACTAGGGCTGGTGGTTTGTGCTCTACTGGTGGTTGGTGGTTGCTAGTGGTGGGTGTATAGTAATGGTTGGGGGCTCTTGCAACACTTGGTGCAAGTGTGCAGTCTGCATATCTTACACCAAGTGGTGTTGGTACAAGCTAGTGTAAAGTGTTTGCACTAGCACCTTTTGTAGTAGCAACATACCATGGCTATAGTGCAGGCTGATGGTGGTTCATGCTGTAGTGGTGGCTAGTGGTTTGTGTTGTGTTGAAGGCTCGTGCCTCTTAGTGGTGGGTCTATGGTGATAGCTAAAGAGCTCGTGCAACACTTGGTACAAATGTGCAGTTTGCACATCTTGCATTAGTTCATGCTGGAGCTAGTGCAAGCTGCCTACACCAACTTTTTCAATACACACCATTTTGCTGATGGTGGTTTATACTATGGTCAATACACCATCCCTTTGGTGGTGGGTTTGTGGTGGTGGTTGGGGCCTCGATGGTGGTTTATACTATGGTCATGGTTGGTGGTTTGTATTGTATTAAAGCTTCATCCCTGCTGGTGGTGGGTTTGTGGTGGTGGTTGGGGCCTCGTAGAAGTCGATTCGCGGATAGAGTATAATGGGACGACGGGTGATTAGTCGGTTACGTGTGAATCCTCAAAGCCGCCCGTCGCCCGAGTAGTACCAAAATGGAATTCGGGCGAAATTGACAAGGCATGAGAATCCAATATTGGACTTCGAATTTTCGGGAACGTTCGAGAAGGACTTTTGGACGATGCTTCTTAGACGGTCGGCTTGATCTTAGGTTAAGGCGAGTATTTGGAAAAGGGATTTTCGGACCGAGAACACGAGCCTACGAGGACATGGGTCGGGCAAGATCAGTGTGGGCCTCACGCCCAAGGTGGGATAGCCGCCATGGAAGGCCTGAGGCAAGCAAGTGAGCTCGTTGGGCCAAACCGACAATTTACCCTCCCAAGCCCGTTGTCTAATCTTAAGCCGTTTCGAGCCCAACAAATTCCCGAGCCCATTCCTATTAATTTTCCGGCCTTTTCCTAGGCCCGCCCTTCATTTTCAGCCCAAGGACAGATTGGGAAATGTGCAAGGTGGAAATGACCAAAATGCCCTTGGATATTTTGAAGAAAAGTCAAAAAGAAGAGAGAGAAGATGAGGTCAATTGTTTGGCAAGTGGGGCAAGCATTGATGGCCTTGATAAGGCTTATCCTTCAGCCTTCACTTCACTCTCTCTCTCCTCTTCATCTTCTCCAAAATCGCAGCCCTCTTCCCCTTGCTTCTCTTTGCAATTTCTGCAGTTTCTGCTTTGGACCTCTCACCGAAATTTGAGTTGTTCGTTGCCTTCCCGGTGGAATCTCGGGCCGTGCCACCTATCAAAATGTTCAGCACAGAAATTACGTACTGTTCACGGTGGCCGATCGCCGAACGGAGCTGTCGTCCGACCCGTACGGCTGCCAGAAGTCACCTGTCCTCCGTCCGTCACTGTAGCGTCGCCCCCTGCACAGCTCCGCCTTTTCTTCCTTTTCTCTCCATTTTCGACTAAACCACCGTCCATCCCAGCCACAAGTGGTTCCCCCTCGACCCCAGTGCTGTTGGTCGCGGGCCCGCCACTCGCCGGAGCTCCGGGCAGCCCGTCGCCTTCTTCCTCCTCCAGCCGGTGCAGTTTTTCGAGTTGCGGTGGGGATTCCGAGTTGTTGCTGCTGTGTTGAGCCTAGGACCGCCTTGGATCGTCATGGTAGAGGTCCCCAGGTGTCGGGTTCGTCGCCGCCGCCGCGTCCATGTCTCCGGCCCGCTTAACGGGTGAGTTTAGCTCCTAATCCCTATTTAGTGCCTAAACTTGCTTAGGGTTGGTTAATTAGTGTTAATTCTGGTTTAAGGGGTTTAATTAAGTTGTATTAGCCCTAAGATAGGTGGTTAGATAGATGGTTAGGATTAGATTAGCTTAATTTTGCTAATTGTGCTTAATTTGGGATTAATTGTGTTTATGTGATTAATTAAGCATGATTTGATTTAATTGAATTGATTAATTGTTTTAATTAATGTTTTGTTTAATTTATGGATTAAATGTTTTAATTAATTAAATTTCGGAAAAATCACTTTGTTCAAATTATGTTCACGGATTCGTTCACTAATCACTTTGTTCATGGATTACTGTTCACGAATTACCATTCACGGACTTTGTTCATGAAGAAGCTAATTTTTGGCTTATTTTGATGTGTTCTTGGTTGTTATGATTTATTGAAGTGCCGATTGTTAATTATACTCGTGAATATTGATGAAATGCGTGATCGAATGCTGATTGGAAATTAGATTTTGGAATTGTCGAGTGAGATCGCATGACATGTTGCGTGGGTTATCTGAAATGGCATGTCGCATGAGCATGAGTGATGTTGCATTCACGACGAGCAAAGATATAAATGGATTGCTTGATGAGGTGTTGCATGATCACATTAAATGAGAGAACCGGCGTTGCTTGGGAAGAGGCGCCAATCCTTATGGGGTTGTGCCGTGGCCGTTTGGTCGTCCTGACTTTTGTCAGTTGCCTGATGAGGGACATGTGACGGGACTGCGGTAGTGGGCGGGTCCTATGTTCCTGTCAGTTGCGGGACTGCGGTAGTGGGCGGGTCTTGTGCTCCTTCGGGAATGCCGTCTGAGGGAAGGGATGACCCCTGACGTCGCCGTGCCTCGAGGTAAAGAGGACGAAGTTCGGTTTAGCCAGAACCGCCAACCATAAGGTTGTGCCGTTGGCCAGAGGGGGCGTTAATAATCGGAGCATGTGTGAGTGTGAGACATGAGAAAGTTGTGTGAGATGCTCTGATTATTCACATGCTCTTAATGTCGTGATGATCGTGATGATTTGTGGTACGCACGCATGAGTTGACGGTCGTGTGGGGTGTGGCAATGGCGGTGTGAGATCGCTTGTGATGCGATTCGCATGTGATTGATGAATCAGTATCATCGACGGCCATGTGCCTTGCTTGCATCGTATGAGATTTGACGTGTAGGGTATGGCATACCGGGTAAGGTTGCATGCGAACCGACTGTATGATTGTTGGTTGCCCTGTCTGTTGTTGGTTGCTGTTTGTTTGTTGTGGGTTGAGTGAGGGGTGGTTCTGGAGAGATACCCCGGGTTGAGTTGGCGTACTAACCGGGGCTTAGGGGGAAGAACTCGCGAGATTTTATCTCAACCCGTCGTGGTTAACCATTTTCGGAGCCCTTAGTATGGTGTACCCGCAATGGAGGATCCTGCCCCGCTCCTCCAATGATCGACTCGACGGAGACTGAGTCCGATGGGTCCGAGTGATGATGGTGTTGAACCTGAGGGTTCCTCTTGTTTAATTGGATTAGCCTAGTTTCTTTTTGGTTTGGCTTAGAGGATGGATCGGCCCTTTTTGTCGGGCTTGTAATTCGGAAACGATCCTCCGTTGGTTAATCCAATGAAGATGTATAAATGAGTAGTTCCGTTGTTCTTGCTTTGTTCATCCTCTATCCCCGTTGATTGATTGATTGTCCGGGGATGGTTCGTCTTCGCTTGCGCATAATCAAAGATAAAATGAATGGTCGTCGATGGGTCCTGGGACGTCGCTTTCAATCGACCAAGAGAAGGGGTTGCCGCGAGCTCGAGAGTCGGGGCGTGACATGGTATAAGTGTGCAATTTGCACATTTTGCACTAATTTGTGCTAGAGCTGGTGCAAGGTACCTATACTAGCACCTTTTACAAGAGCAGTACATCATAGCACCAATGTTGGCTGATGGTGGTTTGTGTTGTGGTGGTGGCTAATGGGGTAGTGGCTGGTGATTCGTGTTATGGTGGTGGCTAGTGGCTATGGGTGGGTTTGTAGTGGTGCCTGGTTGCAATTGGTGGCTAGTGTTAATTTAGGAAGAAGTTACAAAATTTGGCACTTAAATGCTCATTTTTGGATAACTTGACACTTAAATGTTCACTTTTAAGCACGAGTGGCACTTAATTGATCACTTTTAACAATAACTTAGCACTTAAGTGATCTTTTTTATATCATGACTAGTACTAAAATGATCACTAAATACAACTTATGGCATTCAAGTAATAGCTCGTGTCTGTCCTATGTATATGTTGATTTGCAGCAAACTAGAGGATCAAAACCAACTCCATTCCATTCACTTCGATGTTTGCTAGGTTACATTCACTTCAAGTAAACAAGCTACCACAACAAATGACCCAATGCACATCTTTGCTGCTTTATATTCAAGAACAAGCAAAAACATAGTACATGTATCATTTCATACACTCATTCCCTTTTCTTGACCTCCCCAAAAGTCACAATGATCGTGTGGACAACACAAACACAAATAAAATAGCCTACATTTGACCCAAAACAATTAAATTTATCAACTCATTTTCAACTATGGTAGCTGAAGAAACTTCTTCTCATCTTCAAGTGCTTTACATTCGATTATTAAGTAGGCTACATAACAAAACAACACCATAATAAACACTTGATAACACTTCCGTTCAATTTTCATTCTTAAAACTTCATTCTTCAACTAGTTAGCTAAAGATGCTTTAGTTTGCTTTGAGACTTCATTCTTCAAATGCTTCAGCTTGCTTTGAGTCAACGTCATCCAAGTTGTCCATGAATGTAGATGGAGGTTGATGTGCCCATCAAGTAGGTCCAATATCACCTCTGTCGCTCGATTAGAGAACTTTGTATCGACCTATTTGAAGTATTTGCCCTTCGACCTTTCTCTATATCTGGCACATCCATAAAATCTTTTTTGGGATTCGTTCGAAGTCCACGATGTTCTTCTTGGACTCAGTAAGCCACAATAATAGAAACGCTTGCGCTCACCTTCTCATTTGCTTGGTGAGACGAATTTGAGTTGCTGCTGAAAATCCTACTCTCCATTTCCAATATTCAGTTGGGAAATCGAGGGTAAATTGAAATAATTCGGAGCAGTTGAGGAATTTGGGGTAAATCGAAATTAGGGTTCGGGTGCATGGGGATTTTGGCCAATTTAGGGATTTAGTGGGCAAAGTTGGGGAGATGTCGTTTTTAGGTTCAGGGAAAATGGGGAGACATCGCCATTTTGGCCAATTTAGGCCCTTTAACTTTGTCCATTATGGAAATAGTGTCGTTTTGGGTGAGGGTTAGTTGAGATGGATCTCTGGCGAGCCACATAGGCAAGAAAATTAATAAAAACTTGCCACATAGGATTTTTGGGAGGGGTCGCCAGACTTGGCACTAAAGTGATCAAATTTTAAAAAAAGTGACACTTAAGTTTACCTTCGATAACTTTTGACACTTAAGTGTCCCCTTATGCCAAGTTTTGGCACTTGGGCTATTCTTTTCCCATTTATCGTAATAGGGGTGGTTGATGCCCATGTTGATTATTTTTCATGACTGTTGTTACATCATGTAAAATGTCAATGCTCATTACGTGTCAAACAAAGATTTTGCTATCTATTTGCAGATCAAGTTTGACTTGATTTTCGGGAATGTTGATGAAGAGGAATATTGCTGTGAGAAGGTCTCTGTGGCTTTGGCTCAACATCTAAAGAGGGTTGAGATTCTTGGGTTAAGTGCCACCTGTCTTGGAGTAAAACTCGTGCTTCCCCTGATAAAGCTTTTGCTAGGTGATGTGCCCATGTTGGAAAAGTTGATCCTCAAAGCTAAAAGACGTGAAAGGCATGAATCAATTGAAAAGCTATCTGTGTTGTGGTTTCATGAATCATGTATAGGCAAATTAATATAAACACAACGGAAACAAAATGAAATATTTCTACACATGTATCTCCAAAGGTGTTGTTCGTGCATTTCAATCAAAAATCTAAATATAAAAGGGAGTTAAACAAATTACCTCTCAAAGCGCGCTTTAAACGAATCGGTCCAAATGTTCTTCAGTTCGAGCCCTACAAACGTCAGACCTCTAGTTCAGACACACCATCAATGGACATCGAACGAAGAGAGAACTTGCGGATAATCACCACTACGATTGTGCTAGCAACTTCGTGGAGATAATCCTTCGTATCTTTGATATTTTAGCCACGGCCCAAATGACGGAATCTTTCTTTTCTCTTTATTGCTTGCATACGTACACGCACAAAAACGCACACTCACCCTTTTTATATAAGAACCCTTTTTATATAAGAACCGCCCTCGAGCGAATAACCACCCACGATCCCACGACCAGCAACTGTTGCTAATCGTGGGACGACCAGCAACCGTTGCTGATCATGGGAAACTACCCCACGACTAGCAACCGTTGTAGGTCATGGGTCATGCATGATCCCACGACCAGCAACTGTTGCTGGTCAGCAACGGTTGCTGACCATCATGCCCCATATATTTTTTTTTAATTCAAAAATTAAAACGTGCACATGATGTGCGTCGCACACGGTCAACAACAATTGCTGACCGTGTGCATAATATAAATAATGAATATAGTTAATCAATTCTCAAAAATAAAAAGAACATAATCTTTGTGTGCGCATTTTGGGTACATTAACATGTATCCACTTTGGGCATGCGTGTGCATCATATGCACGTAGACTCGTGACTATAATACAAATTAAATTAAATCACATTTAATTTAATTTCATGTCGACTCAATGCGACTGTAGTAATTGCAAACACATTTGCAAAATTATTTCTCTCTGGTTCCACATTATCCTAATTGGTTATGGTGTGTGACATCCCTAGGTTTATCACTAAGCTGGTAGTAAGACTTGTACTAACACATTAGTACTTCCAAAATAATTAATTGTCCCGATTAATCTTTGGGTCTTACAAGTCATGATTGACATCTAGCAATATGTCATGGCTACCTAGATAGTGTGAATGCTTTAAAAACATAATGAACATATCAGTTTTGGCTACAGTGTAATTTAATCCCTCTGTCTTACTATGTCCAGATCGAACAAAGACCATGGAATATTTGTCAAGTCACCAATTCGATCATATGCACAAATCTAATTGACATGCATTTGTTCGACACATAAACAATTTTTTCTCGGTTACAACCCCGGCCGAGGATTTCAATACATTGTCATAATCATATTGCATAGGACATCATTATAATACCTTGTATGTAACAAGGAGACAGATTCCATATTGCATACACATCCAACTTCGTATATGAACAAACTATGACCATCGGGTATAAAGACGGATCAACGACCCGGCATTATATGCACCCGTGAACCATAGTTATTCGATACACAAGTTAAAAGGATTATTTACACAAGACCAAAGCATGAACAATTAGACATTGACCACGCTAAAAGCTTCCATGTTGCTAATCGTTTTATATGCATCACGTTCAATGAATTTGTCTAATACAAACACCTGTGTTCTAACTCAAGCATCACAATACCCAATGACTTGCGACTCATCATTCCCTTAAATATCCAATACTTATTGGTGAAGTTAAGAACACACTGGTCTCAATAGGATTATAAATAACTACTCAATAATCCATTGACCAGGAACGGTTTAAAGATTTAGTCTAACTATGAACCTGTCACAAATATTCTTGACGTCTCAAGAATAGATCTAGTTGCAACTGATCTTATGGAATTATTCATAAATATAAAATAATTGGACAAATGAATGAATACGTCATTGCCATTAATTAAATAATAATCATGATAGTACAACTAAAATCTCTAATATGTAATTATTACATAGTAGCTTTAGGGCATACATCCAACAATCTCCCACTTGCACTAAAGCCAACTTGTCTAGTACCTCAAACCCATTTTGTCAATATGCCTTTCAAAAGAAGACTAAGGTAAGGCCTTAGTGAAGGGATCTACCACGTTTTTCTGCTGAGACAATTTTCTGCAAGGTGATATCACCTCTCCCAACAATTTCTCTAATGAGATGGAAGCGTCTCTCAATATGCTTGGACTTCTGGTGAGACCTTGGTTCCTTAGCTTGAGCTATCACCCCATTGTTATCACAAAACAATGTAATCGGTTGCTCAATTGAAGGAACAACTCCAAGTTCAGAAATAAACTTCTTCATCCAAGTGGCTTCCTTTGCTACTTCAAAAGCAGCTACATACTTTGCCTCAGTGGTGGAATCAGCAGTTATGCTTTGTTTGGAACTTTTCCAACTAACTGCACCACCATTGAATGTAAAGACAAACCCAGACATAGACTTATAATCATTAGGATCCGATTGAAAATCGGAATTTGTATAAGCTATAACTTTAAATTCTCATTCTTCATATATCAAGAATAAATCCTTAGTCCTTCGCAAGTACTTAAGAATATTCTTGATTGCTATCCAGTGCTCTTGTCCTGGATCAGACTGATATCTGCTAGTAATACTTACAGCATGCGCAATATTAGGTCTAGTACATAGCATAGCATACATTATGCTTCAAATAGTGGATGCATATGGTATCTTTGCCATCCGCTCTCTTTCTTCAAAAGTGTTGGGACACATCTCTTTAGAAAGACGGATCCCTTGCCTAAAAGGCAATAATCCTCTCTTGGAACATTGCATGTTAAAACGTATTAACACATTGTCTATGTACATAGACTGTGAGAGGCCAATCAATCATCTCGATCTATCTCTATATATCTTGATACCTAAAATGTAGGTTGCCTCTCCTAAATCTTTCATGGAGAATTTCTGTGACAAGAATAGTTTTATCGATGATATCATCGGTACATCATTCCCAATCAAAAGTATATCATCGACATACAAAACTAGAAATGCAATTGCACTCCCACTGATCTTCTTGTATACACAAGGTTCATCCGGATTTTTTATGAAGCCAAACGATTTGACTACCTCATCAAAACGGACGTTCCAACTTTTGGAGACTTGTTTAAGTCCATAAATAGATCTCTTAAGCTTACACACCTTCCGATTTTCACCATTGGATTCAAAACCCCGTGGCTATTGCATATAGATGTCCTCCTTGAGAAAACCATTTAGAAAAGCCATTTTAACATCCATTTGGAATATCTCATAATCAAGGTGTGCAGCTATAGCTAACATAATCCGAATGGATTTTAACATGGCCACAAGTGAGAAAGTTTCGTCATAATTGATTCCTACTTTCTAACGATATCCTTTCACACCAGCCGTGCTTTGTAAGTTCCAATTTGACCCTCAGCATTCATCTTCCTCTTAAAGATCCATTTACGACCAATTGGTACAATACCATCAAGCAAGTCAACTAAGGTCCAAACATCATTAGAATACATTGAATCCATTTCAGATTTCATGGCTTCTAGCCATTTACCAGAATCGATGTTCGACATTGCCTCCTCATAGGTTTTAAGATCACCGGGTTGATCACTATCATTCACAATGAATAATGATTCAATAAGAAAATCGAGTGTCTATAACGAGTAGGTGGGCAAGACATTCTTGCACTTCTCCTAAGAGGTTGTGTATTAGAAGTTCCCACTGAATTAGAGATTGGTATCTAAACTCGGTTGTTTGGTACTTCATTATTTTCTTCTTGTAAGACTATTTTCCGCCCAGCACCACCTTCTTGGACGAACTGATTCTCCAGAAAAGAAGTGTGCCTGCTCACCAAAATTCTTTGGTCTAAATGAAAATATAAATAATATCCAAGAGTTTCCTTTGGATATCCAATGAAGCGACCTTGTTCAGATCTTGCCTCCAATTTGTCCATTTTTAGCTTTTTAACGAAAGCTGAACAACCCCAAATCTTAATATGATTAAGACTTGGTTTCCTACTATGCCATATCTCATAGGGTGTAGTTGGAACATATTTGGACGGTACTCTGTTTAGTATATATACAGCTGTCTCAAGGGCATATCCCCAAAGGGATATAGGTAAATCGGTGTAACTCATCATAGATCGAACCATATCTAATAAAGTACGATTTCTTCATTTAGATACACCATTATGTTATGGAGTTCCAGGAGGTGTCCATTGTGATAAAATGCCATTCTCTTTTAGATAGTCCAAAAATTCAGTACTAAGGTATTCACCTTCTTGATCCGATCGAAGAGCCTTAATACATTTTCCTATTTGTTTCTCAACTTCAGCCTTAAATTCCTTGAACTTTTCAAAGGATTCAGATTTATACTTTATTAGGTATAAATAACCATACTGTGACTAATCATCGGTGAAGGTAATGAAGTAAGAATAACCACTTCTAGCAGTTTCATTAATTGGTCCACATACATCTATATGTATTAATCCTAATATGTCAGCAGCTCACGCACTATGTCCCACAAAGGGCGCTTTGGTCATTTTTCTTAGAAGACATGCCTCACAGGTCGAGTATGACTCCAACATTGATGGATCAATGTACCCATCATTACCCAACTTGTTAATTCTATCTTCTCCAATATGATCTAATCGAAAATGCCAAACATACTTTTTATTTGGATCGTCTCTAGGGCGTTTATTAGTTATGGCATTTATATCAATTCTATTTTGCTTATTGACATCGGTAATCGCATTACCGAACATTGTAATGGTATAAAAATTATTGGTTAATAAACTAGAACCAACACATCTTCTATTATGATAAATAGAACATACATCATCAGCAAAAGAAAATTCATAATTCTCTTTACCTAAACGAGGTATAGAGATGATGTCATTCTTATAATGCAAATAGTTCTTTAAAACCAATACATGTCCAGAAGGCAAACATAAACGAAAAGTCCTTATAGCTAACGTAGTAACTCTTGTTCCATTGGCAAATGTCAAGACAATCTCATTTCGCCCTAGCATCCTGCTTGTTTCCAGATTCTGCAAAGACATACAAATATGTGAAGTTGCAGCAAAATCTAGAACCCATGAGTTGGATTCAGCACTAACCATAAGATTAGTTTCAATAAGCATAGACACCATACCTTCATAAGGTTGGTCCTTGGGCTTGACCTTCAAGCTCGCGAGGTACTTCTTACAGTTCCTCCTCCAGTGCCCCTTGACACCACAGTAATGATATTTCCCTTTTTCAATCTTGGGTTTTGGTTGCACAATAGGTTTGACAGGCCTCTTTCAATTCTTTTTCTTCAAAACAGTCTTACTTCTTGAAGAAGAAGCCTTAGCCATAGCCACTACACTTGGTCTTGTGTTATGCATTTCCTTCTCATAAACTACCAGCATGCTATGTAACTTAGCAAGAGTTTTCTCTATTTTATGCATGTGAAATTTTTGGACAAAATCAGAGAAGGAATCAGGAAAAGATTGGAGGATCAAATCCACAACTAACTCGTTGTCCATAACGAGATTCAGCCTAGCCAATTCTTCAATGTGCCAGATCATTTTCAAAGCATGATCATTAACTGATGATCCTTCAACCATCCTCATACGGTATAATGCCTTAGATATCTCATATCTAGAGGTTCAACCATTCTCATCAAAGTATTTCTTTAAGTGCAAAATGATTGACCTAGCATCTTCCATAGATTTATACTTCTTCTGTAATTCATTATTCATTGAAGCAAGCATATATGACCTAACTTTTAAGTCATCGTCACGCCACTTATCATAAGTGACACGTTCCTCTTGGGTCCCACCCTCAGGAAAGGAGTCTGGCATCTTTTCATCAAGCACATATCCAATTTTTTCCGAATTGAGAACAATTCTCAAATTCCTCACCCAATTAGTGAAATTGGGTCCAGTCAAACAATTCTTGTCAAATATAGAAGCGAGTGGGTTTGTAGTTACCATTTTCAGAGTAATAATATATCTGTTGCAGAAAATAAATTGTTAGCCGTTGTATCTTTCAAAATAACTATTTCATTTTGACCTTTAAATGAAATAGATCCTCCCACTAAATTTATATTTGAATCCCATACTCCTTAAGATGGGAAGCGGTAATCTTTGTTGGGTAAAGATTACTAGTGAGGATTGGAGTCCCACCAGCCCAAAGCCCACCACACCTAACAGTTATTGGTGTCCTATGAACTTAGCGAGTGAACCAACTTGTTCAACGCATCATATGCGAATCCCAATCATAACTTTGGCCTCTAGACCATGAAAGCCTCACCTAATAGTTATTGGCATCATGATCATAGTTAAGTCTAACCTATCGTCTCATGCAAGTATTGAAAGCGCAAATGATTCCCTCACCTGACAGTTATTAGAAATCATTTGGCTCCAACCTCACAGCATCACATGCATAATGGAGTGGTCTAATATTATGAATGGTAATTAACCCCTATGTATCCATAGCCGATCAATTAGCCACCATAATATTGGATCAAACCACGACGATGGAAGGCCACAAGTCCGAAACCCGTTTCGACTTAATATTATTAATAAGGAGATTTGGATTGTTATTAACGGTCTCACTTTGCACATTAACCAGTTTAACATGCACGATAACATAAACACAAAATAAATAGATATCATATAAACATCTATCCTACATAGTGATCATGGAATTATGGTTCAATGGGTCTCGAGCCAATGAGACCCATTTAGCCATTTTAATGTTTTAACAATAGGGAGCTGCTCTTCACTTCTTCTTCAATCTTTGAACTCTTCAAAGACTGGGCCCATAAAGCTCTCCGGCTTAATGGCTCCTCCAATGGCTCATCTTGAACTCGTAGCATTTATATCAACAATTGATATAATAAACTATGCTAAAATTACAATTCATGAAAAATTAAAATAAAATAAAAGGAAGGACGCAGCCTTCATTTAATAATTACAACCCAAAAATGAATATCTGTAATCATCATACATTCATCCATACAACCATCATAATGATTAGGGATTTTTCTATGATCACCACCCTTCCTTATGAGCCATAAATTCAAAATTTAAAACTTTGGAAGGCATAAATAAAATTCTGCATTTAATCAAATTTAAAGTTGAACACAAATTACGTCAGGAAATCAAATCAATGAAACAAAGTTCACGAGTGCGATTCCAAACGGAAATTGCGTCGTCATCTTCAAATTCACAATTACGAATCATATGCACAATATAAACGCAAAGTATAACAAGTTACGGATTTTTGATTCAAAATTGATTTAGTTCAAATTTTGCATAGTTGATTAAATTTATCACATAAATTATTCAACGGCTACGCAAAAATCTATGAACTATAAATCAATTAAACGCACAAAAAAGGCCTAAGGTTGGCTCTGATACCACTGTTGGGGTTTCATGAATCATGTATAGGCAAATTAATATAAACATAGCGGAAACAAAATGAAATATTTCTATACATGTATCTCCAAAGGCATTGTTTGTGCGTTTCAATAAAAAATCTGAATATAAAAAGGAGTTGAACGAATTACCTCTCGAAGCGCGCTTTAAACGAATTGGTCCAAATGTTCTTCAGTTCGAGCCCCACAAATGTCGAACCTCTAGTTCAGACACACCACCAATGGACGTCGAACGAAGAGAGAACTTGCGGATAATCACCACTACGATTGTGCTAGCAACTTCGTGGAGATAATCCTTCGTATCCTTGATTTTTAGCCACGGCCCAAATGAGAGAATCCTTCTTTTCTCTTTTTTGCTTGCGTACATACACGCACAAAAACGCACACTCACCCTTTTATATAAGAACAGCTCTCGTGCGGGTAACCACCCACGATCCCACGACCAGCAACCATTGCTGGTCAACAACGGTTGTTGACCATCATGCCCCATATATTTTTTTTTAATTCAAAAATTAAAACGTGCACATGATGTGCGTCGCACACGGTCAGCAACAATTGCTGATCGTGTGCATAATATAAATAATTAATATAGTTAATCAATTCTCAAAAATAAAAAGAACATAATCTTTGTGTGCGCATTTTGGGTACATTAACATGTATCCACTTTGGGCATGCGTGTGCATCATATGCACGTAGGCTCGTGACTATAATACAAATTAAATTAAATCACATTTAATTTAATTTCATGTTGACTCAATGCGACTGTAGTAATTACAAACATATTTGCAAAATTATTTCTCTCTTGTTCCACGTTATCCTAATTGGTTATGGTGTGTGACATCCCTAGGTTCATCACTAAGCTGGTAGTAAGACTTGTACTAACACATTAGTACTCCCAAAATAATTAATTGTCCCAATTAATCTTTGGGTCTTACAAGCCATGATTGACATCTAGCAATATGTCCTACCCAGATAGTGTGAATTCTTTAAGAACATAATGAACTTGTCAGTTTTGACTACAGTGTAATTTAATCCCTCTGTCTTACTATGTCCCAATCGAACAAAGACCATGGAATATTTGTCAAGTCACCAATTTGATCATATGCACAAATCTAATTGACATGCATTTGTTCGACACATAAACAATTTATTCTCAATTACAACCCCGGCCGAGGATTTCAATACATTGTAATAATCAGTTTGCATAGGACATCATTATAATACATTGTATGTAACAAGGAGACAGATTCCATATTCCGTACATGTGCAACTTCGTATATGAATAAACTATGACCATCAGGTATAAAGACGGATCAACAACCTGGCATTATGTGCACCCGTGAACCATAGTTATTCGATACACAAATTAACACTGTGCTTCAGGTCTAAGGATTATTTACACAAGACCAAAGCATGAACAATTAGACATTGACCACGCTAAAAGCTTCCATGTTGCTAGTCATTCTATATGCGTCACGTTCAATGAATTTGTCTAATACAAACACCTGTGTTCTAACTTAGGCATCACAATACCCAATGACTTGCGACTCATCATTCCCTTAAGTATCCAATACTTAATGGTGAAGTTAAGAACACATTGGTCTCAACAGGATTATAAATATCCACTCAATAATCCATTGACCAGGAACGGTTTAAAGATTCAGTCTAACTATGAACCTGTCACATATAGTCTTGACGTCTCAAGAATAGTTCTAGTTGCAACTGATCTTATGGAATCATTCATAAATATAATATAATTGGACAAATGAATGAATACGTCATTGCCATTAATTAAATAATAATGATGATAGTACAACTGAAATCCCTAATATGTAACTATTACATAGTAGCTTTAGGGCATACATCCAACAATTTGATCTTGGGAATGCTTGAATTCTACCAGCAACTTCTATGCCTTCTAAGAGCTTCCAAGAATGCTTAATTGAGTCCGGAAGGCGTTTGGCAGAACGAGCAGTAAGGCAGGTAGGGGAAAGGTGTTATTGCAAGCAGCGGCTAGACAGAATTTGAAAGGTTTGATGTCATTGGTGAAGTCCTTTTTGAAAGATATTCTCTAGCTTCCGAGGATGCTCGGGAACTAAGGTCAGTTTTAAATTTCTTCATAGTTTATCATAAGTTACGATATAACTTGTGTTTTGGTAAAAACTTCAAACTGGTGCTTATTTAAATGGCTTATCTTTGCAATAAATTTGCTCAGGGGAGCACCCTGTGAAGGACTAGTATACTAAAAAGAACTAGGATTCAATACATTCCTTACCTTAGGAGAGTCTCACCGCCTTTCTGTTTACGTTGTATAACTCTTTGCCGCTGCTAGCAAAACCTTGCTTTTATAAATAGTTTAAGACAACCTAGCTTTTTCAAAAGCTATTTCATATGTAGAACAAGCCGTGGCATAGACTCGAGAGATTTCTATTGCCATCTTCCACTGCTCTTGACGTTAATGACCCTCTTCTCCAGTAGGAATGCATCTCTTGGTCAAAGCAGCATTGGCAAGGCAAGCTTCCATTTGTCATCGTCCGAAGAATGAGCTGGGAAGTTCCGCAACAGGAAGGATTCCTATGCATTGCAGATATGAGGAATGGCCGGATCAAACATGGCTTGCGCATTTATTGGTAACAAGAATTAGTGATCCGTCCAAAATGGCCACTTGACTAGAAAATAATTATGTACGTTCAAGTTCGGTATCCCATCATCCCAAATTGAAAAAGAAATGTTGCGCAGAAAGGTGGTGGATTTCGAGCAGCGATGACAAATGACTTGATCGAGTATTTTTATTTGGCTGAGTGTTTGGAGCTTGGGTGGTGATGGCAAATGGCTCTATCGAGCTTGAGCTGGTCCATCGTCTCGGCGATTAAGCAGGCTGTGAATATGTTTTTTGTAAGATGCCAACTCGAATAACTCCTTAACATACTTTTCTAATTTAAAGTGAATGAGGATGACATCACATTGCATTTTCCCAGTCACATTTCAATAATTAATCCACCGCTCCTACATGGGCCCGAAGGGGGCACTTTGGGCGTTGTTTGACAAGGCTATATAGTTGTAAAATCCAGCCCAGCCCATTTGAGTCTTTGGTGGCCCGTTTTGAAATCACATAGGCTTTCTCATGATGAACGAGCCTAGAGAGCAAGTTAAGTCTGACATATAGCCCAATTGGGTCCAGCTTGGCCCGCCCATTAATCAAATAACCCACTTGACGGCAAGGACCCAAAGATCGGGTCCATAATATTGTAATCGGATTCCCATTTAGAGATTTTAGCACATGACGATCAAACCATCCACAAAGCCTGATGCAGCCAGCAAAATCATGCAAGATGACCACCAAGTTTTTTGTGAAGATTTTCTTTGAAACTCAAACAAGGATCATGATTCTTCTTGAAATTTACTCACTAAAATTATTAATTAGGATTTGAGTATATTAGGATCTTACAAAGTTTTCTTCTTCTTTTAAGTTTGAGTAGTTGGATCTTACGTATACTCCATTTATATTTCTTGTTTAGAGGTTTCCTATTTCAACTAGGAGAACCTTTTAGAGAGTCTACAAATGTAGTTGTAAATTTTTACTTTTCAATAGGGTTTGCCCTAGTAGTCACCATTTTCACATGAGCAAGGGGAAGTGGGAGGTTCAAATCCCCACCTCCTAAAGGGGTTGGAGTAGGACAATTTAGTTTTAGGAGTGGGTTTTGACTCCCATGCCTTATAAGAAGGTAGGGTAAAAGTCTGAGTTTTAAAGTAAAAGTAGAGTAGGACAGACAAAAAAAATAAAAAAGATAATTTATTCAACTTGGCAAATGTTTTTTTTCCTTCATTCTACTTTAGTTCTCCACTTACTCTCAAACTTTTACCCTGCCTCTTTGTAGAGTGTAGAAGTTAAACCCTACACCTGAAACCAAACATCTCCACCTTTAGCCTCCCTGAGAATATGGTTATCGAACTCTCTGCCTGGCCATTAAGGCAACCCCCAATAATTTAACTTGGCAAGTGTTTGCTTTGCAGGTTTTGTTGGTGGCTAACAATACAACCAAGAGGGGAGGTGATTAGGTTGTTTCAGAAATTTTGTTGATCTTTTGTGGAAATTAGCTGATCGCTAAGTAAAGATAAAGTTCACATGGTATTTTGGAAACCGTTAAGAAGCTATGTGCAGATAGAAGTAAATAGATGAAAACAGCAATATACAAAGAATTATAGTGGTTTGGCTTTATCCACAAGTCTACGTCCACTCTTCAAACTAACAGCCACAAGATAAGCTGGATTCCACCAGTAATTTGCTTGAAATGTTACAAATGGCTAGCACTTATCCTTTACACGATAGATACTACTATTAGGACTCAACTATTGTTCTTACACCTATACACTTAATTCTTAGCACAACTACTAAACAACACGAATACTAATTTTAGAGAAATAGTATGACAGAGAGTGTATAGCTAAGAGAAAATAGCAGGATGTACACTTTCTTGATCTTTTGAAGTCGTGCACTCTAACATATGGCTCTTGAGGTCTTCTCTTATATAGCCACATTCAATCTATTCGTTGAAGATGATTTAGAGAAGTAGATGGCTGTTGAAGTTACTATTGAGCTGCTATCTGTAGGTTGAGCTGTTATATACAGCTCTTTGCCTAGAACATTTGCAGGCTACCTCAAAATAGCAACTGCTGCTGTCTTCTTACTGCAGTCTTTGATAGACATGTCAGGCGACCTAGTTACTCGGCTACATATTTCATTTGGATTATGCTACTGTGTGAATCCAAAGCTACAATGGCTAGTTGTCTAATCCAACGAACATCATCAAATATACATGGATGTTACAGCACCATCGACCCAATCTTTAAAGCTTTGGCATAAACATCATTAACAACTGATCTTTTAGGTCTATTGGTATTGTTTTTCACATCAGGACATTTTGCAACTTTCTTTCTAATGGATCACACCATGGATGTTGTACAATCCTTTGGTCCAAACATTTACATACACCATATTAAATATTATATTAAGGATAGTTTGGACATCATCAAAATCACTAGGAGATGTTTCTCCCACATTCTCCCCATTTTTTATGATGACAAAACTATGCTACAGATGTGAAAAAAAAAACAATAAGTGTTGTTTGAATATTTTGCAAAAAGATTAACAACTAGGATCTCAAGATATTTGCAATAAGTCTAGAGATATGAACTAGACAATCTTATAAATTGAAAGATATTGGCAAAAAGATCTTTTAACAAAGTGTATCATCAAATATATAGGGTTTTAGAAATAATAGTTGAAAGCTCCCCCTATTTTGATGATACATTCGAATGCTCCCCCCGATTTGATGCGCTGTTCCTGATACTTTAACCATTTTGCAGTTAGTAATATTCATCAAGAATTAAATAGATATTTTGCATCAGATCAGCAGATGTTTTATATAGTTAAATATCATGAGTGAGCAGATATTGTGAGTAAATATTCACATCAAGACAACTCTCCCCTTTATGTCATCAATCAAACAAATGTTAAAGAAATTCAATTTCATTGATAGCAAAAGGAAGGCCTGTACATGAGATCAACAGATATGGGTACGACCTAAGCTGCAAAAGGAAAACAAGAGCACATAAAGATTTGGAAAAATTTTAAGCGTGAGGGCGTTTGCATTGTTGTGAAGAGGTGGGGACTAAAAGTTGGCTTAGTGTAAGGATGGGTGGGGTTGTAGCAGTCCATCTTAAGATGGTGCGCTCGATTTTCACCACATATCGAGTCAAAGAGTTGAGAGTGGTTTTGATCTCTTGAACATTAGCTTGAACATTAGCTTGAAGCTAGTTAAGGCTAGCAATAGGAAAGGCAGATGTGTCTACAATAGGAGATGGTGATCTTTCTGGTATTGGTAGACAAGGGGCCTTATGTTGTGCCGGTGCCCTTGTGTACTTCTTCTTTTCTAGTTTGGTCAATTCAGCAAGTCTTTCACGAATTTTTGGAATAGTTCTCTCATCATCTCCATGTCGAATGGTGATGAACTCTCCTTTCTGATTAACCCATCCATCAGGTGTCATCCACAGCATCATCTTGTCCAAGGTCTTCTTCCCGATCTCAACATTTGGCATGCTTAGCGGAGCAACATTAGAGAAATTGATCCGTAGGTGCTTGAAAATGCAAGTGATGAGAGCACCTTAAGGTAGTTTGCCTATCTTTGTCTTTGTCATTCGGTACATGTAAATAAAGATCGTGTGGAGAAGGAGAACAATTCAAACTTGTTGAGAATGGCCTAGATGACTCTAACTTTGTAACATAAGACATCATTTGTGGAAGATGACTTAAGACGAAGCCAGAGGGTCAAGATCTTTTGAATGAAATTCATTTTTAAAGGGAGCAAGCTCAATGGTACAATTTCTATAGAAATTGCGAGAGAAATTGGGAGTTTCCAAAACAAAGCTGTAGGCCTCATCAGGCTCTGCTGGAATTTTCTTGGAAACCTCATACCCTATTGTAATTAACTCGACTAATTTGTCTAAGGTTCCAACATAACTTTGTTTTCGAAATGTGAAAAAAAAAAGATTCTCTATTTGGAAAATGCAAGTTTAAATAAAACAAGGCCACCAAGCTAGGATGAACTTCTTCTTTCATAGAGGAAAATTTAAGTTTGAGGGATTCAAAGAGCTGAGACAGAAAAATGCTATGGTTGTCAAGAAAATTGAAGTCAACAAATCTATGAGGAATGATTCCTCGATCATAAAAGGAGTCATTGGCTTTTGGTGTTCTAATGAGAAAAAAATTTCAGAATCAAAATTTTCGTCTTCCATAAAACCAAAAGAAGGTTCAAAGTTTTGAAATACTAGGTCATCATTATTTTCCCGATGTTTATATCTAGGGGCTTCCTCTATTTCCGTTCTAGCTTCACTTCCTTTAGACCATGTGACTATCTGTTCATTATCTTAGGTTCCCCAACGACTTGCTTGCCTTTGTCCTTTACAGCAATCTTTGCAGCAGCTTCTTCTTTGGTAGAACATTTTTGAGGTAAGGGCTGAATGATTGGTTGAGAGGGTTCAACGCATTTTTCTTCTTGAGCAGTCAGCAACTGTTTAACTTGCTAGGCTTGTGAATCAATGTCTTCAAGTTTGAGTAGTTCCCTTGCAGTAGGCCTTCAGGTACAAGCATAGCAAGGGCTGATGGTGATGGAGTAGCAAGAGTTAGTAGAGATATTGGTCGTACACTTGATGTATCATTTACATCTGGTAATCTTGATTTAGTAGTTCTTACTACTAGGGGCACTCCTTTAGTGGATGAAGGCAATGCGGTGCTGGCAGTGGTCGATTCTTCAAGTAAGGCTAGAGTCACTCCTTCTGGTAGGGTTTGAGCTACATTTTGAATTTTAGTGGCTTCAACTAATCCTTTAGGCTAGTCGGTTCAGTCAATATGAGAGGACTCCTCCTTTGAGGATTTGACTGGATGTACTATAGTGCGAGCAGATTTATGCACTATTTTAGGCACAGGACAGGGCTTGGGTGCCATGGTTGAAATGAAAGAGAGAAAGAAGGAGAAGATGATGAACTAAAGAGGATAAATACGAAAGAGTGAAAATGAGGAGTAGCTTTAGAAGTGAGGAAGAACGTGAATATTGTCTCTCTATAAATAGGAGCAGCGAGTTCACGTTTTGTGAGAAGTAGCCGTTGTACACAACGGTAACTTTTCTTATTCGTATTTTCACTTAATATTTGATTTACTCAATCAAAAATTTTAAACAATAAGTAAAACAAATTTTTGAAATTCAATCAAGATATTAGTAAAATTAGTAGCAATAAATATTCTGAGTGAGAATGGTAATGATAGGAGAGAGAAAAATTATTGTAACGGTAACATCTTTGAATAAACAATGGGTGCGTACCTGTATTCTTCCGTGTAACCAATCATTTTAGTTTGTATAAGTTAAGATATGTCCTTCAATATATCGTATGTATTGATATCTAAATATTTGGATTTATTTTACACTAAGTAAATAAAATATTGCCTGGGAGATGCTATTCAAGAGCATTGCAGATTCCTAGTTCACCATGAATATATTAAAAAGCCAGCTTGTCTAGTAGCTTGGTGAAGATGTCTACTAACTGATGTTTTGATTCTACAAACTGTATGCAAACATTACTATTGCTAAAATGATCTATGACAAAATGATGTCTTACTTCGTTGTGCTTTGCCCTTGAGTATAGAATTGGATTTTTGGTGAAATTTATAGCACTTGTGTTGTCACAAAGGATTGGAATACAATCACTATTTTCTCCAAAATCTCTTAACTATTGTTTCGTCTAGATAAGTTGTGCATAGCAACTTCCGGGAGCAATGTATTCAATTTCAGTGGTTGAAAGAGCAACTAAACGTTGCTTCCTTAAAAATCATGAAATCAGCATACTTTCCAATAGTTGGCAAGTACCTAATGTACTTTTTCTATTGATTTTACAACTTGCAAAGTCAACATCCGAGTATCCAAACAACATAATCTGTATTTTTGGGATACCAAATTCCCAACTTTTGAAATGACTTGACTTTGTATTGAATGATTCTCTTAACAGTAGATAAATGTGACTCTCTTGGATCATATTGAAAACATGCATATAAATAGGTACTGAACAAAATATCAGGTTTAGATGTTGTTAAGTATAGCAATGACCCTATCATACTTCTATAGAGTTTGGAATTGACAGACTTACCTGTTTCGTCATTGTCCAACTTGACTAAAGATGACATTGGTATCTCAATTTTCTTGCATCCTTCAAGACCAAATTTCTTAACTATCTCATTTGCATATTTTTCTTGATGTATGAAGGTGTCTTCAGAATTTGAAGACCAAGAAAGAAATTGAGTTCTTTAATTAAACTCATCTCGAATGCACTTTTCATGATGTTTGCAAAATCCTTACACAAAATGTCATCAATACTTTCAACAATTACATCATCAACATAAATTTGAATAATAAGTAAATCTTTACATTTTCTTTTATAAAAAGAATAGTTTCTACCTTACCTTTCTCAAAATCGTGTTCAATCAAGAAATTGCTCAATCTTTCATACAAAGCTCTTGATGCTTGTTTCAGTCCATAGAGTACATTCTTGAGTCAATAAACATCATTTGATCTTCCTAATTCTTCAAAACCTAGAGGTTGCTCAACATGCACTTTTTTTTTATCTATATTTGTTTAGAAATGCACTTTTGACATTCATTTGATATAATATGAAATTGTAAAAGCTTGCATATGCTAATAATAAAATGTATGGCCACTAATCTAGCAACGGGAGCATAGGTTTCATCAAAATCAATACCTTCTTCCTATAAGTATCCTTTAGCAACTAACCTTACTTTGTTAAGAACTACATTAACTTTCTCATCGAGTTTGTTTCGGAATACCCACTTGGTTCCTATTACAATTTGATCCTTGGGTTTGGTGGCTAGTTCCCAAACGTCCTTGACCTTGAATTGATGTGGTTCATCTTGCTTGGCTTCATCTTAGTTTTCATCTTAGTTTTCATCTTTGATAGCATCTTCAACTTCCTTTGGTTTTAGTTGAGATATAAGAGCCAGGGAATTCAACATGTTCTTGAGAGATGATCTTGTCTTGATTCCTTCATCTACTCTCCCAATGACATGTTCCTTAGGATGTTTTGTCTTGAATCTCCAATTTTTGCAGGGTTGTCCTTGATTCGAAAGATCTGTTGATGGTTGTGGTAGTTGCTATTTGCCAGTGATTGGTGCAGATATTTGCATGGTGTCCTTTGCAATCATCAGTTTGGTCTCTTTTTTTGATCATCCTTAAACTTCACATTTATGGACTTTTCAACTACCTCTGAATCTTTGCTGAAAACACAAGAAAGATGCATTGCTAGTAGTAGTATCCAAGAAAGATGCCTTCACTTGCTCTTGCATTGAACTTCCCAATGTCATCATTTGCGTTCTTGAGAATGGAACATTTGCATTTGAATACATGGAAGTAGTGCAGAGTAGGCCTTCTTCCTTTGAAGATTTCATATGGGGTCTTTTGTACCGGGGGTCTCAACAATACTTTATTGATTGTATAACAAGTTGTAGCAACAACTTTAGCCTAGAAGTAAGTGGGAACTCCACTCTTGATCATTATGGTTACAGCCATTTCTTGTAGTGATCGATTCTTCCTTTCAGCTACACCATTTTGCTAAGGAATGTAGGTAGTTGAAAAGTTGTGTTCCACTCTATTTTTATCATAGTACTCAATAAAGCTTTGTTTGTCAAATTCTCCTCCATGATCTGTTCTAATGGTGGTGATGCCGTATCCTTTTTCATTTTAGATACATTGTGCAAATTTCTCAAATGAGTGAAATGCTTCATTCTTGCGAGATAGAAACATAATCCATGTGAATGTGAGAAATCATCAATGATTACAAGAAATATTTTCTTCTACCTAGACTTTTTTTCCGAGTTGGTCCAAATACATCCATATGCAATAGCTGCAAAGATTTGTTAGTAGCAACAAATTTTGTTGATTCAAAAGAGTTTCTTACTTGCTTTCTCAGGGTATAAGCATTGTAAAAATGACATTTGCTTAAGTTGATCTTCGGTAATCCACAAACAAGATCTTTCAATAGTATTTTATAAATTTTTTTGGCATTGACATGACCTAATTTCTTGTACCAAAGATCTCACACTTCCTTGATGGGCATTAAGCAATAAGATTCTTCAAAGTCGATATTCAGTAGGTAAATATCGCGATACCTCTTTCCAATGAATGATTGAGAGTTGTCATTGCTAATGCCAATGTACTTATCTTCTTCTAAGCTTATCTTGTATCAAGCCCCGACCCTCGAGCACGTGACAACTCCTATTCGCTTGTGGTCATTTGAATGCGACATCCTAGGATGCGTTACTGACTATTCTTTTTATCTTTTGATTGAATGCATGCGAAGCGATAAACAACCCCTCAATCAACATAACAATAGGGAAAGTTAAGAAAAACCATAACAATAACATTACAAAAAAAAAAACTTTGTACAAGTTTACATGTACAAGCCCATACAATAGGCAACTTCTTACTGAGCCAAGAAAACCAACAGGACCAGGGTTAATTTACTCCTTCCAAATATAGCAACGAATCGCACCACTTGTCGATTCTTCATACTATGGATCTAAAAATAGTTAAACAACAATGGGTGGGATATAAATCTCAGTAAGCTAATGCCCTAAGCTTTGGTTAGGAAATCAACTCACCTCAGGGGTACCTAAACATACAATCACATAGTGACGGTAGATCAATAGAAAAGTGACCTACGCTTTGCCTTAACTACAAATGTGATTTGACAGTTAAACCACATAATAAATAATCGGGCCTCAACCATGACTCGGCATCCGGACCCCCGTCGGGCATCCAATAAATCAGGCATTATCCCCCAAACTCTCATTAGGTGAAGGGTTCATTTAGTGTGACCACAAAAGCACCTCAAACTATGCAACCATTTTATTTCACAATAATTAGTTGATGCAGACGTCGTACGTGCTCACAATAATAAACAATTGCCCTTTTTACACATAAAATGTTGTAAAATAATCACACGTGGTCACACACATTTTTAACTCGTCAAACTTAGCATGTAGTCCTTTTAAAACCTCATTGCCCCAATTAAATCATAAAATCTGACATATAAACCCGACACCTCAAGGTTTATCATTTATATGTCCATGAAAACTCTTTTAAAAATTAACCTATCAAGTTTCATGCGAGGCAAATATTTTTCAAGGTAAAGCAAACATCCAACAGTACGGCACATATAGGAATTTCACATAAAACTTAGGCAGTAATCACATAATAAGTAGCGGTTATCGACCTACTCGCAATAGCCTATCAAGCATTTCTTGATAACTTGTTGCTTAAATAGCGATAGCCTTTATTATTAATTTTTAGATAGCTTATCATCTTTTGATGATAGATTATCAACACATTTCCCAATAGCCTATTGTCCTTTTGACGATAGCTTATCATCATTTCAAATAGCTTATTGCCTATTTAATGATAACTTATCGACTTTTCCTCGATGGTCTATAGCAATGACTTATCACCCTTTTCAATAGCCTATCACAGTAGGTTATCGATCAATTTATCATTAATTAAACTAAACATACTTAACTTAATTAAACTAGTCATAATTAAGTTTAACTATAACTACACTATCCCTAAGCAAGTTTAATGAACTAATCGAGGGATTAGAGCGTTAATTCATTGGTTAGCGATTTTGATGGCACAGGGACGATGGCGGCAATGAGGGTTATGTGTTGCTAGGTCTAGAATGGCAAGGAGGCGTGTGGAAAAAATGGGTCTCGACGGGGTGGTGTTCAGTGGTAGTGAAACTGAGAGAGAGGAAGAGAGAGGTGGCGACTTAGGCAACCTTGGGCAACTCACAGATGGCGACAACGACACGGCTTAGGGTGGTGAGCAGCGCATAGTGGTCCAATGACCACAACAAGCGACAACAACAAAGAAAACAAGGGGAATAGAAGAAGAAAAGAGGAAGACTAATAGAGAAATGAAAGAAAAGGTTAGAAGAGAGAGAGGTGGATGTCCAAGGAAATGAGGGGGAGGAAAGAGAGAGAAGAAAGAGAGAAAATATCTCTCTTGGGCCAACTTTTCTTCAACAAGCCTGGAAATTTGTCTTCTTGTCCATTAATGCAAAGAGGGCATTTTAGTAATTTCACATTTTGGGAATGGAATTCCCATTTTGCCCTTGGGCCATATTCAAGAAATGGGCATTGAAATTGGGCTACAATAAATAAAAATGGGTTTGTAAAATTAATAGGCTCAAAAATGCTATGGGGCTTAATAATGGGCTTGAAAGTGAATTGGGCTTAAAAATGGCTTAGAAAAGGATTTGGGCTTGATGGGCCCCTTTGGGCCCACTTATCTAGCTTGGGGCCCTTGTGGCCACCCACCTTGGGTGTGAAGTCCAATGAGCCCTTGCCTGGCCCACTTCCTTGTGGGCTCTAATTTTTTGATCTGATAATCATTTTTCTGATGTTTCTATACGAACCGACAAATTTGAGGATAATGAGGCAATGTACAACTTTTTAATCTTGACATCTCGAAAGTTCGATACTCAAAATTGGATTAAAATTCATGGCCAAATTTGTTCAAAACTTTAGTACATCTTAAACTAATAGGCGGCTTTTAGAAGTTACGCACATTTGACTATGGTTGAAATATTATCAAGCCATATTTAAGTCTCCTCGATTCATGGATGACCTCAGTTATCATGTGATTGTGAGGGATCAATTGTTTGTTCCAAAGTACACAATCATTAGGAATTGATTTAGGGTTGTTTGCAATTCATACAATGGTCATGTGGAATCATCCACGATCCGATTGTATTCTCTCTGCAAACCAATCTATAATTGTTCCTTAATCGGCCTATGTTGGCACAAGTTTGTCCATCGTCAATTTTTATGGTCGTATCGTCAATCTATGATTAAGTTCTTTAGTCATGTGTACTTGAATCCTTAATAGCCTTTCCCCTTTGATTAGTATCTCATGAGTGGCCAACTTAGAGTACAAGTTATTAATGGCACATTGATAAAAATAACAATTTCATATATCGCGAAATAAGTCGAAATTCAGGATGTCACATCTTGTATCCCTTGTCACAAAGCTAGCTAGTGCTTGTGAGATTGTGCTTTAATCTTTTGACGAGTGAAACATCATCTACAATTAGATTTCCCAACTTGATGTTTCCTTTTCCAATGATTATGCCTTTGTCTTTTCCTCCAAAAGTAACAGTTTCTCCATCTATGGTTTTGATTGTTACGAACTTGCTATTGTCTCCAATCATGTGTCTAGAACACTTGCTGTCCAGGTACCATTTGTTCTTCTTTCAAATAACCTGCAATGAAAAAAAGTTTCATCTTTTCTTTGGTACCCACATAAATTTGGGTACCTTGAGGTTAAGCTTTGATTTAGGGCTAAAGGTCCGGCAAATCTTTTTGGACCTCTTCTACTATTTTGGATAATCCATTTGGGAGTGGCCATATCCATCGTAGTTTGAGCACTCAGGGAGTCTTTGGCCAGTAGCTTTAGTAAATTGTTTATCAAAATGATACTTATAAAAGTGCATAGGAGGTTTGTGTTTCAAACTTTCCTTCACTTTTGTTAAAGAATTCTTCTCATCTTCATTTTCCTCACCTCCCATACCACTCTTGTTATAAAGAGGAATTTGAATTGAGAAAATGTGCTTCAAAGTTTTTGAACCGAGAGAAAACCTAATGCTGATTTTTGAAATCTCATCCTGAAGATTCTCATTTTCGACTTGAAGAAGTTTCTTGGAGATCATATTCCTTATTCAATTTGTCATTGAGAACTTCTTTAGAGAGGTTTTCAGTAGTAAGGTCATAAACTTCCTTTTTTAAAACAGAAATCCTTTTTGAAGATCTTTGATGTTCCTTAAACATTTCTCTCAAACAATCCTGTAATTCAAGTTAAGAACCTCTTATCTCATCTTCTTCCTCATGTTTTGAATTAGCCATAAGGCAAATGTTTGCTTCCTCTTCATCACTTGACTCATAGTAGGTGTAACTCCATGTTTTTGCCTTCAGTGCATTTTTCTTCTTCTCAAATTTTCCTTTCTTTTTCTTGAGAGATGGGCACTCTGGCTTTATGTGACCTAGTTTGCTGCATTCATAGCAACAATGTCCTTACCTTTGGATTCTTCTTTGTTCCTATAAGGCTTTTTGTCATTTGAATACTTAGATGATCTTTTTCATTTGTAGCTTCCTTCTTTCCTCATGAAGTTCTTGAATCTCTTTGTCAAGAGTGCTATGTCTTCATCACTTTCATCTTCACCTGAAGATATTTGTTCACCTGCATCATTATGATCAGCTTTAAACGCAATAATCTTCTTACATTTTGAGTTACTTTCATCATTCTAAAGCTCAACTCCATAGGACATGAAGATTCCTATAAGCTCATCTATCATGATGGGTTGAATCCTTATAGTCTCTCGCAATGAAGTCTTCACTGTACTCCATTCTTTAGGTGAGGCACGCAACAGCTTGTTCACCTTTTTAGTATCAGAATACACTTTTCCTTAATGAGTAAGACCATTCACTATCTTAGTGAATCAAGTGCACATCTGCATTACTATTTCATCATATTTCATCTTGAACAGCTTATAGCTTCCAAGCAAGATGTTCAACTTTGTTTCCTTCACCCTACCTGTTCCTTTGAATGTCAACATTATGCAATCTTAGATTTCCTTAGCTATGGCACAACAGGAAATTCTGTTAAACTTAGATGGTGACAAAGTACAGTACAAAAGATATTAAAAGCAACTCTTTTTCGAGCTTGTTCCACGTTATTGATAGCAATTACTTCTTGACCATCTTGGCAAGCAAGAGCTTGTGTAGGAGCTGGTACTTCTACTTCTTTATCAACCACATCCCACATATCTAAATCAATAGCTTCAATGTATGATTGCATTCTCTACTTCTAGTAACCATAGTTACTTCCATCAAAGTATGGTGGTTTCTTAGGAGCTTGAGCGTCATTGGTAAAGAAGCTGCCAAGGTTAGCCATAAGAGAAGATTTTTATACTCAGAAGAAATACATTTCAAATGATGAGCAACAATGCTCTATTACCAATTGTTAGTGGCTAACAATACAACCTAGAGGGCGGTGAATAGGTTGTTTCAAAAAATCTGTTAAATCTTTTACGGAAATTAGTTAATTCTAAGCAAAGGTCGGGTTCACGTGATATTTTGAAACCTATTAAGAAGCTGTATACAAATAAAAGTAAATAGATGAAAACAACAGCACACGGAGTATTATAGTGGTTCGGTTTTATCCATAAGTTGCATCCACACTTCAGACCAACAGTCACAAGACGGCCTAGATTTCACTAGTAATTTACTTGGAAAGTTACAAATGGCTAGCACTTATACTTTACACGATAGATGCCATTATCAAGATTCAACTGCTGTTCTTACACTTGTACACTTAATCCTTAACACAACTACTAAATAGCATGAATACTAATTTCAAATAAATAGTATGACAGAGAGAGTATAGTTGAGAGAAAACAACAAGAAGTAAGCTTTCTTGATTTTTTAAAGTTGCGCACTCTAACATATGGCTTATGAGATCTTCTCTTATATAACCACCTTTAAGCTATCCATTGAAGATGATTTGGAGAAACAAATAGCCGTTAGAGTTATTGTTGAGCTGCTACCCATAGGTTAAGCTGCCCATACAACTCTTTTCCTAGAACATTTACATGTTACCTAGAAATAGTAACTATTGCTATCTTCTCACTGCAGTCTCCGATAGAAGGTTAGACGACCTAACTACTTGGCTACATGTTTCATATGGATTCTGCTATTGTGCAAATTGAAAGCCACAATGACTAGTTTGCTGAGCCAACATACATCATTAGATGTATGTGGTTGTTATAACACTTTTGACTCAATCTTTAAAGCTTTGAAATAAAAATCATCAACAATTGATCTTTTAGGTCCGCTAGTATTGTTTTTCACATCAGGACATTTTGCGACTTTCTTTCCAATGATCACACCATGGATGTTGCACAATCTTGTGGTCCAAACATTTGTATACACCATAATAAATATTATACTAAGAATAGTTTGGGCATCATCAAAATCACTTGGAGATATTTCTCCAATAGATTTGTGCACAAAGGCAACATATAAGTTTGTACACTCTTTCTGACGTTTACTCCAAAGTACACTCTTTCTGACGTTTACTCCAAAGTTTTCTTAGACGGTGGGCCCTACCTCTCGGAGGCCCACGATAGTTTTGGTAGAGATCGTTCAAATTATTCGATGGACGGTCCGACTTCAGAAGACGAAAACAAGGTTGTTGAAATTGTCATTTTTTATTATCATTCCTACTGGGTTCCTGCTGGATAGATGACTAGTGAACTTTGGTTTTATGCGACTTCTATCATGAGCAAGTTGGTGAAATTTTTGCTCTTATTTTAGGGGGAGATTTTTTTAAGGGTGTCCTCGATGGAAGATGTGAAGGGGATGGGATTCATATGCCTGTAATTGTACATGTATCACAGCTTAAGGATTATCTGACCACTATTCTAAAGAAACCTTTTTATTCGGTGAAATCTTTTAATGTCGTTTTAGAGAACTCCTACCTTCAGATTAAAATAATGCTATGCCACTTTCTATTAATCAAAAAAGAAATAAAGAAAACTGACGAGCAATATTCACATGCGCCAAGTGCTAATGTACATGAGTTAATGACAAAATTCCATATTCGACCCAAACAGAAATGACAAAAACATATCGGTCAGATTGGATCTTTTAATAAATATCTGTAGCACGCTTAATATTTGAATAAGGAACGTTTATTATTTTCAACCTTGAATCTGATTATTTCAAAAATCGACAATTATAAGTTAATACAAAAAAGGCCAATAATTGATGGCAAGCATGAGTCAAGGCCTTCTTCTTGTGAAGAGAAGATATCACTGATGACGTACGATTTACGGGCATATGAATCCCATCCCCATCATATCTTCCATCGAGAACACCCTTAAAAAATCTCCCCCTAAAATAAGAGCAAAAATTTCACCAACTTCCTGATAATAAAAGTCGCATAAAATCAAAGTTCACCTGTCATCTATCTAGCAGGAACCCATTAGAATAATAATGAAAAAATGACAATTTCGACGACCTTGTTGTCGTCTTCCGAAGTTGGACCGTTCATGGGATAATTTGTATGATCTCTACCAAAACTGTCGTGGGCCTCCGAGAGGTAGGGTCCACCGCATAAGAAAACTTTGGAGAAAACGTCGGGAAGATGGTGTACAAGCTCATATGGTGCCTCGTGCACAAACCTTTGAGTTGAATGGAAGCAAATCAGTTTAAAAGTTTTACAAAATGGCTAGACGCTGAAAAGGAGGTGGAAGATACTCCTGTTAGCAATTTTTCCTACTTAAAATTGCTACCATCTCTAGATATCACGACAAAAAATTAATAGTAGCTGTTTTAACTAGCCTCAAAAAAGATTTCCTTAAGCAGTTGACAAATTGGACAGGAGCATCGTTTACGCTGATCCTTGTCGAATGAGCTGTAAGAAAGGCACTCCATCTTACATTATTATAAAGTCAATTTGCCAACTTGTATAATACAGTTTTTTACTTACTTTTGTCTCTGTGTACGCTTCACATCAAGGCATCTTCAAGCGGCATCTTCTTTCTGTTGGCTATATGCTCTAAAGTAATCATATAATAGTTACATGTTATGGATTTCAATTGTATTATTTATTAAGGACAAATAAATATTCATTTATTATCCCATCTATAAATTAGTTGCGATTGAACTTATTCTTAAGGTGCTAAGAATGTACAATAGGTTTACAGTTAAACTGAATCTTTAAATAGTTCCCAGTGAAAGGGTTATTGAGAGCATATTGATGATCCTATTAAGACTGGTGTGTTCTTAAGCTTCACCATTGAATTTTAGATACCTCGGGGGAAGATGAGCCGCAAGTCATTGGGTATTGTGATATTCAAGCTAAAACATAGGTGCTTGAATCGGACAACTTCACTAAACTAGACATGCATAGAATGGTTAGCAACGTGGAAGCTTTTAGCAGGGACAATGACTAATCATTCATTCTTTGGTCTTGTATAAAATCCTTAGACTTGAGGCGTAGTGTTGACTTGTATGTTTGATGGCTATGGTTCACAAGTGTGCATATTAACACTTTGTCGAACCGTCTCTATACTTGACATACAAAGGCACATGCAAGTTCAATATGGAGTCTATCTTCTTCTTATATATACAAGATAGAAGATTAATGTCTTATGCAATTTGATCATGACATACCGCAATTGTAACCGAGAATGAATGGTTCATGTGTTGTAGAAATACATATCAGTTGGATTTGTGCATATGATTGAATTAGTGGCTTGACAAACAATTCCAAGGCCTTTGTTCGATTGGTGTCATGACCTTATTCTCGCAATGCACCATCTAAGAGTTTGGCTAATGGATTATTAAGCCTAGACTTAACTTGGGCTCTCCCAAGGCCAAACCAATTCACAATTTAGGGTTCCAGTTTTTAACATGCAAATGATTTTTAATAGGAGTTGCCACTAATCAATTTACAGTGAATCGATTAGAAATTCAAGTAAAGTATTGGGAAAACGAACTGGAGATATTGGGTATAGGGACTTAGCTATACTAGATTTCTTGAATTCTCTTTTGGTACTATTCTTTTATGAAAAAATATTTAGCAAGTAGCTTGGATTTATTTTATTACTTCATAACATGTAAGGCAATCATGCAAGTGCATAAACTATCAAAGTAACACCCCATAAAGGAATACATAAATTCGGGATTTTCATCATAGCTATGAAAGCATCTACAATGTTAGCTTAAGAATCATATCAATAGCCCTAGATATGATTTCTAATTAATACACAATCACTCATTTTGTGAGACTTTTACTTATTTAAGGAAACCTAATCTAGTGCAATGCAATGCAATTATTCCAAGTGTAATGACGTGCAAAATGTCTATAATAAAATGACACATGACATAAAACCTAACATGCAAATTATATGTCATGCAATCCTAATTAAATGACCTAGTCTAATTATTGGCAAATAATTAATGCAATCATTCTAATATGTCACATTTTGATTTAATGATCCTAAACATTCATATACTAAATAATGTGCAATCGATGAATTAATTCTACATGATATGCGCATGATATTTTTTATGTTTCTTTTTATTAAAAATTCGGAATTAAAAATACCCAATATTTAAACATGCAATTTAAATTAAGAAAAGGAAATCTAATTTTTCCTAAGCAATGTTTTTGTATTTATTGATTTTAACAATTCAAAATAAATAAATTACTTGATTCAAGCATACAATCTAATCTAAAATAGGCAATGTTATTAACAAAAATCAAATCAAATTTAATATATTGTTTTGGGTTTTCTTTATAAGGAAACAGTCAAACAAAATGATAACTATTCAATTAAATTATGCAACCACAAAGGTCATCTTATTTAAATTTGGAAACGGTATAAACCAACAGTTATATCCAATTGGTTATGAATATTGATGGAAGTTACTCGTTAAATTTGGAAATGGGTAAATTGCATCCAAATGATTATGGATAGGATGGAAGATTTTCCATATTAGACTCAATGCAATCAGAACAAAATCATGATGCGGGGTTCGATGATGGTGGTGTGCGGCTTGGCAGGTGGAGGTGAGTGGCTCGTGGCTGAGGTTGGGTGTTGAGTCAATGAGTTTGACACAACCAAGAACTCGACTAAAGACTTGCAAAATAGAGACAAGATGCCTCGGGTCAGGACTATGTGACGTCTTGGGTTTTCGACCTATTTTGGAATATATGAATGATTATTTCATCAATGTACTATTAGTTAACTCTCATTTTGAATTGATCCCTCATGAGATACTAACCAAAGGGGAAAGGCTTTTAAGGATTAAACTACTTGTAACTAGAGAACTTGACCATGGATTGATGATTCGACCATAAAGATGACGAGGGATGAGCAATTGATTCCTTGTGATTACATGACAACCGAAGTCATCCATGAATCGAGGAGACTTAAATGAGGATTAATATTATTTCAACTATGGGTCGAATATGCGTAACTCCTAAAAGCCGCCCGTTAGTTTGAGATATACTAAAGTTGCAATTGATTGTATTTAACCATGAATTTTAATCCGATTTCAAGTATCGGACTTTCAAGGACTTCGCAACTAAAATGGTGGACATTGCCTCATTAATTCCCACATTTATCAGTTCACTCAAAAGCATCAAAAAAAGAATTGGCGGGTCGAAAATTTGAACCCATAAGGAAGTGGACCAAGCAAGGGCCCATTGGGCCTCATGCCCAAGGGGGACAGCCACAAGGACCAAGAAAGCCCAAGTGGGTCCAATTAGGCCCACCAAGCCCAAATCAATTCCTAACCCATTTTCAAGCCCAATGTTCAATTCTAGCCCAAGTTGAGCCCAACAACTTTGTGAGCCCATTACTATTCATTAAGCCCAATTATGAGCCCATTTTTTGACTTTTGGCCCAAGGGAAATTTGGAAAATTCAAGCCAAAAAGTGAAATAACCAAATTGCCCCTCCTTGCGGTAATTAACTAAAAACAAAGAGGAGACAACTTGAGTGGAAGAAGAGGATTAGGGGGAGGGAAGTGATGTGCGTTAATGTTGCACAAAAAACTCATGCCAGCCCATTCCCCCTCCTCTTTGGCTTCTTCTTCTTCTTCTTCTTTCTGAACCGGCCACCACCGCCACCCACCCACACACTGGAGCCACCCTATACCACCCATCCACTCGTCGTGCCACTCGACTACCGTTCACTCGTTGTGCCACTCGACTACCGTTCACTCGTCTCTCTCTTGATTTTGGTCTTGGGTTCCCTCATTGAAATCGGGACCGACTGCCATCTCTTCACCATCGTACCACCATAGTCTAGCCTCCTCCTCTCATCATTGCTGCTGTGTCTGGTGCCATCTGCAAGTAGTCGCCGTTAACTTGAAGCCACCTAAAGTCGTGCCTCTCTCCCTTTCGGCTCCTTCACCATTGAGCCTCACCCAACAGGACCTATTCCTATGTTGCCCTGTCTTGACATGCCAGTGGTAGTCATGTGTAATCCTTGCCATCATCATCACGCTTGTGTCGATGCCACTAGTTAATGGTGAGTTAATGCTCTAATCCCTCAATTAGTCCGTTAAACTTGCTTAGGGATAATTTAATTATAGCTAAGCTTGATTAGGATTAGTTTAATTAAGTTAAGCATTTTTTGTTTAAGTTAATGATAGATTAGTTGATAACCTATCACGATAAGCTATCGGAAGGGGTGATAGGTTATCATGATAGGCTATAAGGAATGATTGATAGGCTATCACCACTTAGGTGATAAGTTATC
This sequence comes from Corymbia calophylla, assembly GCA_014182845.1. Taxonomy (NCBI): domain Eukaryota; kingdom Viridiplantae; phylum Streptophyta; class Magnoliopsida; order Myrtales; family Myrtaceae; genus Corymbia; species Corymbia calophylla. The sequence goes on from CM024699.1 coordinate 17,794,133, forward strand.
AGAAAATTCTATGCTAAGCTATCATTGAAGGGACAATAAGTTGTCGAGAAATTAATGATAGGTTATTGCTAAATAAATAATAAGTTATTAAGACTTGGTTGATAGACTATCATAGTTAAGGCGATAAGTACAATTTAATATGTGATTTCTGCCTGATTTTTATGTGAAATTCATGCATGTACCTTACTATTGGATGTCTGGTTTACTATGAAAAATAACTACCCCATGAGAAATTTTCTCGAAATTTTAAAGAAGGTTTTAAGGGCATAAATTAATAATCCTAAAGTGTTGGGTTTATATGTTGTGTTTTTATAATTTCATTAGGGTAAATATGGTCTAAAAGGACTGCATACAAAGTTCAATGGGATAAATGTAACATCCTTGAAAATCAACCCCATGAAATTGGCCATGAGGTCCTAAATGAGTCGACCATGTGAAATTGGCCATGAATCGATTGGTTCCATTGGAAAGGATCGAGGATCGGTCATGGTCCGATCGATCGACCGGTCATGAACTGGTCGAGGCGTCGGCCATGAAAAGTATACCGACCATACCGATGGGAACGGATTACCAGCTCATAAGATGACTTTTTGGTCACGAGAATTGGTCATGGGATGATTTTGGATTGGCGGATGGTCATGGGTCGATCCGACCAGTCATAGCGCCTGGCCGTAGGTGAGTCCACCCAGCTATGCATTGATACACAAACGATCCAACTTGATCGAAAGTGATCATCTTCCGACTAAAAATGCATCATTCCCTATTTAATTCTTAGTAACTGGAAAGGAATCTCGAATTGGTGAAGTCCGATCATAGATCGATAATGCGCTGGCCATGAACCATGTGGATGGATCGGGCGCCGATTGGAATGAGCCCGGGATAAACCCGGTTATTTTGTCATAATTCCTAAGGTCCATAAGTGCCTGGGCTTAGTGCTAGGTCATGGGTAGCCTTGGAATTGGCTTTAAACCAATCCAAAGATCAATGACTGAATTATGAGGGAAAGTCGTACTAGGCTCAGTAGTAAGCCCAAGGATCGGCCCGAGGGCCAGTCCCAGAGCCGATTGTGCCGACCCAAGGGTCGGCCATTGTGCCGACCACAAGGCCGACCCTCATGACCAACCCACCGCCCAAGGAAGCGGTTTGGGGAAATTCGGGGTATGTGGCCCGGACCCCAGGCATATGTAAATTAGTTTTCCGAGACATATTATATGATCCATTTTCCGACCCCAAAACTAACTCGAATGGTGGAATTCTCCGGACCGCCTTCTTGAGTAAGAAAATGACAAAAGAAGAAGAATCCTCTAGAAGCCTCATTAATGTTATTGGATAAGGCTTATCCTCAACTTTTCAAAGGTCATGATGGTGGTCAAAAATGTCTTGGGGGCTATGATGGAGACGGATTACACATGGCCCAATCGGAAGGCGACACCCAAACCTTCATCATGAGCCTATAGAATTTTAGAGACTTAGTTGGCAAGTTAGGCATCTTCCTAGTCAAACTTCCATAAATGCTAATACATGAGGGGAAACAAGTGAAAGGCGGGCCATTAGGTGTAATTATTGAGGAAATAGGCTTGCCACTTAAGGATTCTAGGCGGGCCACTTGAAAAGAGAAGATTGGACGGTTAGAAATGCAATGATGAGCTCGAGGTCTACAAATAGGAGAAACCTCTCCTCCTCCCTCACCATTACACCATTCTCTTCCTTCCTCCTCTCTTGGCCGCCCTCTTCCTCCTCTTGCCCACTCTCTCCTTTGGTTTTCAAAGAAGCCGCTTTCTCTCTCTCAAGTGGTTTCTTTAGTCTCGTGAGGTTTGTCCAGGTAAGTAGAATCTCTTACTTCTCCCTAGTATGATCATTTCTATCATGAGGACTAGACGGTCTTCTCTTGTTGAATCGTCATTGTATGGAAGATTATGTGTACGTTGGTTCATATGTGAATCTTATGCATGTGCGTGATTATTTCACGACGGAGATGATGCCATGGTTCGTCGTTGGTGTTCAACGCAAGTTGGGAACTCCCAAAGCCATAAGGCTTGTGTCGGTAACGAAGTGTCAGAACTCAAGTCACGTGCGGTATGAGGATCGCCCAAGGCCACGAGGTCTTGGATTGGCATCAAGACATGCCGACTCCTAGTCTTTTGGTACGGGGATCACTCAAGCCCACAAGGTCTTGGTTGGCATCAAAGTATACTGAGCTCATGTCTTGGATTTGGTGCGGGACCCTTGGTATTTAGCGCTTGAGTCAAACCTCGGACTTAGAATGATCACAGCGTCATTAGACTCGGGTCGTAGAAAGCACGGCGCGCATGATTATATATGAGCATGAGGTTGTTGTTGAGTCTTGAATGAGTCGGCTTAAGGAAAGGATAAGAACCGGCATAAGTAATGCATTTGTGAGATCACCCCATGGAAGATGGGAAAGATGATGATAACCCCGCAACGAGATGTCCCGGGATAACCCCCGAAAGCCTCGGGAAGCTAGCCCCGAGAAGCCTCGGCAAGAGTCGAGAGGGCCTAGTTGACCCAGGACAACATCAACTGGTACCCCCGCAATGGGATGTCCCGGGTAAACCCCGTAAGCCTCGGGAAGCTAGCCCCGAGAAGCCTCGGCAAGAGTCGAGAGGGCCTAGTTGAGCGAACGATGTAAAGTGATCTACACGAATGTGCTTAAGTATGGATGAGATGTGTTTTGTGTTAGCCGACACATGAGTAAGTGAAACCCTTGTATTTATGCTCGAGTGTGGACGATATATGTTTATGTGCTAGTTGATGGGTGAGTAAGCAGAGCCCTTGTATTAGTCATGACATTGTATATGAGTTGCAATTGATCTGCCATCGACACTATCTGCATAAGTTGCTCTGGCTAGTCGTTAGTGAAGGGATGTCACGCTAGCAGAGGGTAGAGGTTTTACTTATTGAGTTTCCCCAAAACTCACCCCTTTACCTTTTCAGGTTGGTAAGATAGCTAACCCTTTTGGTCTCCTGATGAGAATAGAAGGGTCGACCGTAGACGTCATACACGTCGAAGTAGGGATAACATATTGATAATATACCCCAACCATATGGGTGCACGAGGGACAAATCGAGTTGGTCCCTCACCGTTACGAGGCATGGTATGTCTAGTCGGACGATGAAATGATCAGGCCTATTCGTAGCTTTAGAGGCCCGATGAACCCAAGTGGAGGGTCTACGTCTGACGGGACAAATTCTAATTAGTGATATTGGCCCATAACGGAAAATGGTACCCAATTTTGGAAGCCGTGGTAGTAGCGGAGATAAGGATACCCAAGCCTCTTTTACTATGTAATATGAAAGATAGTTGTACATGAACTACTAATGAAAATAGTAGTGTTATATGCTTACATCCCATGTTCTTCCAGTGATGTTTGTCGAGGATGTTGATGTGGTGTTATGTTATGCTTCCGCGTGTGCGTATAAACAAGATAAAATGAATCGAAATAGCGACAAGCCTGGGATGTTGTGAAAATAACCCGCAACTCAAACCCTAGAAAGGGGTCGTGACAATAAAAATGTGTACATCACCACATGTGGATATTTTACCACATTTTTATGTGTGAAAATGGTGGTTATTTATTATTGTGAGCACATACCATGTTTGCATAAAAAATTATTGAGAAATAAAATGATTGCATGGTTTGAGATGCTTGTGTGGTCACATTAAATGAACCTATCACCTAATGGGAGTCCGAGGGGACGATGCCTGATTTATCGAATGCCCAGCGGGAGCTCGGATGTCAAGTTGTGGTTGAGGCCAAACTAGTGCTCCATTGAGGGATGCCTTCTATGGCGAGGATTCAAGACGATGCCATGCTTGATGGGGCAAGACGATGCTCAATCATGTTGGAAGATCGCCAACCTTCAGATTATGCCATGGCCCAAGAGATCGTAATAATTAGAATACACATGACTACATAGTGCATGGTAAATTATGGGATGTGTCTTGATTATGAGTATGCTTGTTTGTATTATTTTTGGCACATGTGAATTTGTATCATGCAGGGTATGTACTAAGGCAAGGTAAGGATGCCTATGGTTGATTTAACAGCTTGTGGATGTTATTACATTGGATTTCTGACTGATTATGTTTATAGTTAAAGCAAAGCGGGGATTACTTTGCTATTGTTCTGTTATCGATGTATGGTTGTACGTTTTTTGGTACCCACGAGGCAAGTTGATTTTCTAACCGAGGCTTAGAGTATTAACTTACTAAGATTTCATCTCACTCATTATTGCCTAACCATTAACATCTAATTTTGACGAAGTCGATGGAATTTTGCCATCTTGGACTCTCATGTACCGTCTGAAAAGTACTTCCCATTGAAAGCCTCATGAAAGGCACCTCAAGTCTGAGCCATGCCTTCAAGGAACACTCTTCCTTGAGTGGCTTTCCCACCAAGTACTAGCGTTACCTTGAAGCTGGTAAGCCGCTAGAAGCACCCGATCTTCCTCCGAACATTTCAACACTATAAAGGTCTTCTCCATGTCCCTAACCCAAAGAGTTGCAGCCTCAGGATTGCCAATGCCACTGAACCTTGGTGGTTTAAGTCTCAGGAATTGCTCTACCAACTTATGCATCGACCTCTCACAGACCTCACCCCTCACTACGGGAACCATAGCTTGTTGTCCTATCAAAGTCTCTAGCGCCTATAGAATCCCATCTAACCTAGGATCCCCTTACGCTCTATTCATATTACTTGTCTGACCAAATGCTACCCTATGCCTAGTGGCTCTCTGCTTGGGATTGCTCATCTCGCAGAATACTCATTGATCCTGCTTTCCAATTCCAATAATGAATTAGAAACTATGAACAACCCACCACAGTGCAAGATCATAAAAACAATCAAAAGCACGTAAGATAAATGCCATCCCTATCTCACTATCCCAAAACCCCTCACACCTTATCACTCCAGGTCTCAACCGGGCTCTGATATCAAAACCGACGGGGATGTCACGCCCCGAACCCCGAGCACGCAAAAACCCCTTCCCTTGGTCAATTGAAAGCGACGTCCCAAGACGCATCGACGACCATTCATTTTATTCTTTCATTATGTGCAAGCGGAAAACGAACTATCCCCTAGTCAATCAAACAATCAATCAATCAAAAAGAGATAGAAGGATGAACAATAGAACAACAATAAACTACTCATTTATTTATTAATTGGATTAACCAATAAAGGAACATTTCCGATTTACAAGCCCACCAATGGGTCAGTTTCTTTCTCTAAGCCATATAAAAAGAGACTAAGGCTAGGCCAATCCATTCTTTCCAAAAAAGAACCCTCGGGTTCAATACGTCCATACAAAGACCCATCGGACTTAGGCTCCATCAAGTCGTAGTCAGAGGCATTCAAGTCAAACGCAGGTAGAGTCGGAGCAGGATTCACCATGGTGCCATCAGGAGGGTCTAGCTCCATAGGATCCCAATCGGCATCCTCGGGGCCCCTACCAGCCAGCCTATCAAAATCATGCAGAGGACCGATTAGGAGATTGTCCTCCCGGATATACCACACTAGGAACCGATGGAGGATCCATTGCCCTAGTCCCTCATCCACCCAGATGGTGGAGACATACTTCTCATATAAATGTACCAGGCCTGGTAAGCGGTGGTGTGTCACGATGGTCTCCCAATCCCTGGGGACCTCGAATCACACCGGAGGGTACGCTATTCTAAGGACCTGAAAATGGTTATACAATAACCATTGAGATAAAATCTTAGTGAGTCTTCACCCTAAGCCCCTATTAGAACACCAACTCAACCCGAGGTATCTCTCCAGAACCACCTTCAAGTAGACCAACAGCAATCATACACATACTGCAGCTAAAATACAACTAGCTCACATATCTAGGGCTAACATAAAGTCAAACAACTGGTTTGCATGCAACCTTACCCAGTTATGCCATACCTTGCATGATATATGTCAACACAATACAATCAATGCATACTATCAACAAGTAATGCATTTGACCAATCACATACGAGTCGCATCGTAGGCAATCTCACCTAGCCATTGCCACACCTTGCAAGTTATCAATTCACGCATGCCATAAGTAGTGTAATCAGCACATGCACAATCGGAACCAATGATGCCATGTTGTTCATGCGTTCTTGCACTCACAGTATTCCGATTATTAATGCCCCTTAGGGCCACAACTGAACTTCCACTAGTGTCTAATTGCATAGCCAAGCATCACCCTCCCTCATGAGACGCAGCAACGTCGAGGGCTCTCTCCCAAGATGGCATTCCTGAAGGAGCATGGGCCTGGCCTCTACTGTGACTCCGCATCCGGACTCCCGCTGGGATACTGACAAATCAGACTATCGTCCCCCGAACTTTGGCCAAGGCGACGGGTTCAACTTAGTGATCACACAAGCATACCACCACAGCTCATTTTTATCTTGAACATTAGCCAATGCATACATGATACGTGCTTGCATGAACAATCCATTAAATATACGCAGTCTAAATTTCATCCCCAAAAAATCAATCAATTTCCATGTCCCTCGAACAAAGAATATTCCCCTTTTTAGAATCCCATTTAATTCATGCATATGTCCATGCATTTACACTATCAACTCACATCATATGATCAAAACATACGTATTTAGACAAATTTTCACTTTTGGATGAACAATGTCACATGAACAGTGTGCGTGAACAATACCGCGTGAACAGTACGCATGAACAGTGAAATTTCAGAATTCAATAATTAATAAATTAAATTCAGAATTAAATAAAACCATAATTAAATCAAAGAAATCAATCAATTAAGGCTAAACAAGCTTAACCCTCTTAAACCTCCTTTAATAATCATTAAGCAAAATTAATCTAATTAATCCTAACCATCTAACTAACCACCTATCTTAGCTCTAATACATCTTAATTAGCCCCCTAAACTAGGATTAACTCTAACTAAACCAACCCTAAGCAAGTTTATGCGCTAAACGGCGGATTAGGACAAAAACTCACCTGTTAAGCGGGCCAGAGAAATAGGTGCAGTGGCGACAACAGAGGCTACGCACGGGGACCTCAACCACAACGATCCAAAGTTATCCTGGGACAAAAACAGTAGCAACCAAGTTTGTCTCTTTCTACAAGCTAGAAACTCGAACTGTCTAGGCGGAAAAGTGGCTGGCCAGACTAACTGGCGCTCCGGCAACTGGCTCGTCGGCGATCGACGGCTCTAGGGGACCAAGGGGGACAGGCTGGTGGCTGGTTTGGGCAACGGCTAGGTCGAAAAAGAGGCAGGGGAACTTTTCCAGGCAGTACAGCATTGGAACCAGGCAGACAGGGAAGCAACGGCTTCTAGCCGACCAGCGGGTTGGCCGGCAACCTAGATCGGCGAACGTCAGCAACAGGCAACAAAAACAGCATCAACCAAGTCTGTCTCTCTCTGCAAGCTAGAAACCCGAACTGTCCAGGTGAAAAAGTGGCTGGCCAGACTAACTGGCACTCCAGCGACTGGCTGGTCGGTGATCGACAGCTCTAAGGGACCAAGGGGGATAGGTTGGTGGCTAGTTTGGGCGGCGGCTAGGTCGAAAAAGAGGCGGGGGAACTTTTCCATGTAGTACAACACTGGAACCAGGCAAATAAGGAAGCAGCGGCTTTTGGCCAGCCGATGGGTTGGCTGGCGACCTGGACCGGTGAACGGCAGCAACAGGCAACACGGATGGAGGCTCCTGGTCACAGTGGTAGGTGGCTCCGACGGTGACAAAGCCGAACCAACAATGAAAAACACAAGGAAATGAGGAAAGGAAAACGAAGAGGAAAAAGAGAAGAAGAGGAGGTAAGGGGGTTGGGTGGCTAAATGGGGAAGAGAGAGAGAGAGAGATGGGAGGGCTAGTTGTCCGTCCTCATTAAGACTCATTAATGCTTGCTCCATCCCTATGCAATAACATCATCTTCTCTCTCATCTTTTGTCTCTTTCTCAATAATATCTAGAGGGATAAAATGGTCATTTCCACCTTTGCACAATAACCAATCTGTCATTGGGTTGAGATGATGAGCGGGCCTAAGAAACGGGCAAGGAAATGAATAGAAACAGGTTTGGGAATTGGTTGGGGCTCAAAGTGGCTTAAGGCTAGATAATGGGTTAAGAAGGGTTAAGTGGCTAGTTGGTCCAATGGACTCACTTGCTATCTTGGGCCCACCATTGTGGCCGCCCCTCCTTTGGCGTGAGGCCCATTTAGGTCTTGCCCGGCCCACTTCCTTGTGTGCTCGATTTCTCGATCCGTTAATTCATTTTCCAACGATTCGGGCTCACCGGCAATGTTGAAGGTCAAAGAAGCATTGTCCAAAAGTTCATCCCGGACATTCCCAAAGATTCGTTGTCCAATATTGGATTCTCATGCATCGTCAATTTCGGTCGAATGCCATTTTGGTACGTCTTGGACTAATAAGTGATTTCGAGGATTCACGCGTAGCCGACTCGTGCTTGACTCAGTATCAAACCACGTTCAAGTTTTCTTGACACATGGACATCCTTGACTAACATGAAATTGCGAAGGATAGATTCTTATTTCAAGTACACAATTATCAAGAATTGACATAGGCCCGTTTGCGGTCTTGATAACAGTAAACAGATTCACCCGTCATTCCGTTATACCCTGCCCGCGAATTGACTTCTAGTCATCCCTAAAATCGGCCTACATATCCACAAGATCGTCCTTACACAAGTCTCACGGTCAAGTCGTTTTCTCAAGTCAAGTTCTTTAATCACATGAGTTCTGTCCCTATTAGCCTTCCCCTTCAAGGTTAGTATCTTGGAAGTGATCAATTCCGAGTGAGATTAACCAATAATGCATTGACGAAATTCACGTTCATTCATCCCTTAAAGGGTTCAAATTTCAGGACGTCATAGCAGAAACCCATGATTTCTAATTAGAAGAAAGAACACACATACACACTCTCTCTTACATATATATATAGAGAGAGAAAGGAGATAATAGGAATGAGGCCAATATAGAGTGCTTGAGAAACCATGCAGCCAACTTGGGGAGCTATGCAACGAGTTCACATTAGATGATGCCTCTCGAGGCAGCCACCAATGCATAGCGTGTGGCTGCCACTGCAACTTCCCCTAGAAGGTGACCTATGCAACCACCTACACTAGCGGCGGGGGGCTAATGGTGCAATGGTCGAGCAGTGGGATGTATTCAATTGATAAAACGTGAAAATATGAAAAACTCAATTGGCATAATCAAAACCTGTCAAAAAAAATTGGCATAAGTAAAAGATTTATGACTTTTTTGATAATTTTCTCATGATAAATTTGCATAGGCCAATATATCACATCTATGTTTGATGCCTCTAAGGTTAGATGCATTTTAGGCATATTACCCTAACTTACAAGCTAGAGTTGATTAGTTTTAGAGAATAATGCAGTTAAGCTCTTGAATATTAAGTGATAACTTAGCACTTACGAAGTATTGTAAATTAATACTATAAAAAAAGAGCGCACGTAAAATGCACAAGCACTCTCTCTTTTTCTTTTTTTTTGGTTTCAGGCTCCATAGTTTCAAGTATTGATATTTTGATTTGGATGGTACGTAAATAGCATTGATTATTCTTTTAGTTTGGTTTGTTAGAAGTGGTATCAGAATAATCTCTTTTCTATGGTAAAATGAAGTAATTAGCATTGCATTTTTAACATTTCACTCAATTTTTGATGCACATCTTTCAACTAGAGTTGATTCAATGTTTGAAGAGCTTTGTTTTATTGAGTAAGTAAATAAATAAATAAAATGCATTTAATGGTATCCAAATTGATGGACTCACTAATGGACATGCAAGCCAAGTTGAGCTTTGTTATTCAACTTGCACCAACCAAGTTGAATAACAATATTAATATGCTTAGATATACTTTGAGTGGTAAATAAAATCTATTTAATATATATATATATATATATATATATATATATATGATAGCCACCCCTCGTTATTTAATAGGAATAGATCTATATTAAATGAATTGTTGGATGAGAACAATATGCTCAGGAATCTTTTGGATGGTAAGTAAAACCTATTTAATACTTTTGTTAACATATCTACCCTCATTATTTAAGAAGAACTGCATGCATTTATGTTTAAGTATAATATAAAGTTATGTTTAATCTAAAAGAACTAAGATTGTATGTTTGGGTTCCATTCAATAATATAAGCATTTGATTAAAATAATTGAAAGTTTTGATTTATTAACTTGGCTTTGGGTTGATCAAGAAATTGGGAAATCAATAAATATAATTAAATAATTAATTCGTAATTTGACAATTAAATGGAGAGAAGAGTGATGGGCCTAGTCACTCATTAGAAATAAGAAATAGACAAAAACTTGATAGAGGAAAGCAAATGCCTCAAATTTGAGCAAGGGATTGATGGGACCCAATTACCGGGATTGATTTGCTTAATCCACTAGTAGGGGTGAGCATGATCCGGGTTAGGCCGATCTAGCATGTGACATCCTGAATTTCGACCCATCTCGGGATATATGAAATGGTTATTTTATCAATGCGTTGTTAGTTATGTTTACTCTAAATTGACCCCTCATGAATCAACTAACTAGTCGGAAAGGTAATTAAGGATCGATACGCATACGACCAGTGAATTCAATCAGGAATAGGTCACTCGACCATAAGGATCAAAGAGGGATGATACCACATTGTTGCAGTACAATTAGCAAATGGAAATAAATCGATTCGGCAGAAATACGAAATCAGATTGCAAATAATTCCGCATGACTTTGATATTAACTGCGAACGGCGTTAAACTGATTTCCTTTTGACCTTATACTCAGTGTAAGTAATTAACCACTCATGATTATATGACAATCAATGATCGCTCTGATTTGAATAGGCATGATTGTGGATTGAAAACCTATCAACCACGGGTCAAATACACAAGAATCCCTAAACGCCGCTCGATAGTTAGGTCATACTAAAGTCGCGATTGATCGATTTTAACCATGAATTTCAATCCGGTTTTAGGCATCAAACTTTCAAGGATGTCAAGACTAAAATATTGGACGTTGTCTCATTAATTCTCGAATTTATCAATAAGCTCGGAAATTATTAGAAAAAGATTCAACGGGCCGAAAAATTGGAACCAAGAGAAGATGGGCCAACCAAAGGCCCAATAGGCCTTGCGCCCATTGAGGTTCAGCCAAGTGGGCCCCAACCCAAGCCCACCAAGCCCAAGTGGGTTAAAACAAGCCCATGAGCCCATTTTCAAGCATGTTTCTCTTCTTTTTGAGCCCGAACCAATTTTATTCTAGCTAGTATAAAATCTTGACCCATATACACATATAGTATGTTATACTATACCTGGAGAAATTACAAAATTACCCCTTCTAGAACTTGCATTAAATGGGAGAGGACAAAAGGGAAGAAAAGTCAAGGAAATGATGAATTTTTGGGGAAAATTGATGAAGCCAATTGAAGAAGGCTTCAAGGAGAGAGGTTTTCATCTTTTCTCTCTCTTTCTCTCTCTCTCCTCCCTCTCTCTCCTCCTTGGGCGTCCAGCCCCGCCTTCCTCCCATTTCTCTCTCACTTTTCTCTATTTTCCTCTTGTTTTCTTCTTGTTTCTTCTCCTTGGATGCCCTTTGACCACCCAGACCACCATCACCCGCCATCCTCACCACCTTGCCACTATTTTGGAGCCGTCCAAACTACCGTGCCGCTGTGGTGCCACCCATCCGAGGCCGCCAAGCCGCACCTCTCTCTCTCCCTCACGGTTCTCACCTTCGCCGGAAAACGCCTTCGCCGAGACCCGTTTTTGCCGAGCACCTCCATGACATTTTGGACATAGCCATGCGTTGCCCTTGTCGCCCCTATCTCGCCCGTGTCCCGGAATCGTCACTGGGTGAGTTTAGCTCTAATCCTTCAATTAGTCCGTTAAACTTGCTTAGGACTAGATTAATTTATAGTTAATCTTAGTTAGGGGATTAATTAAGATTAACTATGGTTAAGATGGGTAGTTAGAAGGATAACCATGGTTAGATTAATTAACCAAGGTTGGGTTAATTAACTAAGGTTGATTATGGTTAGGTTAATTAACCAAGATTGGGTTAATTAACTAGAGTTGGATTATAGTTGGGTTAATTTACTAGGGTTGAGTTAATTAACCATAGTAGAAGGATGGTTAGATTAGTTAACCATGGTTAGCTTTGATTAAATTGTTAATCTTGCTTAGTACTAATTTATGGTAGTTAATTAGGATAATCAAGGATTAGGGGGTAATCTTGATTAGCATTATTTTATTAAAAATAATTAATTTCTTTTTAATAATTTAGTTATTTATTAAATTCGAAATTATTATTATTTATTTTAATAATAATATTTTTTAATTTAATTATGAATAGTACTTTTCATGCATAATTAAATTGTGGTAATAATTCGACGAGTTCATAATTGTTAAGGAATTTTGATTGGTTGCTTGAATTAATGATGCATTGATTGTACGATTGATGTTATTAAATGTTTAAATGCCTTGATATTTTAGTAAAATTGCATGGACATAAAAAAAGAAAACCCCAAGGTGTCGGGCGTATATATGTCAAGTTTTGCAATGAAAATAAGAAGGGCATGTTTAATTTATAAGGCATGTAAATTTTGATGGGTTTTCAATAATTATGTGATGACATGTGATTACTTTCCTACAATTTTTACATGAAAAATGTGCAATGATTTATTATGTTGAGCATGTACCACGTTTGCATCGACTAATATTTGAGATTAAAATGGATATTGTGGTGTGCTCGTGTGGTCATATAATATAACCCATCACCCTGGCGAGAGTTTGGGGGATGAAGTCTAACTTGTCGAAAATTCCGGTGGGAGTTCGGATGCAAGTCGCGGTAGAGGCCGGACCTATGCTCCTTTGGGAATGCCGTCTGGACGGGAGTTCCGAACATAGCCGTGCCCAATGGGGCGAGACGATTCCTGGCTATGCCAGTAAACACCGGTGGGAGTTCGGATGTGGCCCTTAGGGGTTTTAATAATTGGAACACGTATAAATGTAGGAGTGCATAAGAAACATGATGTCATGTGTTCTAATTATGCATGTGCTGGTTGCACTGATTATGGTATGCCTGAGTTGGTACCGTGCAGGGTGCAACAATGGCCAGGTGAAATCGCATGCGATATGATTCGAGTGTGATTGATTAATACAATGTTGAGAGTGCAGGATGCATTGATTATGGCATGCATGTGTATTTACCATGTAGGGTATGGCATGACTAAGTAAGATTTCTTGCTAGTCGATTACTTGTCGATGGTATTAATGGAATTATCAAGTAGATCAAGTCATTGACTAGGGCAAACATGAATTGTTTTGCTATTAATCTGCTTGAGTGAAATTGGCCATGTGATAGGTACCTCGAGGCGAGTTGATGTCCTAACCAGGGCTTAGGGTAGTAACTCACTAAGATTATATTTCACTCATCATTGTTAAACATTTTCAGGTTTGTAGTATGGCATCTCTATTGCCATGGGTCTAGTAGTGCTAGAGCACGTTGTGGAGAGTAGCAGGTTGGTGTGCCCGATGGTTAAAGGAAGTAGATTAACCCTGTTTAGTATCTTTAGATGACTATAAAGGAAGTTGCCCAATTGAGGGGCTTGTGTATGAACTTTCTAGGGTTAATTAGTACAAGAATAAAAACAACGTTGCTGCTGTTGCATTAGTCTTTTTGCTATCCCTGCTTTTATTGATTGGGTGTTATTGATTTGCTTCCGCATGCATGTAATCACAAAATAAAAAGAATGATCGGCGACGTGTCCTGGGACGTCGCATTCATTTGACCAAGGTGAAGGAGTTGTCGCATGCTCGAGGTTCAGGGTGTGACATAGCATCTCACCCAAGGATTAACCTGCATAGTGCTAGTCCTTGAAATTAGGGACCAATCTTATTGAACCTAGGACCAAGGACCGGACTGACCTTATGGGTCTAGTTTGGTTCAAAGGTCAACCCAAGACCGACCAATTATTTTTTGTTTCATTTTTAGTATTCCTTGAAAGGACAAACGTGCACTTTCCAATTACATATCCATCAACAATGCGATTTGAGTAACCAAACTATGAGCACCGGTACATATCAAATATAAATCTAAGATAAAGTAACAACATAAATCTCCATATGTGATTGTTGAGCTTGTTCGTGAGGTAGGCCAAGAGAGGCAAGCAATTTCACCAACTGAGCTATGCTCATGATGCTAGTAAGGAGAGGCCAAAGGTGAGCAATGAGGTGAGCAATGAGGTGAGCAAGGCAAGCAAAGAGAGGTGAGAGTCAAGTAGCAAGCAAGGTGAGTGAGGCCGAGGCAAGCAAACAAAGCAGGGCAAGCAAAGAGGGTTTCTATATTTTTTTTGGTCAAATTAGGGCCAGTTTCTACTTTTTAATTTGCACAGTAGAATTGCATAGAAAGAATAGAGGTGGAGCGCCATGGTTTAGAGTAGACAAAAATATATAATTTATAATATGTTATTTATATTATAAAATATACATGATATATACATAACATATTATATTATTTACATAATATAAAATATATATATTATATAGAAGATTGGTTCGGATTGTACCAATTCTAATTCAGGGGTCCTAGGACCAAGAACCAATCTAATCTCCTTGGAAATCAGACCAGGATCGGTTGAGTTGGGCCAATCTAGGGTTGACCCTAGACTGATGCTCACCCTATTCACTGGCATTGATATATTTATCATCGTGGAGGATTTGCTTGATTCACCAACTATCATCTTTCACCCGGCTTAGAGAGATCAAATTCATTGTGAGTCACAGCCTCAAGTCTTTTACTTATTTTTCTGAAAAGGTTTATGGATATGAGTTACATTATTCTAACGAAACATTTGTACACATTCGAATCTGGCAAGATTTTGTTTTTCCTCCTCAGCTCTCACACCTTGCACTTCCATGTTGTCCTTCCTTATTTAGTATCAATGGGTTCATATTAATCATCATCATAAACACCTAATTTTTCACCTAAGGTTTGACCAAGATTGACTGAAATAATATTTTGTTAAAAACTCGAACACGGGTGTCACGCCCCAAACCCCGAGCACGCGACAACCCCTTACCATGGTCAATTGAAAGTGACATCCCGTGACTCGTCGACAACCATTCATTTTAATCTTTCATTATGCGCAAACGGAACACGAACCATCTCCAGTCCAAACAGACAATCAAACAATCAAACAAGGATAGAAGGATGAACAGTAGAAACCTCAACTACTCATTTATACAACTTACTGGATTAACCAACGGAGGATCGTCTTTAGAATTACAAGCCCGACAAAAGGGACCGATCCATCCTTTAAGCCAGGCCAAAAAGAAACTAGGCTAATCCAACTATACAAATTGAACCCTCGGTTTCAGCACCACGGTCGCTCGGACCCATCGGACTTGGATCTGTCAAGTCAATCACTAGTGGAGCGAGGGCAGGATTCTCCACTGCGGGTGCGCCATTCTAAAGGCTTGAAAATGGTTAACCATGATGGGTTGAGATAAAATCTCAGCGAGTTCTTCCCCTAAGCCCCGGTTAGTACACCAACTCAACCCGGGGTATCTCTCCAAAACCACCCCTCGCTCAACCCAACAATAGACAACCAGCAACCAGCAATTAAACAACAGACAGGGTCAACCAACAATCAAAAGTCGGTTCGCATGCAACCTTACTCGGTATGCCATACCTTGCATGTTATATGTCAGCACAATACACGCAATGTACATGGCCGTTAAATGATGCAGTTCATCAACCACATGCGAGTCGCGTCACAAGCAATCTCACCTAGCCATTGCCACACCCTACACATTATCAATTCATGTGTGCGTGCCATAAATGATATGATTATCTCATGCATAATCGGAACCAATGATGCCATGTTTTCTCACGCACTCTTGCATTCACACGTGTTCCGATTATTACTACCCCACAGGGTTACAACCGAACCTCCGCCGGTGTCTACTAGCAAAGCCAAGCATCACCCTCTCCCGTGAGGCGCGGCGACATCAAGGGATACTCTCCCAAGACAGCACACCCAAAGAACGTTAAGGGATACTTCCCGAGACTGCATGCCCAACGAACGTCAAGGGATACTCTCTCGAGACGAATAATCAAAGAATGTCAAGGGATACTCTCTCAAGACGACATGCCCAAAGAATGTCAAGGGATACCCTCTCGAGACTGCACTTTCCAAAAGATGTCAAAGCATACTCTCCCGAAGCTGCACTTTCCAAAAAATGTCAAAGGATACTCTCCCGAAACTGCACTTTCCAAAAGATGTCAAAGGATACTCTCCCAAAACTGCACTTTCCAAAAGATGTCAAGGGATACTCTCCCGAGACAGCGGGTTCAGTTTAGTGATCACGCAAACATGCCGTTACAACCCACTTATTATCTTAGAGCATTAGCCAATGCACACATGCTTGCATATCAAATCTCACATCCTTTCTCATAAAAACGGTCCATTTCCGATGTCTCTCGAACAATTCACATTTTTCCCATTTTTATGAAAATCACATGATTCATGCGAATGCTCATACAATTACACATTCAATTCACTTCATAAAATCAAGACACATGAAATTACACATTTTAATTTCGGATGAACAATGCATGAATAGTGAAATTTCAGAATTTAATAATTAAATAAATAAATTTCAATAATTAAATAATTAAATACTTAAATGCATAAATTAATTAAATCAATAAATTAAACAATTAATCACATTAATCAAGAAATTAAGGCAAAACATGATTAATTAGCACAAAACACTCAATTAAGCATAATTAAGCACAATTAAGCATAAATAAGCAAGATTAAGCTAAGCTAATCTTAACCATTTATCTAACCACCTATCTTAAGGCTAATGCACTTAATTAAACACCCTAATCAGCCCTTAGCACTAATTAACCCAACCCTAAGCAAGTTTAGGTACTAAATAGGGTTTAGGAGCTAAACTCACCCGTTAAGCGGGCCGGCGACACGGACGCGGCGGTGGCGACAAACCTGACACCCAGGGACCTCTACCACGACAATCCAAGGTGGTCCCGGGGCTGAAACAATGGCAACAAACTCTAGTTCCCTCAGCAACTTCTGAAAACCTGACTGCACAGGGGGAGAACCGGGCTGATCGGAGCAAAATGGCTTGGCCGGAGCTTCGACGAGCTGGTGGCCGGTGGTTGGTGGTTCCAAGGGGTCGAGGGGGAGTTGTGTGTGGCTAGTGTGGGCAGTGGGTAGGCCAAAAATGGAGAGAAACGGAGGAAAAAGCGAAGCTGCGCAGGAGGCGCGTTATAGTGACGGACGGAGGACCGCTGACTTCAGGCCGCCATACGGGATGGCCGGCGACTGGTTCCGGCGATCGGCCGACGAATCTTGTACAGATTTTCTGTGCTAAACAGTTTGATAGGTGGCTCGGCCCGATTTTCCACCGGGAAGGCAATGAACAACTCAAAATTCGGTGAGAGGTCAAAAGCAGAAACTGTAGAAATGCAAGGAGAAGCAAGGGGAAGAAGGGCTGCGATTTTTGAGAGATCAAGTTGAGTGTGAGAGGGGTATTCAGCAGCTCAAAATCCTTCATCAATGCCATTAATGGCTGCTCCAATTTCCAAAGCACATGACCTCATCTTCTCTCTTCCTTTTGTCTCTTCCCAATAATATCTAAGGGCAAAATGGTCATTTCCACCTTGGACAATTCCCAAACTGCCTTTAGGCTAAAAATGAAAGGCGGGCCTAGGAAACGGGCTAGGAAATGGGTAGGAACAAGCTCGGGAATTTGTTGGGCTCAAATTGACTCAAGTTTGGATAACGGGCTAGGAAGGGTGAGGGGTCGGTTGGGTCCGACGGACTCGCTCGTTTGTCTCGGTCTTCCAGGGTGGCCGTCCCACCATGGGCGTGAGGCCTCACTATTCTTGCCTGGCCCACGTCACCGTGGGCTTGTTTCCTCGATCCAAAAATCCCTTTCTTAAAAACTCGGCTCAACCGACACCATCAACTGTCAAGGAAGCACCACCCAAATGTTTGTCCCAAACGTTCCCGACAATTCGAAGTCCAATCTTGGATCCTCATGCCTTGTCGATTTCTCCCTAATGTCATTTTGCTACGACCCAGACTGACCGGCAGTTTTGAGGATTCGCAATTATTCCCCTTCAAAAGGGGCTTGAATTTCAGGACGTCACATTTTTCCCCCCTTACAAAAATTTCATCCTCGAAATTTGCAACTACTTACAATTCCTCAAAAAGATGGGGGTACTGATGCTTCATCACTTCCTCACTTTCCCATGCAGCTCTCTCTGTTCCACGATGTTGCTAAATCACCTTAACCAAGGTGATAGTCTTGATTCGAAGCACTTGCTCTTTACGGTCCTCTATCCGTATCAGCTTCTCCACGTACGACACTCTATCGTTTACGTCCAATTCCTTAAAATTCAATACATGAGTCGGTTCCGATTCATACTTTCTCAACATGGACACGTGGAAAACATCATGTACTTGAGCAAGTTTCGGTGACCTCGCAAGACAGTACGCTAAAACTCCAATCCTTTCCAAAATTTCAAAGGATCCAACGTACCTTAGACTTAACTTCCCTTTCTTGCCAAATCTGGAAGTACCCCTCATCGGCGATACTTTCATAAACACATGATCGCTCACCTTAAACTCCAACGGCCTACGACGCTTGTCTGCATAGTTCTTCTGACGACTCTGAGCTGTCTTTAGTCTGTTTCTAATAATCTGAATTGCATTCAATAACTGCTAAACCAATTTTTAAACCAGCGATTCCCAGTTCCCTAACCTCGTTCCATAGACTGGAGTTCCACAAACTTAACCATATTTCGGCTATACTATTTCGATGAAATCTTATCCCACAAGCACTCTCTCTTTGCACAGTGTGTAGTTCAGTTCATTTCTGCCTCTTTTGACATCCTAAAAGCCTGCCAGGAGGCACTCCTTGCTCAAGCACTCTGGCCCCGGCGACCACTCCCCGTCCTCGTCGGATCAGTCGTTATGGGCATCTTCGAACTGCACCACTACTAGCAAAAGTCCCTTTTAGATATGTACCATCTCATAGAGGTATTATCCATTTTGGCCTATCCCATACCAAGCCTCACGGTTTTAACCTCGTCCGAGCATCTCAAAGTGCAAAACTTTCTTTAGCTCATCCACCCATGAGTTCGTTTCCACAGGGTCACTTATCAACACTTGAAATCTGATTCACTAAATTTCCATCAAACCGCTATCCGAATTCCACAAACCATTGATTTTTCTTTCAACATTCCTTTCACGTCCATTTAATAACCAAACCAAGAATTCGTCTCAACCATTTGAAAATTAGTGCAAACCAAATGTCATTTATCGCACTAAAGGCTTTTGAATACTTCTTCAAATTCTTTCTGATTGACCGTCTGTCTGCAGATGGTACGTCGTATTATACTGCAATTTTGTCCCCAAGGCCAACTGCAAACTTTTCCAGAAAGTTTCCGTAAACTTAGGATCACGGTCAGATGTGATCGTCACTGGAACTCCATAAATGCGTACAATCTAACGTACATACAACTCTGCATACTTATCCAACATGAAATCTTTTCGTATGGCGATAAAGTGAGTCGACTTTGTCAATCTATCAACCACTACCCAAATCGAATCATTGCCTCGCTGACTCATTGGCAGTCCCATCACAAAATCCATCGTAATGCGTTCCCACTTCCACTCGGGAATCTCAAGAGGTTGCAGCAATCCACCAAGCTTACAATGCTGAGCCTTTACTTGTTGGCATGTCAAGTACTTAGCCACGTGCTTTGCGATGTCCAACTTCATGTCGTTCCACCAGAAGTGCTATTTTAGATTCTGATACATTTTCGTACTACCAGGGTGGATGCTATAGTTACTGCGATGAGCTTCCGACAAGACAGCTTCCTTAAGTTCTGCATCTTTCAGAACGCACAATCGCCCTCTAAACCTCAACATCCCATCCTCGGACACTTGAAAGTCTGCTTTTCTCTTTGTCCGATCAATCTGCAGGATCTTAAGAATTTCAGGATCCGTCGTTTAGGCACTCTTAATCTTACTTTGCATCTTGGGTTCCACTTTGAGAGTGGCCATTAGACTGGCAAGATAGCCAACCTCAATTTTAAAATATGAGTCCCCGATTCCCTCCAAAAGAATCCATTCATGTACCCTCATTTGAGCTATCGATGACTTTCACTGAGTGCATCCGCCACTTTGTTCGCTTTCCCGAGTGATACAAAATTTCACAATCATAGTCCTTAAGAAGTTCTATCCATCGTCGTTGCCTCACATTCAACTCCTTTTGAGAGAACAAATACTTCAAACTCTGGTGGTCCGTAAAAATCGGAAACTTTTCCCCACACAAGTAATGCCTCCAAATCTTGAGTGCAAAGATGATCGACGCTAATTCCAAATCATGCGTCGGGTAGTTAAGCTCGTGAAGCCTTAACTGTCGAGATGCGTATGCAACCCCTTTGCCATGTTGCATTAACACGCAACCTAGTCCTTTATATGACGCATCACTGTAGATTTTGTACCCATAAGGACCAGACGGTATTGTCAAGACGGGTGCAATAGTCAATTTACCCTTGAGTTCTTGGAAACTATGCTCGCACTTATCCGTCCAATCAAATCTCTCTTCTTTCTTTAACAACCTCATCAATGGCATGGCTATCACAGAAAACTCCTCTACGGAACATTTGTAGTATCCAGCCAAACCCAAGAAACTTCGAATCTCAGTTACCGTCGTAGGTCTCGGCCAATTCATGACCGCTTCGATCTTAGTAGGATCAACGGCAATCCCTTCACTTGAAATTACATGACCTAAAAATGCCACGCGAGATAACCAAAACTCGCACTTGCTAAACTTGGCATACGGCTCATGTTCCCTCAAGGTCTGTAGTACTGATCTCAAGTGTTTCTCGTGATCCTCTAGACTCCTCAAGTATACCAAAATATCTTCAATGAACACAATCACGAATTGGTCAAAACACTTATTGAACACATGGTTCATTAAGTCCATAAAAGCAGCAGGGGCATTTGTCAATCCAAATGGCATTACCGTGAACTCGTAATGGCCATAACGTGTCCTAAACGCTGTTTTCAGTATATCCTCCTTTTTTATCCTCAATTGATGATAGCCTATCCTTAGGTCTATCTTGGAAAACATCGAGGCTCCTTGAAGTTGATCGAACAAATCGTCAATCCTTGACAACGGATACTTGTTCTTGATCATCACTTGATTAAGCTGCGTAATCAATGCATAGTCTCAACGAACCGTCCTTTTTTTCCTTACAAACAGTACCGGCACTCCCCAAGGAGACGCACTAGGACAAATGAAACCTTTATCCAGTAGCTTTTGCATTTGCACCTTCAGTTCTTTCAATTCTGACAAGGCCATCCTATAAAGCGCCTTGGAAATCGGTTCAATCCCAAGAGTCAACTCAATCACAAACTCAATTTCCTCCAAAAAGGGAAATACATCCATGTACTCTTATACCACAGCAATATTCTCCACCTTTGATCCTTCTACCAGTGTATCTGCTACCAATGCCAAATACCCTTGGCATCTCGATTCCAACAACCGAGTCACCTTGAATGATGAAATTAGAAGAACGGAGGGTCCTCCTCGATTTTTCACAAACTCAAAACTACCACCCACTACTGAGTTAAATTGAATTGTCATTCCATGACAATCCACCATAGCTCATTGCTTGGTAAGTCAATCCATGTCAACTATGACATCAAAGTCATACATTGCTATTGCAATCAAGTCAATAATTCCCTCGTGACATCAAAGGACAGGGGAGATTTCCATGTCTCCTCTCACACACTCGGCAAACTCCCATGGCATTAGGTGTCGGCTTTCCCACGTAGTTCTTTCTATTGGGCAGGATGGGATTCCTTCTCCCCATTATTGGTCTCTTTCCAAACCAACGATTATCTCTATTAGGTGCGAACCGCATTATTGGTCCATTTCCAAACCAATGATTATCTCTATTAGGCACGAACCGCGAGCCAGATGCGGTCGTCCTCTCGATCATGTTATTTCCTATCATCTGGGCCCTCTCATACATCTCATCAAAAATTTTCAAGTTCAAAGGCACTAGCTGTGCTTTCAATTCTGGCTTCAAGCCATCTCTGAAACGTCTCTCCCTATCTAAGGGTCCTCCACTAACCTCAGCTATTACTTGGCCAACTCAGCGAACTTTGTCTCATACTGATCCACTAACATTTGGTTTTGACAAAACTGTTGGAACTCTACCATTTTGGACTCTCTCGCACTGTCCGAAAAGTACTTCCCATTGAAAGATTCATGAAAAGCACCCCAAGTCTGAGCCGTGCCTTCAGGGAACACTCTTCCTTGAGTGGCTTCTCACCAATTAATGGCATTACCTTGAAGCTGATAAACTACCAGTGGTACTCAATTTTCCTCTGAACACCTCAATACTGAAAAAGGTCATCTCACTATCATTTATCCAAAGGGTCACAGCTTCAGTGTCGCCTACACCACTGAACCTCGGTGGCTTCAGTCTCAGGAACTGCTCTACCAGCCTAAGCATCAGTCTCTCACAGACCTCTCCTCTCACTAGGGGAACCACAAGGACCACAGTAGAAGCACTCGGCTTGCTGTCCTAACAAGGTCTCTAGTGCAGCGGAATAAACCCAGGATCCCATCTAATCCTAGGATCACGCTCCGCGCTACCTCTAGCACCGGTCCGACTTACACCTACACCTAGGGACTCTCAGCTCAGGATTGCTCATCACTCTAGATTATGAGCAACCCACCACCACACAAAACCACAAAAGCAATCACAGGCACGTAACATAAAAGCCATCCCTATCTCACTATCCCAAAATTCCCATGCACCTTATCGCTCAAGGTCTCAACCTTGCTCTGATACCAAAACCGACGGGGATGTCACGCCTCAAACCCCGGGCACGCGACAACCCCTTACCATGGTCAATTAAAAGCGACGTCCTAGGACTCATCAACGACTATTCATTTTAATCTTTCATTATGCGCAAACGGAAGACGAACCATCCCCAGTCCAAACAGACAATCAAACAATCAAACAATCAAACAGGGATAGAGGGATGAACAGTAGAAACCTCAACTACTCATTTATACAACTTACTGGATTAACCAACGGAGGATTGTCTTTCGAATTACAACCCCGACAAAAAGGGCCGATCCATCCTCTAAGCTAGGCCAAAAAGAAACTAGGCTAATCCAGCTATACAAATTGAACCCTCGGGTTCAAAACCACGGTCGCTCGGACCCATCGAACTTGGCTCTGTCAAGTCGATCACTGGTGGAGCGGGGGCAGGATTCTCCACTGCGGGTGCGCCATTCTAAAGGCTTGAAAATGGTTAACCACAATGGGTTGAGATAAAATCTTAGTGAGTTCTTCTCCTAAGTCCCGATTAGTACACCAACTCAACCCGGGGTATCTCTCCAGAACCACCCCTCGCTCAACCCAACAACAGACAACCAGCAACCAGCAATTAAATAACAGATAGGGTCAACCAACAATCAAAAGTCGGTTCGCATGCAACCTTACCCAGTATGTCATACCATGCACGTTATATGTCAGCATAATACACGCAATGCACATGGCCGTTAAATGATGTAGTTCATCAACCACATGCGAGTCGCGTCACAAGCGATCTCACCTGGCCATTGCCACACCCTGCACGTTATCAATTCATGTGTGCGTGCCATAAATGATGTGATCATCTCATGCATAATCGGAACCAATGATGCCATGTTTTCTCATGCACTCTTGCATTCACACATGTTCCGATTATTACTGCCCCACAGGGCTACAACCGAACCTCCGCCGGTGTCTACTAGCAAAGCCAAGCATCACCTTCTCCCGTGAGGCGCGGCAACGTCAAGGGATACTCTCCCAAGACAGCATGCCCAAAGAACGTTAAGGGATACTCTCTCGAGACTACATGCCCACGTCAAGGGATACTCTCCCGAGACGCATGCCCAAAGAATGTCAAGGGATACTCTCCCGAAACAACATGCCCAAAGAATGTCAAGGGATACTCTCCCGAGACTACACTTTCCAAAAGATGTCAAGGGATACTCTCCCGAGACGGCGAGTTCAGTTTAGTGATCACGCAAGCATGCCGTCACAACCCACTTATTATCTTAAAGCATTAGCCAATGCACACATGCTTGCATATAAAATCTCACATCCTTTCTCATAAAAACGGTCCATTTCCGATGTCCCTCGGACAATTCACCTTTTTCCCATTTTTATGAAAATCACACGATTCATGCGAATGTTCATACAATTACACATTCAATTCACTTCATAAAATCAAGACACATGAAATTACACATTTTAATTTCGGATGAACAGTGCATGAATAGTGAAATTTCAGAATTTAATAATTAAATAAATAAATTCCGAAAATTAAATAATTAAATACTTAAATGCTGAAATTAATTAAATCAATAAATTAAAAAATTAATCACATTAATCAAGCAATTAAGGCAAAACATGATTAATTAGCACAAAACACTCAATTAAGCCTAATTAAGCACAATTAAGTATAAATAAGCAAGATTAAGCTAAGCTAATCTTAACCATTTATCTAACCACCTATCTTAGGGCTAATGCACTTAATTAAACACCCTAATTATCCCTTAGCACTAATTAACCCAACCCTAAGCAAGTTTAGGTACTAAATAAGGTTTAGGAGCTAAACTCACCCATTAAGCGGGCCAGCAACACGGACGCGGCGGCGGCGACGAACCCGACACCTAGGGACCTCTACCACAACGATCCAAGGTGGTCCCGGGGCAAAAACAACGTCAACAAACTCTGGTTCCCTTAGCAACTTCTGAAAAACTAACTGCACAGGGGGAGAACCGGGTTGATCGGAGCAAAACGTCTTGGCCGGAGCAAAACGGCTTGGCCGGAGCTTTGACGAGCTGGTGGCCGGTGGCTGGTGGTTCCAGGGGGTCGAGGGGGAGTTGTGTGTGGCTGATGTAGGTAGTGGGTAGGCCAAAAATGGAGAGAAACGGAGGAAAAAGCGAAGCTGCGGAGGAGGCGCGCTACTGTGACGGACGGAGGATCGCCGACTTCAAGCCGCCATACGGGATGACCAGCAATTGGTTCCAGCGATCAGCCGATGTATCTTGTACGGATTTTCTGTGCTGAATAGTTTGATAGGTGGCTCGGTCCAAGATTCCACTGGGAAGGTAATGAACAACTCAAAATTCGGTGAGAGGTCAGAAGTTGAAATTGCAGAAATGCAAGGAGAAGCAAGGGGAAGAAAGGCTGCGATTTTTGAGCGATCAAGTTGAGTGAAAGAGGGATATTCAGCAGCTCAAAATCCTTCATCAATGCCATTAATGGTTGCTCCAATTTCCCAAGCACATGACCTCATCTTTTCTCTCTTCCTTTTGTCTCTTCCCAATAATATCTAGGGGTAAAATGGTCATTTCCACCTTGCACAATTCCCAAACTGCCTTTGGGCTAAAAATGAAAGGCAGGCCTAGGAAACGGGCTGGGAAATGGGTAGGAATGGGCTTGGGAATTTGTTGGGCTCGAATTGGCTCGAGTTTGGATAACGGGCTAGGAAAGGTGAGGGGTCGGTTGGGTCCAACGGACTCGCTCATTTGTCTCGGTCTTCCATGGTGGCCATCCCACCATGGGCGTGAGGCCCTTACTCTTCATGCCCGCCCACGTCCTTGTAGGCTCATTTCCTTGGTCCGATGATCCCTTTCTCAAAAACTCGGCTCAACCGACACCGTCGACTGTCAAGGAAGCACCACCCAAATGTCGTCCCGGACGTTCCCAACAATTCAAAGTCCAATCTTGGATCCTCATGCCTTGTTGATTTCTCCTTAATGTCATTTTGCTACGACCCAGACTGACCGGTAGTTTTGAGGATTTGCGATTATTCCCCCTCGAAAGGGGCTTGAATTTCAGGACGTCACAACGGGTCATACTCATTCAGATTTTTCCAACAATATCTAATTTGTCCAAATCGAATGGTCCGATGTTTAATCACGACCGTGCAATCGTGAGGTATTGAGAATTTTTTGCCTGCTCAATTAAGTCAATCATAAAACTCAAGTCATATACTTTCCAACGCCGGAAAAGTCACTGTGATAAAAATATATATATAACTTTTCATCATGGTGGTCCATATTGGGTCTAATTCCTGGAAATCCGTGGTGCCGACACTTTTTTCGAAGATCAAATGGCCTTTCCAGAAAGTTTGGGTCAGGATATTCCAATATCACGAAAATTTGGTCAATCGGACATAAGATGAAAAAATTATATCCAATCATAATTTGGTTGAATTTGGGTAAAAATAAATAAAAGAGTACAACATATTTTTTCCCAGAAAAGGGAAAATTGTGGTGATCAGGTGTGGCCAACCCACAACTGCCACGTGGCAGTCAAAGGAACTTACTCGATCTTATGTTTTCCCAAATTTATTTTACAAACTAGATCTTTCTTTTTAAAGGCAATCCCGATCAGGTTCAAGCTTGAAAATGCTGATGATCTTAGGGGTATAAGGATTGAAGAAAATTCGCACAGCGACACGTAATGATTCTAAGCATCTTAAATAAAAATTTTATTGTTATAATGCTAGACTCAGGCTATAATTATCTGTAATACTCCATTTTAAGATTAGATTTCACATTAATGAGCCCATCATAATAACTAAATAATGTTGAGGCTAAGAATGCAACCTAAAGATAGGTGAAAAGGTCAATTCATAGAACTTAACAATCATTTTGCGGAAAAACTCAAGTTAAATTTTGACAGATGCCGGAGTAGATTGAGAGATGCTACAACAGTTTGATAATATTGTATATATTATGCTTCTATCAAACAAAAATAGATATAAATTAAGTGATAGAAGTTATCACACACAAATTTTATGGTGGTTCGGCTTAGATCAATCTTACATAGACTCTCTTAGACTAACAGTCACCAACAAGACTAGAATCCCATAGTAATATTATGAGTAGTTATTACATTACACGTGGTACTTGTATTCTAAGCTAATAAATCCCACTATCAATAATCAAATTATTCTATTACACTTGTACACTCTTCAAATAATAAATTATAGTAAATAACAATAACTCTCAAAAGAGTATAATTAGAATAGATATAAGCACGATTGCAATAATCAGAGTCTAACAAGAAATGTGTATTATGTTTCCTGACTCAATTCAAGTAATTATAAAATTCACATTTGTTTTCTTCTTTGTATGGGATAGAGCAAATGACGCTAAAGCATAGAACAAACGCAATTAAGGACAGTGCTCGTTCCGATGGTTGACTTTTTTTCGACTTGTCAGTATGCTAGGCTTGGGACATTTACGCAAAAGTATGAGCACCGCCTTGTAAGAGAAATATCTACAGCTGCTTGGCAATCCATCAAACCCCTTCCAGGTTCATCTCAGTTCTGTTTAAATTATATTCTCCTAAATTCAAGTTACTAATCTGATCTTTTTTTATATATTTTATTTTGTGAGGTTCAAACTTGAAGATTTCGCCAATCCTAAGAGTGTATGGATTGAAGAAAATTAATAAAATGACAGGGAAGGGTTCCAAACCCCATAAATAAAACTATTGTCGTTTTAATATTAGAGTTATACTAGAGCTATTTAAACAGTCAGTTTAAAATTAATTTTTTTCACGAATATGTTCGCCGTCATAATACCTTTGTAACCCTTCGAGAAAAGAAAATTTGTTACTTTTACTGTTGCTTTTCCTCTGCATAATTATAAGAATTATCTTAATTCCTCTAGGCTGTTATTTTGCTTGTTTAAATATTTGCATTAGAAAATGAAGCAAACACATAGGTTGAGATAGGGTGGAGAACATTAAAAGTGCCAAAAAATTGTGTATGACACTCACTATAGTGTTAAAATTTGTTTTGATCACTTAAGTGCCACTTTAAAAAAAAAAAATCACTTAAGTTACACCTCCGATCTGGGTCATCAAAGTCCAACGTGACCATATTTTATTAATTTCTTAGTCCTACATGGCTTGCCAGTGTGCCCATAGTATAAAACCCCCAAACGACGTTGTGTAACAGATTAAAAATGATCATTTCAGCGTCAGTCGTTATTAAAAAATGATCATTGTTATAAAGTGATCGTTTTAGTGCCAAAAAAAGCCACCTCAAATAAAAATTTTAATTATAAAAGTACATAATTTCTCTAGTCGAAATTTCTCACTAGAGGCACTTAAGTGATTCTTTTTTTTCTCTAATTTGATACTTAAGTAAGCCAGCGAAAAATTTTGACACTAAAGTGAACGTCATACAGAAGTTTTATCATTTTTAGTGTTCTTCTCCCGATTGACGTAAAAAAAAGGACTAGGTCCAAGCAATCTCAAAAGCTGAAGAGTAAGGTCCACTGGATTTTGATTCGTGGCCCCACCCATGTTCAGATTTTTCAAAAATGCTTTTCTCTAAAATTATTTTCAGTTATTCATTTAAATACTGTCAAAAGGACTAAAATGGTTTTGTGTAAGGTTAATTTCAAAACTAAATCATGAATCATTTGATTAGACGTCATTAGTCAATTGCACTTGAACACCCATAATGATATTGCTAGTACTGACACCTAAAGGGGGGTGAATAGGTGTAAACAAAGTTTATGCACTAAAACTGTAAATATGAAGTCTGACAGTAATAGACTTAAAATTTAAGAATTGAACATAGTTTGGATGAGATAGACTTTTGTTGTATGCAATCCAAACTAAAAGAGTAAAGGAAGAGAAGATTGCAAACAATATTATAGTGGTTCGACTTTTGTCAAGCCTACATCCACTCTCCCACACTGTCAGCCAATAAGCTGAATTTCACTATGTGATCAAAAATGGTTACACATTCTTGAGTGTAAATACTCAGTGATAAGATCTCTCACTAAGTCACTCTTCTTTGCAATACACTTTGGATCACTCGATTTTTGCACTTTCACAGACAATTTAGTGAAAAACTGAATCAAACTTTGGAATTTTGTATTCTCTCTTACTTCTTCTAGCCGTATCTCCTCCTTATATACCCTTCGAACCAAAGCTAGCCGTTGGTTATCACCATGAAGGATTTGCCTTCCTTTTCCTTTCTTGGACAGACTTCATAAGGAAAGATTTCCTAACCGTTGAAGACAGATTGAATTCCATTTGATTATGGTCGCCCATACAAACAAAATCTAAGTTTCCATAAGTGTTCCATCCTTCTTTGGAAATTGTCTTGTTGATTGATCTTGTTAATCGATTTGATTAGCAAAATCAATATGAGTAAGGTAAGTGAAATTCGTAGCCATTGGTGATCTTGTCCTCATTCTAGTCCTTGAGGTTCGTTCTGGGTCCTTGATAGAATGAGGTTCTGCATCTGTTTGTACCTTCTTCTGTAAAGAATAGACTTTGCAGAATATTTCAACACATGAGTCTTCTTCCACAGTTTGTACTAGAAGTGTTGCTTGTTTAAAGACATAGAAAGTTTTGTTAGCATCAAAACTAGGAGTTTTCTCAACAATCTCCCCCTTTTTTATGGTGACAAAACTTTCATGCAGATATTTTGATGTTCCTGCAAAATAGGGTTAGGCATAGCAAAATACATATATATGAATGGCATAGCAAGAATTAATAGGGAAAATGAACAAGCATATGCATCATACTAAGCCACACAGAATAAAAGTTAAACTAAGCCACACCACAATAAAATATCTGCAACTTCTCCCCCTTTTTGTCATCGTCAAAAGTCTGCAAGGGTAGAGTAAACCAATCCAAACGCAGCATAAACAAGTCTAGTCTCAAACATAAAGTAAAACAACTGAAAAGAGTTTTGAAAATTAAGAAGAAGGCTTTTGGGGAACGCGAACGAGTGTAAAATCCTCCATGTTGATGATAGACTCCTCAACTTTGCTGATGCAATGTGTGGATATTGACTCCATCGTTGCCGTATTCTAGTTAGTCTATTTTGCAAGAGTCTCCAATTGATTGTTCAAGGAGGTTTTAGAGTCTAAAGATCAATTTCTAGGGCATACTGTTGAATCTTTATCTACATAAGCAAATCAACTATTCTACCATAGTTCGGGTCATGATCAAATTGAGCACTGGATTCATCGAGCAACATGTTGGGTGAGTCTGCTTCAAACGGAGCCTTGTCAAACTATCACTCCCCCTGAGCTATTGGCTTTGCTCGTTCTTCAGCAATTTTTTTCTAGATTTTGTCCCTCAGCCTCCTATGGGGATTTGCTCAACTGATCACCAAAATGTGATATTTCGTGAATTTTTTCAACTTCTCCCCCAGTGATGATCATTTTGTACTCTTGTAGTTCTTCTTCTTCCTGCTCCTCTTGCTCTTCATCTTGTTCCTTATCTTCTTCAAGGTCCTCTCTTTCAGACACATCCTCATCATATGCATCCTTGTGTTGATCCTCATTCTTGTTACCTTCTTCTTCTGCTTCTTGTTGTGTCCCCTCTCCTTTTTCACCTTTCTGTTCTGCTTCTGCTTCTTTAGGAGGTGTAGATGCAGTGCAAACAGCAGAGGTGATGATATCAGAGAGGGTCTCATCTTCGTCTGTCTTGTAGAAGAATTGTTCTCCTTCTCCTCTTGGTCTTTTCAGAGGATACAACTTCTTTTTCTTTCCTCTTATTCTCACTAGCGATGGTTGCTATTTTGGGTGTGTCCTTCTTACTTCGCCAAACTTCAACAACATCCTTCAGATGCATTTTTGTGATCATCTTCTCTCCAATGGGCATTAAGGATAGAGTTCTTGTGCAGAATTTCGAAGATAATGGAATTTTGTAATGCTGAAAAATCCTTGTCACAAGAGCTCCATATGGCAATTGCCCCTTCTCTTTCAATACAATTCTATACATATGCAGCATCATAGTATGAGAGAGAGAGAACAGGATATCATTTTCAATTGCCCACGTCATTTTGGCTTCAAACTTTGCCACATCAGTTTTGGAAGATGCCTTTGGCCTAATGCAATTGATGACAATCTTATGAAGGATGATTCTGGCAAAACTCAAGCTCGAGTAAGTGATGTTAACCTTCAGAATGTTTCTTGTGGTAAGATATTTACAGGCAATTTCATATGACACTCCAATTGGCCTAAAATCTCCCCTTTCCACTTTTAAGATGTCAGCCAGAACATTCACATCAAGGTCATAGACATCATCATAGATGCTGAACTGCATTGTGCTAGGAGATAAAAAAGATAAGTTCAAATAAAAGTAGGCTATCAGTTCATGGTAGACCTCAGAAGTCTGCATGTAGAAAGTATCCATCTATAACTGTTTGAACTTCTCCCTTATCTTTACTCCTATAGCATCTAGAAATTCAAAGTCTACAGTGCAATGATTCATAATCACTCTGTTAAGTAAAGATGACAGTCCTTCTGTTCCTTTGATCTAAACAATTTTCCTTTTGGATTATCGACCACCGCAGCCACACCCATTTTAACTTGAAATTTTTTGAACAGCTTCTCATCATCGTCTTCTTGCTTTCCTTCTCATAAGCTTTCTACACCACTTTTAGAGTCAGGTGTGTGGCCAACTTGTTCCATAACATCTTTTTCTTTCAACTTGGCCAACAAGGCCTCCATCAACTTTACCTCATTTCCGTATCCATGATCTTTCAAGTATTCAAGCAAAAAGTTATTCGAGGCACCTCCCTTTTTCATAAACTCATATTGTAACATCCTGAAAATCGACTCAATTTAGCCCGAATTTTAATCCGATTTTGGGAACCGACTTCTCAGTAATATCATGACTAAATACTTGGACGTCGCCTCATTTATTTTGGGATTTTCCGTTGGACACGGAAGCGTCGGAAAAAGGAAGAATTGGACCGAGTTTCGGGCCGCGGGTGGGCCGGCCCAAGACCGGCGGCCCAATGGGCCTTGCACCCATTCAGCTGACCCAAGAGGGGCCCAAGTTGGCCCAAGTTCCTCCATTTCCAGCCCCATGGGCTTCTCTCTTTGGCCTTTTGCTTTTGTGCCCAAGTGGGCTTTGTTTATGCTTTGTTTTTTGTTGTTTTTGATTGGTTCTTGAAGCAAGTGGCTTGCCCACTTGCCTTGGCCTTATCCAAGCCTCTAGCAGCTCCTTCTCTCTCCTCTTTCTCCCCCAAAATTCGTGCACCAGCCCAGCCCCCCTCTCTCTCCCTTTTTCTCTTCCTTTTCTCTTCCATTTCGCTGTTTCTTGCTGTCTTTAATGTTTTCCAGCCGGAAAACAGCCTTGCCGCCGTCACCGAGCCACCACCACCGCCCAAAGTGTAGTCCCGGGAGTTAGGAAGCCAACCGCGCATCCCGGTCACCTTTGGTCGCCGTTAGCCGCCCGTTTCGGCCTTTTCCGCTCACCTGCACCGGTTCCGCGTGAATAGTAACCAGCACTGTTTTTGGCCCGTTTCGGCCATCGTTTGTCACTCGTTGTCGTCCCCGAGCTTACCCCTCGTAGCCCCGTTCCCCTCTATGCGCCGGTGTCGCCGGATTTCCGATCCAAGTAAGTTAACTTCCTAATCCTTATTTAGGGGTTAATCTTGCTTAGGGTTAATTAGTGTATTTGTGTGTTTGTGATTAATTAAGGTTGATTGGTTAATTAGGCTGGTTAATTAAGGCTGACTAGGGTTAGTTAATTGACCATAGTTAGTAATAAAGTAACTAAGGTTAATTAATTAAAGTAACTAAGGTTAGTTTTAAAGTAACCAAGGTTAGAATTTAACTATGGTTAGGTTAATTTGACCATGGTTAGGTTAATTTGTTAACCATGGTTAAGTTTATTTATATTTATTTATTTATTTAATTTCGGACGAATTTACTGTTCATGGATTACTGTTCACGGATTACTATTCATAAATTACTGTTCACGGGGTTACTGTTCATGCAGAATCAAATTTTGATTTCAAATTGATGTGTTCTTGGTTGTTATGCTTTCTTGAAGTGCTGATTGTTAATTATATGCGTGAATAATGATGAAATGCATGATCGAAGATCGAGTGGAAGTGAAAGTGTTTGATTTATTGAGTTATTCCCGAGAATTAGGGAATGTACGTGATTGTTGATTGGTGGAATTTGGAATTTTGAAATTGTCGAGTGATACCGCATGACATATTTAGTGGGTTATTTGAAATAGCATGTCGCATGAGCATGAGTGCATGAGCGATGTTGCATCCACGACCAAGCAAAAGCAAAGACAAGAATGAATCTGTTTCACGATGTGTTGCATGGTCGATTAAAAGTTGATAGCCGGCCGAGCCGGATGACCGCCAATCCTTCGGGGGTTGTGCCGTGACCATTGGGTCGCCCGACGGTGGTCGATGCGGAGTCGCGGCTGAGGCCGGGCCCATGCTCCTTATGGAATGCCGTCGGTGGGGAGAGCCCATGACGTCGCCGTGCCTCACGGGGAGGACGATGCGGTTTACGACCGTTGACCGCCAACCATAAGGTTGTGCCGTGGCCTAGAGGGTCGTAATAATCGGAGCATGTGGGCGGTGTGATATGAGAAAGTTTTGTGCAATGCTCGATTATTTGCATGCCTCTTATTGTTGTTGTGAAACGATTGACGTTTCGCAGTCGCGTGTGCCAAGGCCGGGTAGGGTCGCCCGTGATTGTACTCGTTTATTAAACCGTCTTCGTGGTTATATCTCCGAGGTGGTATTGCATTGATTGCTTTGTATTAGGTTGTATGTTAAACTCCCGAGGCGAGCGAAGTTCCTAACCGGGCTTAGGACTTTAACTTGCCGAGTTTATCTCAACCCGTCGTGGTTAACCTTTTCGGGACCTAGATGACGCAGCATTCCGTACGCTTCGGCGCCCGGTGGGTATGAGCACCACCAGTCCACCGTGCGGCCCGCCCGGGCCGCAATTTTCTGTTCGAGCACCATGTGACGACCGTGTGGGTGGATGAAGGGTCGAGGCACCATCGCGTGCCCCACGTCTTCAAGGCGTGGTTTATTCGACAAAGCATGGCATTCCCCGCACGGTCCCCTCTCGAGGTTTCGATGGGCCGGCTCCTCTTGTGGGGCCGACCGAGGAGGTCTGGGATCCCATGGACCTGGATCCCCCGACGGTGAGATCTGCGACCCGAGGATCGAGATGAGTGATCCTTCGAGGAGGGTGATCCTCCGAGGAGAGTGATCCCTCCGGGGCCGAGTAGGCCGCCGTGGCCTATTCTCCTTTTGACGAGCCCTCCCCCACCTGTACAGTGTTAGGTTAGCCAGGCCGGTCCTTTTTTGTGTAGGCCTCAGCTTTTCGCCTATAGTAAGGCGTGTGTATATGTGCTATAGTTCGGCTAACCTTCAGATATATATAAAATACTGTTTGTCTTTCCTTTACTGCTGTTGTTGCTATCCCTGTTGTTTGGTTTGGGAGTTGTTCGTTTCCGCATGTGCTTAATTACAAGATAAAATAAATTGGTCGACGACGCACTGGGACGTCGTACAGTTAGACCTCAAGTGAAATGGGGTTGCCACGAGCTCGAGAGTCGGGCGTGACAACCCCGTCGATTTTGGTATCGAGCCCGGTTGGCTGATGGAGTGATAAGGTGCGATAAGTCTTGTGTTGGTGCGTGGGGATAGTTAGTAGGAAAGACAATTTCTTTGCTTGTATGTGATTGACTACAGGATCCTTCGTGGTCCTTTGTTGTAGGGTTGTCTCATTTTCTAATTCCGTGTGGGGGGAATTGGAACACGGGTTAGAGAGTCCCGCAAGATGAGCAATCCAGATCCGAGTACCTCGGTTTGAGGACCCCAGTCGAGGGGTCGAGGAAGAGGGCGGCGCAGTACCGACCGATGCTGGGAGGTAGCACCGAGATCCGAGGATGGATGGGATCATGAATGCCATTGAGGCTCGATAGGTCGCAGGCTCCACCTGCCGCTGCCGCAGCCTGCTTCCCCGCAGCTAGGCCCGGACGGTAACCGGCTTATGCATCAACCGGTGGAGCAATTCATGAAGCCGAAACCGCCCAAGTTTTTTCGGGGCCGGCGACTCGAGACACGACCCTGGGTGCGGGAGATAGAGAAGACTTTCACCTTGTTGCGGTGTTCGAGGAGGAAAAGGTGATCATGGCGGCTTACCAACTGCGGCAGTGGTAACGCAAAGACTTGGTGGGAAGCTACCCAAGGATGGGTATTTCCCGAGGGTACAGCCAGAGTATGGGATACCTTCAGAGAGGCTTTTATGAGTAAGTACTTCTCAGACTGTGCAAGAGAGCAGAAGCTGGCAGAATTTCAGAGGCTGCGTCAGAATCAGATGACCGTTGACCAGTACGAGGCCAAGTTTGCAGAGCTGTCAAAGTACGTGCCGCGGATGGTCGAGCACCCGTTGGACAAGGCTAGGAGGTTTCGAGACGGACTGAAGATAGAAATCCGAGACCACTTGGTGTCGGTGAACCTGAAGGATTACAATGAGCTGTATGAGAGAGCTCAGATGATCGAGAGGCACCTTGCTGAGAAGGCAACCGCATCTGTATCGCGGTTTGTGCCTAGCAGAGACAACAGTCGGTTTGGAAAGAAACCGATGGCGGGAGGAAGGTATCCTCTTCCGCCTAATAGAAGGGACGGTGGGGAAACCGTCGCCAAGTTCGTTTGGAGGATGCGAGAATGTGTGGCAAGAGGCATGGAAATGCCCCGTGTCCCCTTTCGATGGGAGCTTGTTTCGGGTGTGGTCGGAGTGGGCCATCGAGTGAAGGATCGCCCACGCAGCCCAAGATGCCATTCACACCACGATCGCCAGTAGGACCACCGGTGGGAACGTTCGGCCAGGCATCGCATAGACCCCCTGCACAAGGACAGGTGTATGCAATCACGAGGAAAGAGGCGGAGGACACGCCTGCCGTGATTACAGGTACGATATCTCTACACGACCATGCCGCTTATGCGTTGTTTGATCCGGAGCTTCGCACTCCTTTATTGCTAAACGGTTTGTAGAATTAGTAGGATTAAGACCGAGCCGTTGGAAACGGTCTTTGTTATTTCTACTCCGTTAGAGGATTCGTTTTATCTCGCGGTAGGATATGCTAGCGTAAACCGATTATAGATGGTCGAGAAGGAATAATTGATTTGATTGTTTTAGCGATGTATGACTTTGATGTCATTATCGGTATAGATTGGCTGACTAAGCAAGGAGCTACTATGGATTGTCGGGAGAAGAGAATCCGATTTAATCCGACCGGAGCTAGTAGTTTCCGGTTGTAGGAGCCGAGGAGGGTCCTCGATTCCCTTGATTTCTTCTTTGGAAGCAACCAGGTTGTTAGGGTCAGGATGTCGAGGCTTTTTGGCGTCTGTGAGTGATACGTTGAAAGAAGGACCGAACCTAGAGGACATCGCGGTAGTACGAGATTATCCTGATGTCTTTCTAAAGGAATTGCCAGGACTACCCCCAGCCAGAGAGACAGAGTTCGTAATTGAGTTGGCTCCTGGGACGGAACCAATCTCGAAAGCACCGTACAGGATTGCGTTGTCAGAGTTGAAGGAATTGAAGGTGCAGATGCAGGAATTATTGGACAAGGGCTTTATTCGCCCAAGTGCATCGCCTCGGGGAGCGCCGCCCCGTTTGTCAAGAAAAAGGATGGTTCGTTGCGATTATGCATTGACTATAGGCAGCTTAATCAAGTGACGATTAAGAACAAGTACCGCCGCCGAGGATTGATGACTTGTTTGATCGCTTCAAGGAGCATCGATATTCTCTAAGATAGATCTAAGGACGGGCTATCATCAATTGAGAATCCGAAAGGAGGACATACCGAAGACAGCTTTCCGTACTCGTTATGGTCATTACGAGTTTACGGTAATGCCTTTTGGATTAACAAATGCCCCTGCTGCTTTCATGGATTTGATGAACCGGGTGTTTAAGGAATATTTGGATCGGTTCGTGATCGTGTTTATCGACGACATTTTGGTGTATTCGAAGAGTCCGGATGAACACGAGCAACACCTAAGGACCGTGTTGCAAACCCTAAGAAATCACGAGCTGTATGCGAAATTTAGCAAGTGTGAATTTTGGTTGGCTCGAGTGGCTTTTCTAGGCCACGTGATCTCAGGCGAAGGGATTTTGGTAGACCCGACCAAGATTGAAGCGGTCATAGATTGGCCGAGACCGACTTCAGTAACCGAGGTTCGTAGTTTTCTAGGACTGGCTAGTTATTACAGACGATTTGTGGAAAGATTCTCTTCAATAGCTATGCCATTGACACAGTTGCTGAAAAAGGACAAGAAATACGAGTGGACAGATAAGTGCGAGCGTAGTTTCCAAGAACTTAAGCATAAGCTGACTACCGCGCCAGTTTTGACTATTCCGTCAGGCTCAGGAGGATATGAGATTTTTAGCGATGCGTCATACAAGGGACTCGGTTGTGTTCTGATGCAATATGGTAAAGTGATAGCATATGCTTCCAAGCAGTTGAGGCCTCACGAGTTGAATTATCCGACGCACGACTTAGAGTTAGCAGCTATCATATTTGCGTTGAAGATATGGAGACATTATCTTTATGGAGAGAGATTTCAGATTTTCACGGACCATCAAAGTTTGAAGTATCTGTTTTCCCAAAAGGAACTGAATATGAGGCAACGCAGATGGATGGAACTTCTTAAGGATTATGACTGCGATATCCTGTACCATCCAGGCAAGGCAAACAAAGTGGCAGACGCTTTGAGTCGCAAGTCATCGGTTGCCAGTATGATGGTTCAAGAATGGATTCTGTTGGAGGGAATCCGCGATTCAGAATTCAGGCTCGAAGTATGCCATCTTTCCAGTTTAATGGCTACCCTTAAGATCGAACCTGAAATTCAAGCCAAGATTAAGGCAATGCAACCTTTGACGCCGAAATCCAAAAGATTCTCGCAAATGGACGCGACCAAGAGAAAGTCGATTTTCAAGTATCCGAGGATGGGATCTTGAAATTCCGTGGACGGTTATGTGTACCAAGCGACGCCGAAATTAAGGAGAGGTTGTTATCCGAAGCGCATCGCAGCAACTACAGTGTGCATCCCGGCAATACGAAGATGTATCAGAATCTGCGATAGTATTATTGGTGGAATGGCATGAAGCTAGACATCGCCAAGCACGTGGCGAAGTGTTTAACTTGCCAACAAGTGAAAGCGCAGCATTGCAAGCCATGAGGGTTATTGCAACCTCTTGAGATCCCTGAATGGAAATGGGAGCACATCACAATGGACTTCGTGATGGGATTACCAAGAAGTCAGCGGGGTAATGATGGGATTTGGGTCATAGTGGACCGATTGACGAAGTCGGCTCACTTCATCGCCGTACGCAAGGACTTCGCCTTGGAGAAGTATGCAGAATTGTACGTGCGACAGATTATTCGTCTACATGGGGTGCCAGTGACGATTACTTCAGATCGAGACCCTAGATTTACGGCTGCATTTTGGAAAAGTCTACAGACTTCGATGGGGGCAAAGCTACAGTTCAGTACAGCCTACCATCCTCAGACAGACGGTCAATCAGAGAGAACAATTCAGACTTTGGAGGATATGCTGAGAGCCTGTGTATTGGATTTTAAAGGAAGTTGGGAGGAACAACTTCATCTTGTGGAGTTCGCGTACAATAACAGTTATCAGCAAAGTATCAGAATGGCACCGTTCGAAGCTTTGTATGGCAGACCGTGTAGGACTTCGATTTGTTGGGACGAAGTCGGCGAGCGGAAAATTACAGGGCCAGAGTTGGTGCAGCAATCGTTAGACGCCGTCAAGATGATTCGAGAGAGGTTAAAGACGGCTCAGAGCAGACAGAAGAGCTATGGAGACAAACGACGTAGGCCATTGGAATTTCAAGTGGGCGATCATGTGTTCCTTAAAGTATCGCCGATGCGAGGTACATCGCGATTTGGAAAGAAAGGAAAACTGAGCCCAAGGTACGTAGGACCGTTCGAGATTCTAGAAAGAATCGGGAATTTAGCCTATCGTCTTGCACTACCGCCTCGACTTGCTCAAGTGTATGACGTATTCCACGTGTCGATGTTAAGGAAATACGAGCCGGACCCGACGCACGTGTTGAATTTTGAAGAGATAGAGGTGGACGACAGGGTGTCGTATGTGGAGAGACCGATTCGAATTGAGGACCGGAAAGAACAAGTGTTGAGAAGTAAAACGGTCTCCTTGATCAAAGTCATCCGGGCAAAGATCATGGCACGGAGGGAGCTACATGGGAAAGCGAAGAAATCATGAGGCGTCGGCACTCTATCTTTTTGAGGATTAGCATGTCGGTTCAAATTTCGAGGACGAAATTTCGTAAGAGGGGAAGAGTTGTAACATCCTGAAAATCGACTCAATTTAGCCCTAATTTTAATCCGATTTTGGGAACCGACTTCTCAGTAATATCATGACTAAATACTTGGACGTCACCTCATTTATTTTGGGATTTTCCGTTGGACACGGAAGCGTCGGAAAAAGGAAGAATTGGACCGAGTTTCGGGCCCGCGGGTGGGCCGGCCCAAGACCGGCGGCCCAATGGGCCTTGCACCCATTCAGCCCAGCCCAAGAGGGGCCCAAGTTGGCCCAAGTTCCCCTCCATTTCCAGCCCATGGGCTTCTCTCTTTGGCCTTTTGCTTTTGTGCCCAAGTGGGCTTTGTTTATGCTTTGTTTTTTGTTGTTTTTGATTGGTTCTTGAAGCAAGTGGCTTGCCCACTTGCCTTGGCCTTATCCAAGCCTCTAGCAGCTCCTTCTCTCTCCTCTTTCTCCCCCAAAATTCGTGCACCAGCCCAGCCCCCCTCTCTCTCCCTTTTTCTCTTCCTTTTCTCTTCCATTTCTGCTGTTTCTTGCTGTCTTTACTGTTTTCCAGCCGGAAAACAGCCTTGCCGCCGTCACCAGAGCCACCACCACCGCCCAAAGTGTAGTCCTGGGAGTTAGGAAGCCAACCGCGCATCCCTGGTCACCTTTGGTCGCCGTTAGCCGCCCGTTTCGGCCTTTTCCGCTCAGCTGCACCGGTTCCGCGTGAATAGTAACCAGCACTGTTTTTGGCCCGTTTCGCCATCGTTTGTCACTCGTTGTCGTCCCCGAGCTTACCCCTCGTAGCCCTCGTTCCCCTCTACGCGCCGGTGTCGCCGGATTTCCGATCCAAGTAAGTTAACTTCCTAATCCTTATTTAGGGGTTAATCTTGCTTAGGGGTTAATTAGTGTATTTGTGTGTTTGTGATTAATTAAGGTTGATTGGTTAATTAGGCTGGTTAATTAAGGCTTACTAGGGTTAGTTAATTGACTATAGTTAGTAATAAAGTAACTAAGGTTAATTAATTAAAGTAACTAAGGTTAGTTTTAAAGTAACCAAGGTTAGAATTTAACTATGGTTAGGTTAATTTGACCATGGTTAGGTTAATTTGTTAACCATGGTTAAGTTTATTTATATTTATTTATTTATTTAATTTCGGACGAATTTACATGTTTCACGGACATCGTTCACAAATTATCGTTCACGGGGTTACTTTTGTTCATGCGTAATCAAATTTTGATTTCAATTGATGTGTTCTTGGTTGTTATGCTTTCTTGAAGTGCCGATTGTTAATTATATGCGTGAATAATGATGAAATGCATGATCGAAGATCGAGTGGAAGTGAAAGTGTTTG
The DNA here is from genome assembly GCA_014182845.1 of Corymbia calophylla. Taxonomy (NCBI): domain Eukaryota; kingdom Viridiplantae; phylum Streptophyta; class Magnoliopsida; order Myrtales; family Myrtaceae; genus Corymbia; species Corymbia calophylla. The sequence goes on from CM024699.1 coordinate 17,834,750, forward strand.
ATTTATTGAGTTATTCCCGAGAATTAGGGAATGTACGTGATTGTTGATTGGTGGAATTTGGAATTTTGAAATTGTCGAGTGATACCGCATGACATATTTCGTGGGTTATTTTGAAATAGCATGTCGCATGAGCATGAGTGCATGAGCGATGTTGCATCCACGACCAAGCAAAAGCAAAGACAAGAATGAACTGTTTGCTGATGTGTTGCATGGTCAGATTAAAGTTGATAGCCCGGTTGAGCCGGATGACCGCCAATCCTTCGGGGTTGTGCCATGACCATTGGGTCGCCTGACAGTGGTCAGATGAAGAGTCGCGGTTGAGGCCGGGCCCATGCTCCTTATGGAATGCCGTCGGTGGGGGAGAGCCCATGACGTCGCCGTGCCTCACGGGGGAGGACGATGCCTGGTTTACGACAGTTGACCGCCAACCATAAGGTTGTGCCGTGTGGCCTGAGGGTCGTAATAATCGGAGCATGTGTGGGCAGTGTGATATGAGAAAGTTTTGTGCAATGCTCTGATTATTTGCATGCCTCTTATTGTTGTTGTGAAACGATTGACAGTTTCTGCAGGTCGCGTGTGCCAAGGTCAAGTAGGGTCGCCTATGATTGTACCTGTTTATTAAACTGTCTTCTGTGGTTATATCTCTGAGGTGGTATTGCATTGATTGCTGTATTAGGTTGTATGTTAAACTCCCGAGGCGAGCGAAGTTCCTAACCGGGGCTTAGGACTTTAACTTGCTGAGTTTATCTCAACCCGTCGTGGTTAACCTTTTCAGGACCTAGATGACGCAGTACCCGGTACGCTTCGGCACCCCGGTGGGTATGAGCACCACCGTCACTATGCGGCCCGCCTCGGGCCGTAATTTTCTGTTCAAGCACCATGTGACGACCGTGTGGGTGGATGAAGGGTCGAGGCACCATCGCGTGCCCCACGTCTTCAAGGCGTGGTTTATTCGACAGCATGGCATTCTGCACGGTCCCCTCCGAGGTTTCGATGGGCCGGCTCCTCCCGTGGGGCCGACCGAGGAGGTCCTGGGATCCCATGGACCCGGATCCCCCGACGGCGAGATCTCGCGACCCGAGGATCGAGATGAGTGATCCCTCTCGAGGAGGGTGATCCCTCCGAGGAGGAGAGTGATCCCTCCGAGGGCCGAGTAGGCCGCCGTGGCCTATTCTCCTTTGACGAGCCCTCCCCCACCTGTGTAGTGTTAGGTTAGCCAGCCGGTCCTTTTTGTGTAGGCTCGCTTTTCGCCTATAGTAAGGCGTTTGTATATGTGCTGTAGTTCGGCTAACCTTCAGATATATATAAAATACTGTTTGTCTTTCCTCTACTGCTGTTGTTGCTATCCCTGTTGTTTGGTTTGGGAGTTGTTCGTTTCCGCATGTGCTTAATTACAAGATAAAATGAATTGGTCGACGACAGTACCTGGGACGTCGTACAGTTAGACCTCAAGTAAAATGGGGTTGCCACGAGCTCGAGAGTCGGGGCGTGACACATATCACCGAAAAACCTTCTCAGGATTCCCTACTTCAACAAGCTTAATAACTGCTAATGACATACCTTTGTCAATCTTCTTAGATTCAGACTGTTGCACAGAATGCCTAGGGGATTGTTGTGCAAAATGTCTTGGGGACTCTTCTTCGGATGACTTTGTCAGATCGAAGTGTGTCTCTCCTCCTTTAATAGATCTTAGTCCTCTGCTTGCAATGCGAGAGGATCTTCTTTGTGAAGAGATTGACATCGATTTGGAAGATTTCGAAGACATTTTTGTAGAAAGACAAAGGATTTTGAGATTCGAGGGGGAAAAATGAGAGCTTTAGGGTTTACAGAGAGGGTTCGAGAAAGAGAGATGTTGCTGGTGAGAGAGAAATCGATTATTAGGGTTTCTTTATACCTTCTATATCGATGCAATGAAGAGACACGGATTTTTGGAAAGAAAAACTGTAAATGGCAATTATTCAAAATATTTTTAAAACTGTCAAAAAATAGATTCAAATAAAATAGACACAATCAATGATGCAATCAAATCATAGATTTGCAAACATTTGCAGGATAATTACTTACCTGTTTGATCATATAAGGAAATGACTTACGTGCCAAAATTTGAACTTCCAAAAGTACAAACATAATCTTCTCAGAATGTTCCAGAAGATTCTTTCTTCCATAAGATTACCTGTTACTTACCCATTGTAACATCCCGAATTTCAGTAAGCCCGAATTATTGGAAAAGGATTCAACGGGCCGAGTTTTGGAGCCAAATATTTGGGAATTTGTGCTTGAGGGGGTAAAAAGACCAAATTACCCCTTTCTAGAAGCTTGTTTGAATTTTTGTCTTGTTCTCTTTTCTTTTTATTTTTCTTTTCTTCTTTTCTTTTCCCCCATCTCCTCCGCACGTTCTCTCTCTCCCTCTCTTTTCTCTCTCTTTCCCTCACATTTCTCCCCTTATCGATGCCCTCCCCCACTTCGCCCACATTTTCCTCCTTTGACCGGTCTTCCCCTTATCTCTTTCTTCTTTCTCTCCCACTTGTCCGACAGCCCATGTGGGCATCTCTCTCTCTCTCTCTCTCTCTCTTCCGCGCAAAGCACGTTCGACCCCCCTTTGCAGCTCCTTCTTCTCTCTCTTCTTCTTCTTCTTCTTCTTTCTTTGCCGGGCCGTCGTCCTGGCTTGCCGCGCTGCCGCCACTAGAACCGACCACCACCGCAGCCTCCGCGCGCGCCGCGCCCGCCGCCGTTTCGCCGGTCTCGTCGTCCGTCGGCCCCGCGAGCCAGCTACACCGCTCTTCTCCTCCTCTTCTGGTTTGGCCAGCGCTGCCTTGTCTCCTCTGGTTCTGGTTCAAACTGAGCCGGCCAGCCAACCGCCTGGACGCCGGCAATGAAGCCGCGCCTCGCGCCGCCGGCCACCACCACCCTTCGCCGGACCACCCCGAACCGCCGCCGCCACCCCCTCCGAACTAGCTGCCACCTTCATCTTTCCCTCCTCATTTCGGTTCGGATCCGGGGTCGGGATGACCGCCCGCCGCCCGCCCGTCCTCCGCCACGTCTGGCCACCTTGGACCGCCGCTAGGCACCATCCCGAAACCACCCCAACTGCTGTTCCCCCCCTGAAACCAGCTGCACCGCCCTCCTTTTCCTCTTTCCAGCTTCTGTTTTCCCTTCGCCGGAGCCGCCGCCCGGTCGCGGAGTGGCTGGCCGCCGTCCGAGTCGCCGGACCACCCACCGGGCCCCATGCCGCCACGCCCGCCGGTTCCTCCGTTTCTCGCCCCTGCCGTGTGGACAGCCGCCCTCGGCCGAGATGCGGTCCCGGGCTGCCTCGTCCCGACGCGCTGGAAGTTCCCGGGCGTTCCCCTCGCCGCCGCCGTCGCGCTCGTGTCATCGGAATCGCTAAACCGTGAGTCGATTTCCTAATCCCTTAGTTAGGGGTTAATCTTGCTTAGGAGTAGTTTAATTAGTTTAATTATTGATTAGTGCTTTGATGATGATTATTAGTGTTTTAATATGATTGATGAAGCTTGCTTAGTGTTAATATTAATAAATATTATTATTATTATTTTTGGAATAAATAATAATTATTTATTATTTTCGGAATTATTAATTAATTAAATTAATTTATAATTTCGAATTATTAATAGTAATATTGTTATTACTATTCATTGCTGAAAATTAATTATTTTTGGAGAAAATAATTAATTGTGATTATTTATTGAAATGGTTTTAATTGAGTAATTTTTGGGGAAAATTACTATGGTCTATTTTTCCAAAGTCAATAGTATTTATATACTATATTATTAAATGAAATTGGTTTATTAAAGAATGATTTTTATTAAATGAAAGTATTTGGGTTGGATAATTAATTATGGGATGGGAAAATAAAAATAAGTATTTTGTGGGACTCGAATTATTTTATGGGAACAATCGACTATATTATGCTTCTTAAATGAGTATTTTGAGTATAATTATAGTCTATACTTATTTTTGAGATAATTGAGTATTATTGGGGAATAGTTGATTGTCGTTGTCGTGAAGACACGTATTTATTTATTATTGAATATTGAGACGTGTGTTTATTTATTATTAAATATTGAGACACCTGGTTGGGTATCGGAGTATCGTGATTTTGATTGGTCGGAATTGATTGACAGATCGTGACTTGAAGTTGTTCCCAAGAGTTAGGAACGTGCGTGATTGAATGCGATTGGAAATTGAATTTTGGAAATTGTCGAGTGAGATCGCATGACATGTTGCGTGAGTTATCTGAAATGGCATGTCGCATGAGCATGGGCGATGTTGCATTCACGACAGAGCAAAGATATAAATGGATTGCTTGATGATGTGTTGCATGATCACATTAAATGAGGGAACCCGGCGTTGCCGGAAGACCGCCAATCCCTATGGGGTTGTGCCGTGGCCAGTGGGTCGCCTGACTTCGGTCGGATGCCTGACAGGGAGGGGTTCTATGTGGGATCGCGGTATGGAGGCGGGTCCCGGGCCTCTGTCAGTAGCGAGACTGCGGTAGTGGGCGGGTCTTGTGCTCCTTCGGGAATGCCGTCTTGGGAGTGAGCCCTTGACGTCGCCGTGCCTCGAGGTAAAGAGGACGAAGCTGGTTTAGCCAGGAACCGCCAACCATAAGGTTGTGCCGTTGGCCCAGGAGGGGGCGTAATAATCGGAGCATGTGTGGGTGTGAGACATGAGAAAGTGTGAGATGCTCTGATTATTCGCATGCTCTTAATGTCGTGATGATTGAATTGACAGTTTCTGCAAGCTGCGTGTGCCAAGGCCAGGTAGGGTCGCTTGTGTTTGCATCTGCTTATTGAACTGTCGTATGATAATACTGCTTGAGATGTGGTATATGTTGTTTGCCGGAACTAGGTTGCATGGTTAGATTGCTCCCAAGGCGAGCGAAGTTCCTAACCGGGGCTTAGGACTTTGACTTGCTGAGTTTATCTCAACCCGTCGTGGTTAACAATTTTCAAGTCCGTAGGATAGTGGATCGACGCGTGTTACGGCTCGTGGCCGTCTTTGAAGGGAGTAGATTAACCATGGCTTGTCGGTTTCATTGGCTCGTTAGGAAGATGCCCGTGGTAAGGGCTTGTACTTGTAAACTTCCTAGGGTTAATCGCTTAGTTAATAAAGCGATACTTTTGATGTGTTCTTGTTGGGTTTTCCCGCTATCCCTATTTTTGTAATTGACCGGGATTGTGTTTCGCTTCCGCATGCGTTTAATTAAAAGATAAAAATAACGGTCGGCGATGGATCCTGGGGAGTCACAAATCAAATGACCGCAAGAGAACAGGGGTTGCCGCGTGCTCGAGGGTCGGCGCGTAACACCCATCTTCACCAGACTTTAAACAAATGGATTAGTAATATTTAAATTATTGCAAATAAATTCAAATGTACCTTTCTCCAACGGTTTAGTGAATATATCTACCAACTGATTCTTTGAATAAATAAATTTGACATTTATTTCACCATTTTGCACATGGTTCCTTATGAAATGATGTCTGATTTCTATGTGCTTTGCTCTTGAATGAAGAATAGGGTTCTTAGTTAGATTGATAGCATTAGTATTGTCACACCGTATTTTAGTGCAAGCCTCTTCCTTTCCGTAGTCTCTTAATTGCTATCTGATCCAAAGAACCTGTGAGCAACAGCTACCAAGAGCGACATATTTTGTTTCTGCAGTAGAGAGTGCCACAATGTTCTGCTTCTTCGAGAACCATGAAACTAATATCTGTCTCAGAAGTTGACAAGTTCCAAATGTACTTTTTTTGTCTACTCTGCATCCAGCTAAGTCAGCATCTGAGTATCCTATAAGTGTAAAGTTTGTTCCTTTGGGATACCACAGACCTAGCTTTGGATTAGTAGCAATATATTTGATGATACGTTTTACCGTGGTAAGATGTGTTTCTCTACGATCCGCTTGAAATCTGGCACACATGCACATACTATATAATATATCAGGTCTAGAAGCAGTAAGGTATAGAAGAGATCCGATCATGCTTCTGTAAGTCTTCTGGTCAACTTTCTTTCCCTTTTCATCCTTGTCTAGTTTAGTGGAGCTAGACATTGGAGTTTCAGTCTTTTTATAGTTTTCCATACCAAACTTTTTGATCAAGTCTCTTGCGTATTTCTCTTGGAAAATAAATGTTCATTCTTTTGTTTGTTTGACTTGAAGACCTAAGAAGAATGTTAGTTCTCCCATCATGCTCATCTCGAATTCTTCCTGAATAGACTTAGAAAATTTCTTGCACAAGAATTCATTAGAGGAACCAAAGATTATTTCATCGACATAAATTTTTGAACAAGTAGAATATCCTCACCTTCTCTTTTAATAAAGAGAGTAGTGTCTACCATACATTTTTTAAAACTGTTGCTTATTAGGAACTTGTTGAGTCTTTCATACCAAGCGCGGGGTGCCTGCTTCAATCCATACAGTGCCTTTTTCAATTTGTATACATGATCTACCTTTCTCGGTTCTTCAAAACCTGGAGGTTGCTCGACATAGACTTCTTCTTGTATAAACCCATTTAGAAAAGCACTTTTGACATCCATCTGGAATAACTTGAAGTTATGGCAGCATGCATAAGCAAGCAGCAGTCTTGTGGCCTCCAATCTGGCTACAAGTGCACAAGTCTCATCATAGTCTATTCCTTCTACTTGTGAGTAACCTTTGGCTACTAGCCTCGCTTTGTTTCTGGTTACCCTTCATTGATCATCTACTTTGTTTCTGAATACCCATTTTGTTCCAATGATTGTTCTTTCCTTAGGTCTGGGTACTAATTCAGCTTTCATTTGCAAGAGTTTTATCTACTCCTTTTAGCTCGATTTCATAAATGAGTGCCAATACGTTTGTTTCTTCCTTGTTCCTTGATCTAGTTCAAATTCCTTCATTAATGTTCCCAATTACCAAATGTTGAGGATGACTAGATTTATGCTTCCAGTTTTTGTGGGGTAAGTACATTAGGAGTGCCATAACTTTCGTACGGCGCTCACTTTGGTGCCAAAACTTTTTTTTCGCTCACTTGAGTGCCAAATTTGAGCGAAATCGTTCACTTGAGTGCCAATCCACCAGAAAAGCTGACGTGGCGCCAGAGAAGCTGACGTGGCACCGGAAAACAATTTTTAATTTTTTAATTTTTATTTTTTTTTTTTTTAGGCCGGCGAGGGCCACCGTTGACCCTCGCCAGCCACCAAACTCTTGCCCAAATTGGGCAAGGGCCCTTCGCCGTTGGCCACGAAGGCCCTAGGTGAGGTCGGCGAGGCCATCGAAGGCCCTAGGTGAGGCCGGCAAGGCTGTCAACGGCCTCACCTACGGCGGCGACGGTGAAGGCCAAGTGGCCCTTGCTCAGATCTGGCCCTAGGCAAGGCCGCTATGGCCCTCAGCAACCATGGGGAGGCCGCAACAGCCTCACCCAAGGCCTTCGTAGCCAACGGCGAGGGGGCCCTCACCCAATTTGGGCAAGGGTTCCGCAGCCAACGAGGGCCAACGATGGCCCTTGCCGGCCCTTAAAAAAAAAAAAAAAATCAAAAAATTAATTAAAATATTAAAATATTGTTTTCTGGCGGCCACATCAGCTTTTCCAGTGGATTGGCAATCAAGTGAACGTTTTTTAAAACTTGTGGCACTTAAGTGAGCGAAAAAAAAGTTTTGGCACCGAAATGGGTGTCGTACGAAAGTATTAGCACTCCTAGTGTTCTAAGCCGGACCCCAGTTTTTGTTGTATTTCTCACTATCTTCATGCTCTTCAGATATTTGAGTTGAATCCTTTTGGGTCAGAATTTGTTCCTGTGGATCTTCTATGACTTCTTTTTGAGGAGAATCAAATTATCTGCTGTATACAGACTTTTCAAGGTCTGTAGTAGGTTCTGGGTCTTCGAATGTAGTTTGATTCTGTTGAGTCTGATCTCATTCCAGAAACTTCACATTCATAGATTCTTCCACAGTTTGAGTATTCTTGTTGAATACTCTGTATGCCTTGCTTGTGATTGAGTATCCTAGAAATATTCCTTCGTCTGATCTTTCTTCAAACATACTCGAATGGTTATTTGCATTTTTAAGAATAAAACATTGGCAACCAAATATATGGAAATGTTGCCAAATTTATGGAAATAAGAGACAATTGGTTTTCTTCCTTTATAAATTTCATAGGGAGTTTTCTTAATAATAGGCCTTAGGAAAACTCTATTAATGATATAGCAAACTGTAGAAACTACTTCTGCCGAAAAATGAGTGGCTACTTTGCTTTCAATTAGCAAAGTTCTAGCCATTTCTTATAATGATCTATTTTTCCTTTCTACAACTCCATTTTGGTCTGGAGTGTAGGGCGAGGAGAAAATATGTTGAAGACCATTTTTGTCACGGGAATCTATGAAATCTTGATTTTCAAATTCTCCACCATGATCTATTTTAATGCTAGAGATGGTATAACCCTTCTCGTTCTGAACTCTTTTCGCAAATTTTGAAAAATAAAAGAAGGTTTCCCCTTTATTATCAAGAAAGAACACCCAGGTAAAACGAGAGTAGTCGTCTACAATAACTAGACAATATTTCTTACCTCTTATGCTTTGGGTCCTTATTGATCCAAAAAGATCCATATGAAGAAGCTGTAGAACACAATTAGAAGAAACATGTTTTATTGATTTGAAAGAGTTTCATACCTGTTTTCCTAGAGTATATGCTGAACATAGTTCTGACTTTTTGTAGCTTAAGGAAGGTAGTCCACGAACAAGCTTCTTAGTAAATAATTTCGAAATCTGCTTCATATTGACATGACCTAGCTTACAGTGCCAAAGATTAGCTTCATCTTGGACTGAAATGAGACATTTAGCAGTATCTTCATTTATGTCCAGAAGATAAATGTTTCCATGTCTTCGTCCAGTAAATGACTAAGATGAATCATGACTGGTTCCAGAACATATATTCTGCTTGAAGTTTATTCTGAATCCAGTATCACATAGTTGACTTATACTCAGAAGATTGTAGTTAAGCCCTCTAACTAGGGAGGCGTTGCTGATGATAAGACTTCCAATCTGAACTGATCCAAGTCCAGTAATTTTTCCTTTACTATTGCCTCCAAAGGAAACAGTTCCTCCTTTTATTTTTTCTAATCCTATGAACATTCTTGAATCTCTAGTCATATGCCTCGAACATCCACTGTCTAAGTACCATTTCTTTTTGCTTCTGATACTAGCCTGCAATCAAAAAACATTCTCAAGTTTTCTTTGGTACCTAGACTTTCTTGGGTCCATGAGAGTTAGTAGTATAAGCTTTGTTATCCAATTCCTCTGAATAGGTCTCCAGACTTTAGGGCAATTACTCTCAAAATGTTATGTTTTTCCACAATTAGAACATTTGAGGTTGCTTCGACCAATAGGTTTAACAAAGTTCTTTTGAAAATGATTTTTGTAGACTTGTCGAGAGGGTCTCTGTTTGAGTCTCTCCTTAACTTTTGGAAAATCTATTATAGAATCATTTTCCTTATTATATCCAAGTCCAAACTTGTTATAATGAGAAATTTAAATGGAAAGTGTATGCTGCAAGGTTTTTGATCTTTTTGAAAATTTTGTAGTAATATCCAGAAATTCCTTTTTAAGGGAATCATTCTCCTTTAAAAAAGAATCTCGACTTTCTTTTGTTTCCAAAAGTTCTTTTTGCAAATCTTCAAACTTTTCTTTTTGACAAAAATTTTGTTGTCTCAGCTTGTAATTTTCCTTTTTTCAGTTCGGAGATCTTCTTAAGAGTGGATTTTAGATTTAAACAAAGTTCATTTATATAATCTGAAACTTTAACGGGTATTTCAAAATGACTAACCTCAACCTCCTTGTTTGAGTCTGAATTGGATTTTGAGTCTGTTCCAAAATCTGAGTCTGAGTCTGAGTGTGCCATTAGACAGGTATTACCATATTCATCTTCGCTTTCTTTGCAGTCCGTGTCACTCCAAGTTTCAGCTTTCAAGGCCTTTTTGTATTTCTCATACTTTCCTTTCTTATTTTTTCAGAGTAGGACAATTTGGTTTTATATGTCCCTTCTTCTTGCATTTGAAACAGATTACATCTTTAACAGAGTCTTCTTCATCCATTGTTCTTCTTTGTCTAGACTGTCTAGATTGCTTCTTGCCATTGAACTTCTTCCCTTTCTTGTTTAACTTTCTAACCTTTTTGATCAATAGGGCAAGTTCTTCGTCATCCATTTCATTCTCAGAATCTGTGTCATCAGAATCAACATTAGATTTCAAGGCAATTGATTTCTTACCCCTTGACTCAACTTCATCATTCATTTGTTTAGCCTCATAAGATTGTAAGGTTCCAACGAGCTCATCAACAAATAAGGGTGAGATCCTTAGTGTTTCATGTATAGAAGTCTTCACATTATTCCAGTCATTTGATAGACCTCTCAAAAGCTTATTAATTTTCATTGGTCTTGAGATTGGTTGACCTTGATATGCAAGCCCATTTACTATTTCAGTAAATCTGCTAAACATATCTCCAATGGACTCTCCCGGTTTCATTTTGAAGGATTCATATTGACTAAGCAGAATATTGACTTTGGTTTCCTTCACTCGATCCGTTCCTTCATAGGTGACATACAGCCTATCCTAGACTTCTTTTGTTGTTTCACAAGAAGAAACTCGATTATATTCATTTGAAGATGCACAGTAAAAAGAATAAATAGCTTTTGCATATAATGCTTCTCTTTTTGTCAGTTCTTCTTTTGAGAGAGTGGTCGAAGGTTCTGTTGATTTTCCATCATCCTTCTTTGTAGCCTTTCCAGATTCAGCATTGGGATCAATTCCTTTTTCGACAACATCTCATTCCTGAGGATCCTTTGATCTGAGAAAAGCTTTTATTTTGTTCTTCCATATGTTGTACTCTTTTCCATCAACGTATGGTGGTCGAGTGTTGCTTTGTCTCTCAATCAAACCTGATGCAAGAATACTAGCCATAGAAGATACTTAGCTCTGAAGTAAGAAACACTTCAATATACCAAGCACGAGGCTCTGATACCAATTGATATTGTTAGTACCGACACCTAGAGGGGGGTGAATAGGTGTAAACAAAGTTTATGCACTAAAACTGTAAATACGAAGTCTGATAGTAATAGATTCAGAATTTAAGAATTGAACATAGTCTGGATGAGATAGACTTTTGTTGTATGCAATCGAAAATAAAAGAGTACTTACGCCGTCAGCCAATAGGCTGAATTTCACTATGTGATCGAAAATGGTTACACGTTCTTGAGTGTAAGTACTCAACGATAAGATCTCTCACTAAGTCACTCTTCTTTGCAATACACTTTGGATTACTTGGTTTTTGCACTTTCATAGACAATTTAGTGAAGAACAGAATCAGACTTTGGAATTTTGTATTCTCTCTTACTTCTTCTGGCCGTATCTCCTCCTTATATACCTTTCGGACTAAAGCTAGCCGTTGGTTATCACCATGAAGGATTTCCCTTCCTTTTCCTTTCTTGGACAGACTTCATAAGGAAAGATTTCCTGACCGTTGAAGACAGATTGAATTCCATTTGATTCTAGTCGCCCATACAAACAGAATCTAGGTTTCCATAAGTGTTCCATCCTTATTTGGAAATTATCTTGTTGATTGATCTTGTTAATCGATTTGATTAGCAAAATCAATATGAGTACGGTAAGTGAAATTCATAGCCGTTGGTGATCTTATCCTCGTTTTAGTCCTTGAGGTTCGTTCTGGGTCCCTGACAAAATGAGGTTCTGCGTCTGTTTGTGCCTTCTTCTGTAAAGAATAGACTTTGCAGAATATGTCAACACATGAGTCTTCTTCCACAGTTTGTACTAGAAGTGTTGCTTGTTTAAAGACATAGAAAGTTTTGTTAGCATTAAAACTAGGAGTTTTCTCAACACATAATACATTAAGACTCAGGCATATTTTTACACGTCAGTGCATATTCTCAAAACACGAACACACACGGGGCACAAAGTTACGCTGGCACGTGAAATGACGAGGGAATTTTCTTGATTACGTATCAAATATAATCGAAATTGCATCAACTATAGTTGGATATCAATTGATAAGTATTCTAATGACTTAATTGAAAATTGTGGTATCAAAACGGCGTCATGGAGACATTGACCCACCCTACACACAACTAAAGACTGATGGCAAATGAACAATGCTTTCACACATGCGCCTCCAAGTCGGCTTAATATTCTTAAATTGACTGGTGATGAATCTATTTTAAAGAAAAATTTTGAGTTTTGTCATAACTCTGAAACTTTTTTCCTATGACGTAGTTGCTCTTCAATGAAACAGGCCCCGATTCCGCAAGCAAAGACAAGATGCCATGATGATTGCTGGTGTCAACGCATCCATCTCTCACAAACTCGCGGGTGATTTTGACAAGGGTGGCTTGTTGGCCGCCAAGAATGACCATGGGCATGGGGTTAGGGTTTTGCAGACATGTGAGTGAAGCAGAGACAACAAGGGGAAGATCAAGGCTTTGGAGCGAGGAATGAAGAAATGTGCAAAGGTCAAGGAAGGAACTAGAAAGGATTTCCCTAGAGTTAAAATCACCTCGAAAAGAAATCAAGCAAGAGGAAAGGCTAAAATATTAAGCCTTGACGTGTTCAAAGTGATCTCCACCTTAAAAGGCGTGTAGTGAGGGCTATAGAAATATCTACTCTCACGCTAGCCGGCCCCATCCGAACGTTCAGCCAATTTTTGCGATATTAATTTGTCAGCCCATGAATAAATTGCCATGGTTGATACATCAGCATGCGCTTACTGATTCTTATTCAACATTGGCTGCTCTTTGGTTAGTCCAAGAAATAATAAAATATATCAGCGATCGATCCACCAGCACATTTCTTGTCTGGATGCATTGCAAGTCGCTGTCCATGTCCTATTATAAATTTAGAGAATCATCCCAATATATCTGCTCATTATATTCATTTACTAGTGAAAAAAGAAGAAGCAAATATATGTAAAAATTAGGTGTCACCGAAAGTTGTTTCGACCTGCTCTCCACTATAGACTATATTTATTATGGGTGTAATTTAATACTGTTTGCTGCTCTTTGGTTTGTCCAAGAAATATTAAAAGGAGAAGGAAGCACCACAGGGCCTACAGGGTCCTCATCTACTTCCCCTAAGGTGTTGGGATATCAAGCCGCTTAACTTTTTGGTTTATAATTGTCTTGAAGGCTTTATATATATATAAAGATTTTAGAATACGTTGATGATGCAATATTTGAATAATAAAATGAAGTTTATATGTGTGATTCGATAACACTTAACAGGCTAAAAGTGAGAGGGTGAATTTCCAGGTGGGATTAAGAACATAAATATATTCAATCTAATGGAAAATAATTAACAAAGGAAAGGAATTTTTTTTTTTTTTGGGTTGGTAGAAAAGGAAAGTTCAACGGTGCAGCCACCGTCCTGATATTACGACCACTTATTTTTATTTTTGTTTTTATTTTTTTCATTGCTTCTACGTCAAAACTTGTGCTTTCTTCTTCTTCCTGGGCGGGATCGCCTTGGATACTCCTTTGCATTAAAACTTCCACCACATCATAAATGTATGGTTAGTGGTCCGATATTAATTTGTCACTCCATGAATAAATTGCCATGGTTGATACATCAGCATGCGCTTACTGATTCTTATTCAACATTGGCTGCTCTTTGGTTAGTCCAAGAAATAATAAAATATATCAGCGGTCGATCCACCAGCACGTTTCTTGTCTGGATGCATTGCAAGTTGCTGTCCATGTCCTATTATAAATTTAGAGAATCATCCCAATATATCTGCTCATTATATTCATTTACTGGCGAAAAAAAAAAGCAAATATGCGTAAAAATTAGGTGTCACCGAAAGTTATTTCGACCTGCTCTCCACTATAGACTATATTTATTATGGGTGTAATTTAATACTGTTTGCTGCTCTTTGGTTTGTCCAAGAAATATTAAAAGGAGAAGGAAGCACCACAGGGCCTACAGGGTCCTCATCTACTTCCCCTAAGGTGTTGGGATATCAAGCCGCTTAACTTTTTGGTTTATAATTGTCTTGAAGGCTTTATATATATATAAAGATTTTAGAATACGTTGATAATGCAATATTTGAATAATAAAATGAAGTTTATGTGTGATTCGATAACACTTAACAGGCTAAAAGTGAGAGGGTGAATTTCCAGGTGGGATTAAGAACATAAATATATTCAATCTAATGGAAAATAATTAACAAAGGAAAGGAAAGTTTTTTTTTTGGGGGTTGGTGAAAAGGAAAGTTCAATGGTGCAGCCACCGTCCTGACATTACGACCACTTATTTTTATTTCTATTTTTATTTTTTTCATTGCTTCTACGTCAAAACTTGTGCTTTCTTCTTCTTCCTGGGCGGGATCGCCTTGGATACTCCTTTGCATTAAAACTTCCACCACATCATAAACGTATGGTTAGTGGTCTGAATAATGAATTACTTATTTTTATTCTAGCTTGGCAAGGTTGAATTATTGGCGATTGCCAACTGGTTGGATAAGATAAACCAAACCAATAAAGAAGTTCTTTCCATTGTGCTCGAGTAAAAAATGAATATATATTGATAATTTTTTATGATCCTCGATAGTCCACACGAGTTAATAACATAAATTTTTAGCATATGAAGGCAACGACACTAAGCACGTGGTTGTGGTTCCCACTAAATGAATTACTAATTCATATGTAGCTAGACAAGTTTGAGTATTTGGTGCGATTCTAGTTGCCATCTGATTCCATTATATAAATCAAACCACAAGAATTTAGCAACAAGAAGGCATTTCCTATTTCCGAAGACGCATTCTGACTCTCTTTTTTCTCCGTCAGACTAGAAAGCAAAAATCAAGGGAAGAGTCGGAGCAAAAGCGAAATGCATCGTCTCATTTTTGGGCGTTCTTTCGCCGCGCAAATGGCACTGATCCTTCTCCCCGGGCTTGTATTCTATTTTCTCAATAAGAAGAAAGCTAGTGCGCGTGGAAATGTGGAAGATGTTGATAATGGCGCATCTAGTTCGATGACTGCGCCGACAGAAGGTAATTCCGGTGGATCTATTTTGTCTCCAACGGAAACTAGTTCCGATGCATCTAGTTCATCTTTGTCAGAAACTAATTCCGGTAGATCTAGTTCATCTTTGATGGAAACTAATAACGGTGCATCTAGTTCATCTCTGATAAAAACTAAATCCGATGGTTCTTTTTCGTCTCCGACGGAAACTACAGAAACTAAATCCGGTGGATATAGTTCGTCTCCAACATTAACTAATAACTGTGCATCTAGTCCGTCTCTGACAGAAACTAATAGCAGCCCATCTAGCTTTTCTACGATAGAAACTAATTCTAGTGGATCTAGTTTGTCTTTGACAGAAGTTAATAACATTGCATCTGGTTTGTCTTCGACAGAAACTAACAACGTTCCATCTAGTTCATTGACTGAAACAACTGAAAACAGCTACGAGGTGTTCTTGAGTTTCAGAGGCCTAGATACTCGATATGGCTTCACTGATCACCTCTATCATGGGCTCTGCAATGTCGGAGTTAAAACTTTTAGAGATGATGACGAGCTTAGCCAAGGCGAGGAAATCAGACCACTGCTTATGGCAGCCATCATGAGCAGTAAGATCTTAATTCCCATCTTCTCCAAGAATATGGTACAAGCAGTTGGTGCCTAGATGAACTGGTTCAAATAATGGAGCGCAAGAGTAATAATGGGCAAATAGTGTTGCCTATATTCTACAAAGTGAAACCAGCTGATGTACGATATCAAACCGGGAGGTTTGGAAAGGAATTTCATAAGCGTGAGAGTCGTTTTGCAAGAGGTCTTCTTTTGACCCAACAACTTTAGAGAAATGGAAGAAAGCACTCAATGAAGTTAGCACCTTGAAAGGATTCGTAGACGATGGGTAAAATTTCTCACCAAAACATTTTCTATTTTCTTTTAATATGTGTTGTTGTTTACTAGTTGTTTGATCCTCACCTGCTTCATTTTACGTTCTTTTTTTATATATAAAAAAACAGTAAGATCTTGCTGGCAATAAGATCCTTCGATGCATGAGTTCCATAAGTTATTCTTTCTTTTTTACGTTTTTTCTTTAATGATATTAACCAATCTAATTTTAGATTTTATTATTACGATCTCATTTTCTTGAATAATAAGATTTTTTGAATGAATTTTTACTCTTATAACCGTAGATTTTGAAACATTGTGCCATTTTTTTCATGTTTATAATGTATGCTACATTAATCTTTGTCACAAAATTTTTAAATTACTTATTTATTTAAGATTAATAGTACAATTTATCGGTGATTTTTATTTAAAGTTCATCACATCATATGCCGTGCATGCTGATTATCAAAGCCATCATTATTTATCTTCCCAAGTTCCATTTATTAAATCATGAAAATCGTTGATTAGTTGCTATTAAAATTATCTTACAAAATAAATGTTTCATTGATTATATATGATGATGGTAAATATAAAAAGGGGAAAAATTATACGTTTATTTAAATTTCAATGCATTTCCTTTCTTCAGCAAGTAATTTCTATCTCATACACCCAATGAATTGAAGCAATGTTCTTATTTTTGGTAAAAATTATTCTTCTACTTCCCCATAAAATCGATATTAGATCAATTGATATCATAGAACATAGATAGTTAAAAAGGAAATAAAGTACAACCTGTTATCAGCCCTAGACCCAATGAAAACAGATAAGAACACCAATTTAGAATGATACTAAATTCACAACTAAGTAGAAACTTGCAAGCGTGTAGAATGGTGCAAACAAGGAAAAATCCCCTCAATTGCCTTCAGGTAGTTCACAATATCACACACCATCCTCTTGCATCAAAAGTTATGACATGTTTATTGATTGATTGCTAACTCTTATACTGGGCTGGCTTATTAGATTTTTGCTTATTCAAACGCTCTACAAAATTTTAAAGTCACATACACATCATCTCTAGCATAGTTAACAACAAGTTTTAAATTTGGTTCAAATCCATAATATATACAGCATTCAAGATTCACAAGCAATACCCTTGATTTCTTTTGCCTTAATAAAATATGTTGGAATTGTTATGGTTAGAATGATCATTTAGAGGGGGTGAATAGGTGATATTACGGAAAATAGAGAAATTTAAAATTAATATTTCAACAAAACAACTTCTAGTGACAAATGTGCAGTGGTCAAATCTTACCAATGTGCAAGTGTTTCTATCTATCAAAAATAAAAAGAGTAGGGATAGAAAAATGCATGCAAATGTTTATAGTAGTTCGGCTTTAACAAGTCTATGTCCATTCTCTCACACTAATTGCCTCTTGGCTAGATTCCACTATTTGAACCAATCAAAGGTTACAAGATCTTAGTAATAATTACTCAAGCTCGTGTCATCAACTTCTCATACACTCTCAACCTCTAAGTGATCACATAGTATAACTCATAGAGAAAAATGTATTTGATTGAAAATACTCTTTAGAACTTTTTCTAAGCTTTGATTCTTGTTGCTTTTGCATTCACTCTTCCACTTTGAGACCTCCTTATATACTTCTCCCTATCCAAGCTACTTGTTGGACATAATCTTCGGAGGATCATCCAGCCAATCTTCCCGTTGGCTTAGACCTTGTTTAGAAAATCTGATTGCTTCCGTGTTACCAAGAATAAAACTTTCCTAAGATACTACTGTCCATGTAGCTATTCAGGTTTCTATAAGTCGAGCATTTTGATTTATCCCCTCTATTTCAATGTTCCAAATCTGTGAAAGATTTTGAGAGATTTTGTGGAAGATTTTTTTTTTAAAACTCCTTATTTATAAGGCAAGTGGTCCAGTCAATATCCATTAGCATTGCATAAGTGTATCAGCTCCTTCCTAGCCATTAGATATAACATATATGGAAGGAAATAATTCTACTTTGACCAAGTTTCTAATTGATAAAATCTGATGGTATCATATCAGACTTTCCTCTTGAAAAACATTTATCATCATAGATCAAGTCTATTTCAACAGATAAGTTTGTTAATCTTCAAAACCTCTTTAGGAAATGTTTTCTCAACAATCTCCCTTTTTTGATGATGACAAGACTTTCGGAGCATAACTTTCATAGTTTTAAAAAGTATTTGGAAATGAATAGCTCTATTATAGTTGTATTTGAAAATAAGTGCAATCCAACTATATAAGTATTTCAAGTTGAGAGAATTTGAACAAACTTCTTATAGAAATGATACTATGAATTTAAAAGATATAGGATAATAATGTTTATAACAAATCCCTTCATATTCTTTGCTCAGAGTCTTCAAAAACCAGCTGAGAAAAACTTGTTATTACAATATCTAAACTTGCAAGTTCAACAAGCTTTGCTAGGCTCCTTGTATAATAATAATTACAAACCACAATAATCAAACCATAATATAAGCAATCCATAATAATTAGCATCCATATGTGCTCAAACCAAACAAAATATAACACATTACAAACCACACTTAAACATCCAATCAAAAATCAATCCATACTAAGAAAAAATAATAAACTGATAAAGAAGTTATTTTGAGGAGGTTGGTTGATTTGGATCAGCAATGGATTGAGAAGTGGATGGTTGATCCAGATTTGGTAGAGGAGAAGGTGAAGTTTCATCTAGAGGTAGCATCACCAAAGGAAAATAGTGCAAATTTGCCACAATACATTCTAACTTTTTCAATCTTTGTCGATTGCAATTTGGAAATCTTGCAATTGAGTCCCAACAAGCAACTTTAGATAAATCCTATCCTCAGTATTATCAACAATAGGAGTAATGACATGATTTGTCTCCATAACAACCCTAACATCCTCACTTCCCTGTTCCCTAGCATTAAGCTCCCTCTATCTCTAAACTTCCTATGTTTGTGACTCCTACACATTTTGGTTATCCTTATAATCAAGGATAATATCAATTGGAACTTGCTCACTAGTAGGAATAGTGCTTGAGTCTCAGCAGGAACATTTGAGACAATTTGAACACTTTAGTCATCCTAAGCACCAGTAAAAATAATATCTAGCATGTTAATGTCAACTTGTTCTTTTGCAGCAATAGGGATATTTGGAACAACTAAAACTTCATCGGCTTTTTCACCAAATACTTCAGCAGTATTTGCTAGAATGTTTTTGAATGGGGGTTCTTCTAGATCTTCTTCTTCATTTGAATGTCCACTCTAGTATTGTTTGTCCTTCTTTCTCCCTTTGAATTTCTGCCATAACCTGAGAAAGGATATTTTATATTTCATCAGTGCTTTCAGTAAGGTTAGTAATTACCTCAATATCATTTTCTCCTTCGTTGACAGTGATATTGACAGGAGCATCAATAGGAACATCAATAGGCTCTCCAGTAATAGATTTTCTTGTGTCAATGTAATTACCTACTTGCTGTTGATATGAAGGATTCTCTATTCCATCATCTTCTTCGACTTCCTTTACCACATCCTCATCATCCTTGTCACTAGGTTGATAAGCATCGATTCAGATTTTCTAAATCATCATAGATTATTCAGCCTCCCTTACATTTAGTTCTTCTATGAATTTTGCAGCCAACCTTGCCAATAGGGTTTGTGGACCTATTTTTCAAGCAAAGGTTCTCCTTCTTTTTGTAGGTGATGAAGCAATTTCCGAAATGCTGTCATGAACATCAATTTTCACAAATCTTCCTTTGTTGTCCTTCCACCCTTCATTAGAAAATCTATAGCTCATTTTCCTTATTAGATTTTCTCTCACATCCATCACAGGCAATTGCATTGTCTTCAACCTATCTAATATCTCAATGTTCAAATCATAAAACATTTTTGTTGATCAAAGAACCATAAGGCAGTTGCCATTACATATGAAGAATTACCAAGATGTGTGAGAGAAAATTTCTACTCATTCAAAATAGTCCATATCAACTTAGCCTCATACCTTGAAACATCGGTCTTTGAAGATCCTTTTGGTCTTAGATAGTTAATAATAACCTTGTGAAGAATTATTTGCTTCAAAGGGAATATGTTGGGAGACACATGAGACTTATTTTTTTTGGAAAAGTTAGGAATTCCAAAGATTGTTGCATATGAAACATCAGGGTCTATTTTAATAGTCTCAAACTCTAAATGCCTTACTCCTAGAATTTTTGCCAAGTCTCATGCTTCCAACAAATATGACTTATCACCAAAAGTGAACTCAATTGTATTAGTGGAATAAAATGAGAAACTTGAGTAAAATTATGCAGTGAAGGCAGGATATGTTGGAAACTCTCGAGTGCAAAAATCAATCATCATCAACTTATCAAAGTACTACTTTATTTTAATCCCAGATGATTCAAAGAAATCGAAATTCACAGTTCTTTGACTTATAACATCTCTTCGCATCAGGGAATTAAAATACTCCAAATGTTTCTGTAGACTTAATAATTTTTCCAACATGACTACCTTCAAGCACATACATTATGATTCTCCTTTTAAAGTTCACAAAAAGTTTCTCATCATTATCACCCTTTTTACTTTTGTCAAAATCAGGTTTTCTTCTTGATGCAAAAGTTTCTACCACCTTTTCTTTTCCTTTTCTATTTTGAGCACTTATAGTATTGGAATCTCTAACATTTAAAGGTGAGATGCTCCTAATGGGATCTGCAAACATCTATTCTAGGGCTTCCTCACTTTCAAATCCATGTTTAGCCCAAAGACTCTTAATGACATCCTCATTTCCTCCCAAACTTTTGAGAGACCCACTTGCAAATTTTAGTTGAAGAAATTGAGAAGAAGTATCGCTAACTATTCTTCCAACACTATCTGAAGAATTGGAAAGCTTGATATGATCAATGCTTCCTCTTTCTCCCGACTACATTGCTATAATTCTATTTGACCTTTGAGAAGCAGAGGGTCTAGGTTTGAATTTTGGTGCCACTGAACTGTTTGAACAAAAAAATATTGAAACTTTTTAATGGAGATGGAAGGATTTTGTAGATGGAGGGCTTTGGGATAAGTTTTGCATAAGAGAGTTTCTAGGTTTATGAGATTTCTTGAGGAAGAAGTGAAGAAAAAAGAAAGGAAGAAAAATCTTTTAAAGAAAATGAACCAACGCCAGTAAAATCAATGAAGCAATTTCCAAAAGAAATTTAAAAATAAGATCCGATTTTTAGGATAAACTATAAAGCAGTTACCAAAAATTTCACACAAATTCCGAAAATAATTAATTTAAATAAGACAATAAATCATATATGTTGATTTTACCCCCAAAATTTGAATTGGTAGTTACTTGTTAATCTTTTGACAATCTTCTTTCAAATGATACCTGTCTTAAGCATTTTGAGCAAACAAATTAATAACACCCAATTTATTGCATATAAAATCAAATGCTTTCTTTTCAAGGGGTTTAGTAAAAATATTAGCTAATTGATTTTTGGAATCAACGAGTTGAATATTTACATCACTATTGTTTACATGATCCCTGTCTAAAGTGATGCTTGATCTCAATGTATGTCGCTCTAGAATGAAAGATTGGATTCTTCATCAGATTTATTGCACTTGTGTTGTCACATTTGATTGTCATATTTGAATTTATGATCCCATAATCCTTCAGTTGTTGTTTCAACCAAAGAATTTGAGTGTAGGAACTTCCCAATGCCATGTACACTACTTCAGTAGTTGACAAAGCAACGGTTGATTGCTTCTTCGAATACCATGACACAAGCATGTTGCCTAACATCTAACAAGTTCCAGAAGTGCTTTTACTAATTTATCTTGCATCCTACAAAATCTACATCAGAATTTTCAGATAATACAAACTCCGATCTCTTAAGATACCAAAATCCTAGAAATTGGTTAGTATTAACATATTTAATAAGTCTCTTTACTGCAAATAAATGTCATTTCTTAGGATATGATTGAAATCTAGCACACATACAAACATTAAAAAGGATATAGGTCTCGATGCTATTAAATACAGCAAAGAACCAATCAAACTTCTATATAACTTCTGATCAACCTTCTCTCCATTCTTATCTTTGTCAAGCTTTAATGAATATGACATGGGTGTCTTCATTTTTTTCGAATTTTCCATGTGAATTTTTTTCACAAGCTCCTTTGCATACGTTTCTTGGAAAATGAAGGTTCCTTCATTCATTTGTTTAATTTGCAATTTGAGGAAAAAATTTAATTCTCCCATCATTCTCATCTCAAACTCATCTTGCATAAGCTTTGAGAAACTCTTGCAAAGACTTTTGTTGGGGGATCCAAAAGTAATATCATCAACATAAATTTGGACCAACAAAATATCCTTACCTTATACTTTTTTATAAAAGAGTAGTGTCAACATTACCTTTTTAAAAGCTATTTGGAGCAAGAAAATTACTTAACCTTTCATACCAAGCTCGAGGGACTTGGTTTTGACCATACAAGGCTTTCTTTAGTTTGTGGACAAGATCAGACTTTCTTGGTTCTTCAAAACATGGTGGTTATTCTATAAACACCTTTTCTTTGATGTATCCATTCAAGAAAGCACTTTTCACATCCATCTGAAAACGTATGAAATCATGGAAACAAGCATAAGCAAGTAAAGTCCGATAGCTTATAAACTCACCACTAGTACATAAGTTTTGTCATAGTCAATTCTATCTTATTGTAATTAACTTTGTGCAACTAGTCTTGCCTTGTTTCTAGTGACTTTTCCTTGATCATCCAATTTGTTCTTGTAGACTCACTTGGTTCCAATTACTGGATGATCCTTTGGTTTGGGATTCAATTCACATACTTCATTTATTTTGAACTAAAGAAGTTCCTCCTATATCACTTGAATCTAGTTATTGCTTGATAAAGCTTCCTCATTACTTTTTAGTTCAACTTCTGAAATGAGTGCCAAAGTATTGATGATGTCTTTTGTTGATGATCCCATCCTAATTTTGTCATCAATATCTCCTATGATATCTTTTGGATGACTGAACTTGTGCTTTCAATTTTTGTTGTACTTGTCCTCAAACTTTGTAGGCTCTACAACATCAAATTTTTCTGGTACTTCTACTAAGTTTAAGTTTTTCTCATCTTCTAACTTTTGAGATTCTTTGGGCAATTGAATAGGCAATTGCTGAACATGATTAGAATCTTTCGAAGGTTCAAGAGAACTTTCAACAAATTTCATGTTGATTAATTCTCCCACCGTGCATGAGTTTTTGTTATAAATTTTGAATGCCTTGCTGGTAGTTGAATATCCTAAGAAAATTCCTTCATATGATCTTTCATCAAACTTGCCAAATCGATTATTAGCATATTTCAATATAAAACATTTATAGCCAAATACTTTGATATATGAAATGTTTGGTTTTCTATCTTTGAAGAGCTCATAGGGGGTTTTGTCAAGAGAAGGTTTGAGAAAAACATGGTTAATGATATAGCAGGCTGTTGAAGCTTTGACCTAACAATGAGATGCAATTTTGCTTTCAATTAGAAGGGTTCTTGCCATTTCTTACAAGGACCTATTTTTCCTCTCTACTACACCGTTTTGCTTAGGTGTATGGAGAGTTGAAAACTGATGTTCAAAATCATTTTATTCACAAAAATCTAAAAATTCTGATTTTCAAATTAACCCTCATGATCTGTTCTAATGGAAGAAATTGTTGCAAACTCTAAAAAACGAGCAAAAGCTTCATGTTTGTATGCAAGAAAGAATACCCAAGTATACCTAGTGAAGTCATCCACAATAATTAAACAATACATTTTTCCTTTTAGACTTCATGTTCTTATTTATCCAAAATGTCCATACGAAGAAACTGCAAAGCACAATTAGTACTAACATAATTTATAGACTTAAAAGAACTTCTTACCTATTTTCCAAGTGCACATACTAAGCATACTTTAGACTTTTCAAATTTTAAGTCTGGTAAGCCTCTTGCTAGTTTCTTTGAAGAAAGCTTTGCGATTTGCTTTAAATTGATGTGCCCAAGCTTTTTGTGCCAAATATTTTATACATCGTTGATAATAGATATGAGGCATTGTATGTCGTTAGAGTTTGCATCCAATAGATATACATTTCCATGCCTTCTTCTAGTGAAGGATTGTTTTAGATCTTTGCTAGTTCCTAAGCATTTGTCCTCTTGAAAACAAATCTTGTATCTAGCATCATGCAATTGACTAATGCTGATCAGATTATAATTCAGACCTTTGACTAGAGATACATCCTTGATGGTCAAACTTCCTATTTCAACAATTCATTTGCCAAAGATCCTTCCTTTGTTGTTTCCTCCAAAAGATATGCTTCCATCATAGAATCTTGTAAGATTGATAAACTTACTTGGATCACTTGTCATATGTTTTGAGCAACCACTATGTAAATACCACTCATTTTTCTTCTTCCTTGGTACCTACAATTTTCAAAAGAAATTCAAGCTTTCTTTAATATCCATACTTGCTTGGGTCCTTTTTGGTTAGAGGAATCAGCCATACTTAGAAAGTTTCTACGAATTGGCTTCCATATTTTTGAACAATCAATTTCAAAATAATCAAGACTTCTATAGATATAACATTTGAGATGGTCTTGGCCAATAGGTTTTACAAACTATTTTTTGAAATGATTTTTGTAAATAGTTTTGGAAGGTTTGCTCTTTCCACACCATCTATCCTTCCATTTTGGAAAATCAATTTGAAGATCCTCTTTGATCTTGCATCCAAGTCTTAATTTATTGTAATAGGGAATTTAGATCGACAAAATATGTTCCAAATTTTTTGAACCAACAAAAAACCTTTGAGTGATATCCAAAAATTTCCTTTTTAAAAAATCTCTTTCTTTTAAAACAGAATCATGATTTTCTTGAGATTTTAAAAGATTTTCCTCTAAAGAATCAATCTTTTCTTTTTGAGAGATTCATGTTGATTTAACATCAGATTTTCCTTTTTTAATTCGAAAATCTTACCAAGTGCAGCTTTATAATGAGCGCATAGTTCATCAATATAACTAGCTATTTCCTTAGGAATATCAAGATTACTTGCCTCGATTTCTTCCTTAGAGTCAAACGTTGCCATTAGACATATGATGGCATACTCTTCAACACTTTCTTCACATTTAGTGTCGCTCCAAGTTTCAGCCTTTAGAGCTTTCTTGGTCTTCTCATACTTGCTCTTTTTCTTTAGAAGAGGCAATTTGGCTTTATGTGTCCTTTCTTCTTTCACTTGAAAGATATTGCGTCTCTTCTTTCTTCTCTTTCGCCAAAGTTTTTCTTTTGATCAAATGATCTGTAGGACTTTTTCCTTTGAATTTCCTCCCTTTTCTAGCCATCTTTCGAAATTTCTTCACCATAAGAGCTATTTCCTCATCGTTTTCTTTGTCATCTTTAGAATTTGAATCATCTTAATCAAAGTTAGATTTTAAAGTTATTGCTTTCTTACCTTTTGTGCCACCCTCATCATTCAAACGTTCTTCTTCATAAGATTGAAGCATTCCAATAAGCTCATCTACTAAGAGTGGTGAGATCCTTTATGTTTCTCAAATGGATGTCTTGATGTTGTTCCATTCTTTTGATAGCCCTTGTAGTATCTTGTTTACTTTCATGGGATCTTACACGGGTTGACCTTCATATGCTAGACCATTGATAATGCTTGTAAATCTACTAAACATGTTAGTCACAGATTCTTCTGGCTTTATTTTAAGGGTGCATTTGGTTCAGCTTTGCAAATGAGCTTTGAGTCTAATGCAAATGTTGAAAGCCCAAAGCTACTTGGGGAAATGCAAATTGTGTTTGGTAAAATTTCTTTGTAAATGGACTTTGAATTGAAAGTGTGTTTGGTAAAAAAAAAACTTTTGTAATGGGCTTTGAGGGTATATATAGATATATATATATATATATATCTTTTTTTATTTCAAAATTGAACTAAACCCTTCGTTGAACAGGCAAAGGGTTACGGCCCCCGACGCCAGATCTAGCTTGTCGGCAGTCGTAGCCCATCGCTGGTCTAGTGAATGGTTGCCTCATTTTTCAATAACAAAAAAAATCACCAAGGAAAAAATTGAAAATATGAAGAATTAATGAGGATAGTTTTGGAATAAAAAGATTAATTTGAGCATTCGGCCAAATACCGAAATCCCAAAGCTAGTCCCTACTAGCTTTGAACTTTCAGCATTTTCAAGGTTGGCTCTCAACTGAAAGCCAGTTCCAAAGTTGAACCAAATGGTTCAACATTTCCCCAAGGGGCAAAGCCTGAAAGCCCCTTGGAAATGATGAACCAAACACAACCTAAAGGCTTCGTACTATTGAAGATGAATGTTTGTCTTTGTCTCTTTTACACAATCGGTTCCTTCATATGTCACGTACAACCTGTCCCAAATCTCCTTAGCTGTTTCACATGAAGAAATTTGATTATACTCAGTGGGAGATAATGCACAATATAAGAAATAAATAGCTTTGGCACCTAATGCTTCTCTTTTGAATTTATCTACATGAGATATAACTTCAAATTCTGGCTTCTTGCTATCTCCATCTTTTGATGATGAAACTGCTAAAGGTTCAATTCATCTTTGTACTACATCCCACTCAAAAGGATCCTTGGATTTGATGAATGCATGTATCTTGTTTTTCCAGATGTTGTAGTCCTTTCCATCAAAGTACGAACGCCTTGTATCATTCTATCCTTCCATAAGTCTTGAAGCAATATTGCTAACCATGATAGATTATTAGCTCAAAGTTATATGCCACTTCAAGAATAAAGAGCAACCGAGCCCCGACACCAATTGTTATGGCTAGAATAGTCACCAAGAGAGGGGTGAATAGGTGACATTATGGAAAATAGAGAAATTTAAAATCATTATTTCAATAGAACAACTTATGGTGATAGAATGTGCGGTGGTTAGATCTTACCAGTATGCAAGTGTTTCTATCTATTAAAAATAAAATGAGTAGGGATAGAAAATTGCACATAGATGTTTATAGTGGTTAGGCTTTGATAAGCCTATGTTTACTTTCTTGCGCTAATAGCTTATAAGCTGGATTCCACTATTTTAATCAATCAGAGGTTATAAGATCTGAGTAACAATTAGTCAAGCTTGTGTGATCAACTCCTCACACACTCTCAACATCTACGTGATTACACAATATAACTTACAAAGACAAATGTATTTGATTGAAAATACTATTCAGAACTTTGGAATTCTAAGCTTTGATTATTGTTGCATTCACATTCACTCTTCCACTTCAAGACCTCCTTATATACTACCATTCATATAATAATTTAGGTTTCCATATGTTAAGCATTTCGATTTGGAAACAAATCACCTCTTTTTTGATGTTCCAAATCCATAAAAGATTTCAAGAGATTTTTGTGAAGACTTTCATTTTAGAACTCCCTATTTATAAGGCAAGTGATCCAATCAATATCCATTAGCCATTGCATGAGTGTATCAACTCCTTTAGCCATTAGACATAACATATATGGAAGGAAGTAATTATGCTTCAACCAAGTTTTTATTGATAAAATCTAATAGTATCATATCAAACTTTCCTCTTGAAAAACACTTATAATAAGAAATCAAGTCTATTTCAATGGATAAGTTTTGTCAATCTTCAAAACCTTTTTAAGGAATGTTTTCTCAATAAGAGTATAGTGAAAGGGGTACACCATGCAAAGCAACCATCGGTATTTCCTACTTGAGTCTTAGCATGTAAGATAATATATAGAGGAGTGAAAAAAATGATTCTTAAAGTTTTTCTATCTATCCCAAGATTTATTTATTAATGAGTGCTCAATAGATAAACAATATAAAGTTATTGTTGCCACATATTTGAACTCTTGTTGCATTTGATAGGTATGAAACAATGTTGGTGAAATCAATTGTCCGAAAAGTGTTGACCGAACTAAAGAAAAAGTTTGAGCTGATTATTCCTAAGCATTTGGTTGGAATTGATAGTCATGTGAAGAAGGTTATGGAATATTTGGATAATAAATATGATGCCACCCTATTTATTGGCATCCATGGAATGGGAGGCATTGGTAAGACTACTCTTGCTAAAGCCATCTACAACAAGCTTTCCAATCAATTTGAGTATCGTAGCTCATTGATGATATAAGGGAACTCTGGGAAAAAATGGAGTACTTTACTTACAGAATAAGTTAATCTATGATATTAAAAGCATGAAAATGAAGCTCATGATCAAAATGAAGGGACGAACTTCATCTCCTCCAAGTTTAAAGGTAAAAAGGTCCTCATTCTTCTTGATGATGTGGATAATGCCGTTCAGTTGGAATGTTTGGCTGGTAATCATGATTGGTTTTCTCCGGGAAGTAGGATCATTATTACTACCCGAAACAAGAAAATTCTTAAAAAAGTTGGGGTGGACTATGCCTATGAACATACGGAAATGGATGACGTTGACTCTTTGATTCTATTTAGCAAACATGCGTTCCTAAGGGACTCTCCTTCAATCGAATTTAAGGACCTCGCTCATGAAGTTGTATCCATCATCAAAGGGCTTCCCTTATCCCTTGAGGTTATAGGTTCGTTATTGAGCAAAGAGAAGCTAGAATTCTGGAGAGGTACAATAGACAAATTAAGAGAAATGCCTCACAAGGAAGTGAAAAAACGTTAAAGATAAGTTATAAAGCATTAGACGTTGAACAAAAACAAATATTTTTGGACATTGCTTGCCTTTTCATTGGCACTGACATGAGAATTGCATCCTATATGTGGGATGCCTGTCACTTTTTCCCTAAGGAGGGAATCAAAGTATTGAGATTCATGTCATTAATAAAAATTGGAGAAAACCATGAGTTCAGAATGCATGATCAATTGAGAGATCTTGGTAGGACAATTGTTCGCATGGAAAACCATCAACGACCTTGGCTTCATAGCAGGCTATGGGACCCCGAGGAAGCCTTGAAAGTGCTAAAGCAAAATAAGGTAACTATTTCTCTTTTTTATTCTCTTAGTCCATGTTCTACTGTTATAGTGTTGGTCCACTACTTAGTGCTTGCTCTAACGAACAAACACCCTTCTAACATGGGTATCCTTGTGTAGTTTCATTGACGTGATTAGAAAGTAGGAGATTGCTTTCTCTTAATAAGTATCACAGCTTATCTAAGATATTTCTTGAACAAGTGGATATGACGAAGTTATCTCCGAGAATGATGCACTTTCAAATTTATTATATATTGATCGGGGTATTCTCTATTGAAAAAAATCCTGAATTTCTGTAATGATTCAATTGCTTCTTTCACACATGCAGTAAATAACTTGACAATGATATTGTAAACCATAACTACTCAGGACATATAAATCATATGTTAGAATTAATATAGGGCTAATATCACAAAAAATTCCCAAATTAGTACACCTATGATAAATTTACCAAAAACTAATTTTTGACCACCAAAAATCAAACTGATATACTTGTGACATATTACCCCAAATTGGTACATTGTGACAAATTTACCCTCTATTGGTTTCTATTTAATTAGATTAATACAATGAAAAACCACAAATTAGAACACCTATGATAAATAGAGAGTAAAACCCTAAGCTAGTACACATGTCAATTGTCACGAGTCATTCAATTCAACAATTTGATGGTAAAATTCTAATGGAAACTAACGGAGGGTAAATTTGTCATAAATGTACTAATTTGGGGTTTTTATAATCAAAAAATTAGTTTTTGGTAAATTTATCATGGATATACTAATTTTTGGTTTTTCGTAGTATTAACCCATTAATATAATAGGAATAACAATGCTTGCATTTCTCATGAAATTTAAGTCACTATTCCATAATGGAGAAATCAACGAATTCTTATTTTATGGAGGTGCGAACACCCCAAGTGCCAAAATTTGGCATAGAAGAAATTACATTTCCAAAATGTATACTTAAGTGCCAAATCATAGAAGAAATGGACATTTAAGTGCCAACAACAAACCACATCGGATTTCTAACGAACTAGGTAAGATTTTTGGCGAGTTATGTGAGATTTTCGGTAGCCATGCAAATCGATTCCATATAGGATTTCCGGCAAGCTATATCCAATATTTTTTATAAAAAAAATACAACTTAAGTGTACATTTTATAAGTTTTGGCATTTATGTGTCCACCCGTGCCAATTTTGGTACTTGGGGTGTACTTCTTCCTTATTTTATGTAATATTAAGTAGGAATTCTATTTAGCAATATTCATAAGACAAGGTCTAAGTTAAAACTTACCAAATTAGAGAGGAACATAAATTCCGTAAAATATATAATATATATTTTGACATTAAGCGTATTTTATGCAATGTCCATTACAAAGAGAAATGTTTTACTTTTTCTATGTAAAGCAAAGAGATATATACTCTAAAATTCTATTTTGTATAATTAAGTATGCGATTGTATTTGCATTTGTGAAATTAATCATAATTATGACTCCAACACTTTAAATCCATCATTTGGTTTGACTCAAGTTGTTGTCCAAAAGTCTAGCACTTATTTACAAACCTCAATGTGCGACTCATGTACAATCTCAGGGCCAATTCATATATGAATGAATTCAAAGCCAATGTATATTTATTATGTCTTTCGTACTACATGATAGAATAAACTAAACTAACCAAAAGAATATGGTCTATATTTTTATGCTTATATAATAGCATGGCTAAATTTTTCAACTAAAAATGTACATTTTTTATATAATAATTTCAATATTTTTGCATGATTCCATTTCACTCTTCATCCATGGCACTATTAAAGTTGAATCAGAGTGATTTTGATAAAATGATATAAGTTCTTCTCAGTTTATTCCAACATTGAATGAAAATATCTGAAGTTATTTCGTAAATATTCTGTTTCAAGCAACTGAAACAGCCACAAGAATAATGGCATACAAAGACCGCTTGTAAAAAACGTCCTATAACATGACAAAGTGATGTGTGAATCCACGCAACGTTCTCCTTTGTTGAAGTGTTTATGAAAAAAAAAAATGCATGCGAAGTGGGCAGCATGGAAAAAACATTAGCACGACTTACTAAATACAAAAAAAAAGATAATCAAAGCATAATTGAAACACATTCATAACTCATTCCGTGGATATTTATGAGTACCCAACCAAATAAAAAAAGTATAACTTTTCTCAATTGGGATATAGATAACACAAGTTGATAAAATCCTAAAAAGAAGTCCAGCCTTTTAAATGTGGGTTTAAAATAACAGTACCTTTCAGACTCATCCTTTTACTCATGGGACAAAAATGACAGCCGCTATCAATTCTGCCTATTCTCTCTTTTAATCACCTCAAGTCATCATACGTAGCTCATTGTGCGGACATGCGCAATGAAGCATGTTAATCATGACCACAATTTTTTTATTTATAAAAAGCCACGAATTTTGTAACAAAGATTATAAACAAATTTTGACTATTTTTAACGTTTGAAAGGTTATGTTATTTTTATCTAGATGCATGAATATGTTACCAATTATGAATATCCATGAAATCTTCTTTTTTTTTTTTTTTTTTAAATAGTTACTCTTCTCTTGGATTCCTTTTAGTTGTAGAGATCTAATTCCTTCCCAAATTATTATGTTACCAATGAATATCCATGAAATCTTTTACAACATTGTGAAGTACAATAGCAAAATCTCTGGTTTGGAGAAAATGACGTGGAAATCCATGAACTTTCTGTTTTACTTCTGACTTCTTATGCATAAGTGATTTTTTTTTTTTTTTTGGTGAAAGCTTGCTATAAATTTGGTTCTCAGGAATAATTATTCTATTTCCAATCTATTTTGATGAAGCAAGTATTCCTTCATTTTGTTCAAAAATAGATTAGAAATTATTATTCTCTCACGATCAGGAATAGTTATTCATAGGGGCCAAGAAAAAGCTATTCCGTGTAGGCTTGTAGCCAAGAATAGCTTGGATTTTCACATTTCAAAAAATCTTTGCACTTCAAACAATTAATTTTTCTAATATACGTCAAATTTAATAGGGTCTGTTTATTATATTTATTATACTTGAGTAATTATATATGATTATGATTATATCAAATTGTAGTCTATAGTTAAACTAAAATTTATGATTAAATATAATTTGTAGAGATTATTAATATAACTAATAAGTTATTTGTAATTAAGAATATATCAAATTGTAATCTATAGTTAAACTAAAATTAATGATAAAATAATAAGTTCTAGAGAATATTAATATAACTAATATTATTGTCTCAGTTATTTATATTTAGAAATTAATTAATTAACAATATTTCAAGTTACTATTAAAAAATAATAAGTACATAGTATATTAATATAACTACTATCACAATATTCAGTTTCTCATAATTAGTTATTACTCCAATGGAAAATAAGAGTTTATGTTAATTTTTTTATTAATAGCGTAAGTAGCATAGTCAAGTAATATACACGAAATTAATATGAAACTTATATAGAGAAAAACATATTTTTGATTTTGCACTTTGCAATCTAACTAAATTCCAGGCATCGCACTCATATCCTAACTAGCATGGTAATGAAGCTACATTATCGGAACGAAGACTGCAAGTTTTACTCTGTTTGAGCCATTACATCATATTTCCTTTTAAGATCCGAATGCTTAAAGCCAAATTTCAAAATGGATGTTGACATCCTTCACTTTGTTAACCTTTATAAATACTGTTTATTGGCGTAAAAAGAATAGGCGCGTCGTATTCCCACTCCTAAACTGGCTCCTCCAACCCCGAAAGATTTAAAAGGATAGAATTACCCATAATAGTGGGTCCCACTGTCCCCACCCGGACTTCAGGTTCTTCATCCAAACGTCTCTCTTTTCCAGTCAACTCTCACCTCTTACCACCTCTTTCTGTTAATCTGGGCTACCCCCGGCGCCCTACCACCGCCACATTGCTCTCGGCCACCAGCTTCACGACCCATTGGCCCATAGCAAGTGACTCGCCTGTCTAAGGTCCTTGAAGGTTGACACTGCGCACCGTCCTCTATCTAAGGTCGTGGACCTTAAATCGCTCGATTACAAGAGATAAATGGGGTGACTGTGTATGTGGAGCGAGACAGATAGATGGCCAAGAACAATCGTGGTGGTGGCTGAGAGATGAACGGAGGTGGCCGTGACACTTTCCATGGTGGATGCGTCATGGTATCCGCAGAAGAGATGGCTGAGAACTCATTGCCAGAGTCACGACTTAATCTTTCCCACGGTGCTTTAGCCATACTCAAAATCCCTTCCCCATCCTTGGTGAAGAGCCCGCCGTCACCTGAGATGATGCCAACAGTGACTCGACCGAGAGAACTTCACGTGGTTGCTGTAGCTTGGTGACGCCCATGTACAGGGGCTTCACCAAATTCAAGTACTTGTGCAAGCCACCCTTCAAAAGCCCCTTCCAACAAGAATCGCCGAAGGAGAAGCTCTCAGCAATTTTACCACGTGAAAGACTCGGCATTTATTTCTTCTCTTTGTGCTTCTTTGAAGAGCCGTCAGAGGAGCTGGTTGGACTTCTCTGGATTTGATGGCCAAGAAGGCGTCGCTGTGTGCGCTGTTTTCTAACTCAATTTCCTTTGTTTACTCTACTTTGACGTTACGGGTAGCACCAACTTGAACGTGGACCTCCTGAACGTCAATGCTCGAAGTTTGGCAGATGATTTAAAAGTGTGATTGGAGACAGCCTGTAGAGCGGATTCCTTGGCAAGGATCTTCTGCTAAGAAAGTGGTGGGAGATGGAGACAGAGACACTACAGGAGGAAGGAGAACATGAAGTGAAGGGGGGTTTGTCCCATTGGACCCACTATTTGGATAGTTCTGTCCTTATGACTCCATAGGGGGTGGAGTCGTCATTTTGGCAGTGGAAATATCACGCCCTGAAAAATCATTTCGTCACATTGCTAATCTCTTGAACACATTGATGCACGTCCATAGCAATATATATACAAATAATATTAGATTACTTTAGTTGGATTTAGTATTAATGAAATATTGATTCTTGCTTGTAGGGAACTGAAAAGATTGAGGCGATTGTTTTGAGTAAAGACACCTCAAAAGGGTCCGGAAAAATAGCTGAGCAACATGGTGACTTTTATGAAGGAAAACAATTCCAGAATTTGACGAGTTTAAGATTCCTTCACATGAAAGGAGCACATCTAATAGGAGATTTTAAGGACTCAATTGAGGAGTTAAAATGGCTTCAATGGCAAAAATGTCCCATGAATTTTGAAGTGAACAATGTTTATGTAACGGAATTAGCTATACTCGAATTGTCAAAAAGCAAGATAAGTGAGGAGTGGAAAGGATGGAGTTCTTTCATGGTAAGAATATGTCTTCTTCTTCTTCTTTTTACCTTTTATGCTTTCTTTTGAATCATAATCACTCTAGACTAACCCCTTGATAATCATTTTTTTTTTCACCAGATGGCAAAGAAGCTCAAATTTCTCGACCTTTCATGTACATACTTGAAAAATACGAACTTCCTCTCAGCTTTTAAGAATTTAGAGGTTCTGATCCTCAATGAGTGTCGAAAACTCAGGCAAATTGACTCTTCAATTGGAGACATGAAGGCTCTCCTTCGCTTGGAGTTGTGCCACTGTACAAGCCTCATGGAGCTTCCAGTAGAAATATGTAAATTGAAAGCATTGGAGCAACTCCTTCTAGAATTTACTCCCAACCTTTCTACATTACCAGACAACATAGAATCTTTACAGAATCTAGAAATTCTAAAAATTTCTGTTAGTAAAATAAAAGAATTACCCAACGGTATCGGGAGGTTGAGAAAGCTTCAAAACTTAAATGCTTCATGCTGCAAAAATGTGAAAGGGAAAATGCTAGAAAGCATGTGTAATCTTTCTTCCCTACAACGCCTTGATTTTCTTTACTGCAATGAGCTCCAATCGTTGCCAGATCTTCCTTCCGGCTTAGCATATTTGGGTGTCACTTGTCAAAGTCATACATTGCCTTCACTTTCCCACATATCCCATCTCAAGGAACTAGAAGTTAGTAGCTGCAAATTTCTCAAGTGCATCCAGGAGCTTCCATCAACACTTTTAAAGAATCCAGAATGCTCCCAACCGATAGACTTTGAAGAATCAGAATTACCACAATCCCTAAATGCTCCCTGTAAGTTGGAAATCTTGAAAGTTAGTTACTGTGAATCTATTGAAATAGTGGACGTTTCCCAATTTGTCCATCTAAGGAAATTATCTATGCTTGATTGCAATAATCTACTTGAAGTTCAAGGTCTTGACAAATTGGAATATCTAGAAAGCTTGATTGTTGCATCTTGTGATTTAATTGAACGGTTGGACCTTTCAAAATTCAAGGGTTTGCAGACATTGGATGTTCATGATTGCAATAACTTAGTCGAAATTCAAGGTCTCAATAGGTTGGAATTCTTGAAAGACCTAAATATCTCTCGGTGCACTTCAATTGAGAGGCTGCTCCTTCCAAAATCCAATAGTCTGAAGATATTAGATGCTAGCTTGTGTGATAAACTAGCCGAAATTCAAGGCCTCGATAGATTGGAGTTTTTGGAATCGCTATATATCTCATGGTGCACTTCAATTGAAAAGTTAGACCTTCCAAAAGCTGGGAAACTACAGATATTAGATGCTAGATGTTGTGAAAACTTAGTCGAAATTCAAGGCGTCGATAGTTTGAAGTTTTTGAGAGAATTGAAAATCCATAGATGCAATTCACTCAACAGAACTCCTGAAATTTTCAAAACAGAGATTTGTGAAGATTATATGATTTCATATATCGGAACAGCGACATATGCATCAGATGATACAGATGACTCAAATGAATAATCTGCTAGATATGATTCACATTTTCAAACAAAGGTACATAAAGCAGGTAAGTTACTTTGCTCTTTGAGATCTACCGCCCAATTTTCATTTGTATTTCCTATTTGCAATAAATATCTTTCAAGATTTATGATCTTGTCATTATTATTTCTTGGTTGACGGTGTCATTATTGTTTTCTTACTTGAATTTAAGGACTTCAGGGGAGATGATCATGGAAGTTAATGTGTGCTTTGGCAAAATGATTTTGCTTAATATCCCAATAAAGGAAATAGACGAAAAGGCTTTCTAAGTGCATCATTTGTCACTAGTCTTCAGGTAAGATCCTTTATCCTATGCAGAAAAATAAAGATTCTCAACATTTTATTGATTATGGAATGCTGGAAGTACTGAATAAAAACTAATGTATGCAGGTATGTGATAGCATGCCAAAGGTCATTGTATATGTCAAGAAATGCTAAATGAAGAACCCTATATGGTGGTCCTTCTAATGTGAGGTTTTAGTTTGCTCTGTGCTCACCATGCAATTCATGATTGCATATTTCTAAGGTAAACTTAAGGGTGAATTACAATGCAAAAGGAGCATGTTGATAGGGCATCCCTTAGTATGCATATGCTAGTGACTTGTGATAAAATTTGGCCAACCATTGTGCACCACACATTTTATCTCACAAAATTGTTTGCATTAGCTGATTCAGGTAATCGTATCGGTCTAGAAATGCTAAATGCAAGAAAGAGCCCTTCTCTAGTGGTGTGGTTGTGAGTGAACTAGCAAACAGGGTAGAAGTAAAAGCATTGTGAATTATTTAGATTGATCAAGAAAATTGCAATTCAAATTTCCTTGACTATGGATCCATATTCATTTGGTTTGAATCTAGGATATACCTAAAAGTCCCAGGCTAATAATAAATTATCCCAAAGGATGCATATTGATGTTTGTGGGGTGGGTAAAGCCATCTGTCATATAATGAACTTTTGAGCCAAGCAAGACATTAACTAGAATGTCTTTGACATAATTGACTATACCATGGAATACTTCCTCATACTATGTATAAGCTCTTGTTAATTCTTTTACTTGCTGAAAAGGAAAACACAGGAAGCATTTCCATAAGTTTCCAGAGGAAATTTTTCGGTATTCTATATGCCATTTGAAAACTGTCTTGCATTAATTCTAATGCATGAATAGCACATGATGATAAGGAAAAGAATGATATTATATCCCTCTAAATCAAGCGTCTTGAGTTGAATATGCTAGGTTAATTTGGCTAAAGATTCTGTGATTGAAAATGTTAGATGCCCCATTAGTTGGATCGAAGAGTTCAAAAAGAATATTGAGTTTAATAAATAGAGATCCATAAACTTCGGAGTATTGTTAGTGGTTCACTGATGTTAGTTGCTAGATTGATTTCATCTGACTCACTGGCAGGATTCGGTCATCATTCCACTGGTTGATGTAAGTGCTGAAATATCAAGAGAGCTTTCACGAGGCATTTTTAACAGGAAACCAAATCATCGAAGGATCAGGAGCTCGATGTTTCTTGAACTTCTCCATAGTCTAACAATACATGGTTGTTTTCATGTTGTCATCCCATGTTGCCTTTATTATATTTAAAAGTAGCTTTGCAGAGCTGAAACTGTCCGCCTTGACTCCTATAATGAAGTCTGCCTGTCTCTCTTTCTTCTTTTCTCTCCCGCCTGTTCTTCATCTGCAATTTTCTCTGCACACTCTCGGACTCGAGTGGAATTCCTCCCTCTCTCATTCTTCCATCCTTTGCCACTGATCTTCAACTGCTTCCGTTCCCTAACTCGCCTCAAGCCATTCTCTGGCTTTTCGAGCTCCTTCATAAGTTCTCTTTCAGCTCACCTCCTTGCGATTTGTTCCAGTGCTGGTGCTGCGTTTTTGGCTGCTCCTGGAGCTTTTTAGCTATGGAGACCGACAAAGGACTATGGCGCATCGTGCTTCTGTTTCAACTTCAGTTTGATAAACCGCTGGCTTCTTAGGTTCAGATCCCAGCATTGTTTTGCAACCTAATGGGCAGTCAACTCGATTCTTCCAACTCGGTTTTGTGAAGTTTGCTCAATTTTCCAATTGGCAGGTGAAGATGGTGGAGCAGAATTGGCCATGGTCATGGAGGACTCGAAGGTGGTGCTTCATCGCTTCAATTGGCAAAGGCTGTGACAGTCTCTCCTGGTAATTGCTTCGAATCAAGAAAGTTGGTCAGCTTAGTATTCCTTGGCTACTGCAAAATATGGTCAGCTTAGTATTGCCTTCATGTACTCTAGCAGCTATTTTGGTGAGCCTTCACTCGGTTGTGCTCTCCATTTGGGTGCCAGATAATTCTAATACCATGATGTAATGGAAAATGTCATGCTTTAAATACCAGAATGATATGCGGTCAAGCCTAGTATTGTTTTCAGGTGCTCTAGCAGCTATATCATGCTTTAATCAATGTGACCAAATTAGTTACTAAACTGATGATATGCAATTGTAAATGGCTCTTGGTTTGTGGGTTCGTTCTTCACTTCATGTCATCTTGCTACTGTCCTTTTAAATACTTAGAGCACTTCAAATAAACAAATCAACTCAAGTTAGGGTGGTTTGCTGGGCATAAACTGTGGTTATTGTTGGTCTAGCATTATTTTAATTATCCACAGGGTAACAAGGATTAAATTGATAGGTTGATTGTCATTTCTCATGGAAGGTCTCACTTTTAGAAAGATCAATTGTAATTGATTGCGCTTTTCTGCCTTGATATATCTTCTTAGGTCAGCAAGACGTCTTACATAAATTGTTGTCTCAGAAAAACATGAGCAAGAGAATTGCTGCAATTTGGAGGATTTTGGGGACAGTGAATACTTGCAAAGGACACTTGCGGAGGAATTTCAATAGGTGGAACATAGGTATTAGCAAAAGATATAGAAATGTGAAATGTAATAGAATATTGTTCGTGCATTGAAGTTCTTAACCGAATGTGTTATTTATTGCTCTTTCATTATAGATGATTCTTATTAATGCTATATTGAGTTTTCCATGCATAAGTGTTAACATGCCACCTCAGTGGGAGACATATGAATTATGAGACAAAACATTGCTATTCTCTGTTGTTTGAAGTGGTTGCTTTCTTTCTTCCTTTCAATTCTGGTCCTCATGGCTGATACGTGTACAAAATGTGATTCTTGATCTCTTCTTATGCATAACAGGAGTTAGAGTATGATTGCCTGGGTTCAAAATTGGTTTGTGTAAACATTACAATAGCTTGTGCTTTTGGTGTTACCCAATTCATCAATTATTTGGTTTCTCTGTAGATCTTTCTATCCATTTTCCTATTACCATAAAATTGTACGAACATCATTCATTTCCTTGCCTGAGTAGCTAGAACTTGGAGACTATAATGCAAGAAGGAGAAAAAGAAATGGAAACCTTTGGGGTTGGCTGTTGTCTTCTTGGTTCTGTAGCCAACAATGGCTTTTTACTTGACCTCTTCTTAATATTTTAATGCTTCGCATTTGATCTCAAGTTGATTACTTGACGGTGTAATTGGAAACTTAAGTTGGGTGATCTTGTTAGAATGGATTTTCTGTTTAGCTTTTGATCATTGTGTATGGAAAAACGGTATCTCATTTTTCCTGATTGGGAAATAATTTAATCTTTACCGTTTCAAGGAAGCTACCACGATGCCTTTTTCTACTGTTTCAAGAAAGATACTTGATAAGAATTCAATCATTTCGGTTTCCCATTTTATTTGCACAATGTTTAGATTTTGGCCTGATAGAATCTTCCTTTATGCTATTTACCTCTTTCCATGTTATGTTTTCTCTAACTTAATCAATTTTTCCTTTTATGTTTTTAATGGTTCATCAAAGATTGTGTGACGTCCTGAATTTTGACTAGTCTTGAAATATATGAAATGGTTATTTTATCAATACGCTATTAGTTATGTTTACTCTAAGCTGGCCCCTTACGAGTTAACTAACTATTCAAAAAGGTAATTAAGGATCGATACGCATACGACTAATGAATTCAATTAGGGATAAGCCGCTTGACCACAAGGATCAAAGAGGGATGATACCACACTGTTACAGACTAATTAATGAATGGAAATAAATCGATTTGGCAGAAGTACGAGGTTGGATTACGGGTGATTCCACACGACTTCGATATTAACTACAAACGACTTTAAACTAATTTCCTGTTGGCTTTGTACTCAACGTGAGTAAGTAACCCCTCATGATTACATGACAATTGATGATCGCCCTGATTTGAATAGGCACGATCGTGGATTGAAAAGCTATCATCACAGGTCAAACGCGTGAGAACCCCTAAATGCTACCCAATAGTTAAGTCATACTAAAATTGCGATTGATCGATTTTAATCACAAATTTCAATCCGGTTTTGGGTATCGAACTTTCAAGGATGTCGAGACTAAAATATTGGACATTGCCTCATTGATTCTCAAATTTATCGGTAAGCTCGGAAATTATCGAAAAAAGATTCAATGGGCCGAAAAATTAGAACCAAGAGGAGATGGGCCAACCGAAGGCCCAATGGGCCTTACACCCATTGAGGTTCAACCAAGTGGGTCCCAACCCAAGCCCACCAAGCCCAAGTGGGCCCAAGCAAGCCCATGAGCCCAACTTCAAGCCTTTGAGCCCAATTGTATTTTCTAGCCCATTTCTCCACAAATTGAGCCCAAACCAATTTTATTCAAGCATGTATATGCATATAGTACAGTATACTATACTTTGAGAAATTACCATTTTACCCCTTCTAGAAGTGGCATTTTTGGAGGACAAAAGGCAAGAAAGTCAAGGGAAATGATAGATTTTTAGGGAAAATTGATGAAGCCAATTGGAGAAGGCTTCAAGGAGAGAGGTCTTCATCTTTTCTCTCTCTTTTCTCTCTCTTTCCTCTCTCTCTCCTCCCTCTCTCTCCTCCTTGGGCGTCCAGCCCCTCAGCCCTCCCATTTCTCTCTCATTTTTCTCTCTTTTCCTCATGTTTCTTCCCCTTGGATGCCCCTTGACCATCCGGACCACCATCACCCGCCATCCTCGCCACCTTGCTACTATTTTGGAGCCATCCAAGCCGTTGTGCCACTGTGGTGCCACCCGTCCGAGACCACCCAAGCCGCGCCTCTCTCTCTCCCTCACGATTCTCACCTCTGCTGTAAACCGCCTCCCCAAGACCCATTTTTTCCGAGCACCCCCTTAACGTTTTGGACGTAGTCGTACGTAGCCCTCGCCACCACCATACTGCCCGTGTCGTCGGAATCATCATCGGGTGAGTTTACGCTCTAATCCTTCAATTAGTCCATTAAACATGCTTAGGAGTAGATTAATTTATAGTTAACCGTAGTTAGGGGATTAATTAAGATTAACTAGGGTTAAGATAGGTGGTTAGAAAGATTACCATGGTTAGCTTTGATTAAATTATTAATCTTGCTTAGTGCTTATTAATGGTGGTTAATTAGGATAATCAAGGATTATGGGGATAATCTTGATTAGCATTATTTTATTAAAAATAATATTTTCTTTTTAATAATTTATTTATTTATTAAATTAAAATAATAATAATTTCGAATTTAATAATGAATAGTACTATTCATTCATGATTAAATTGTGATAATAATTTGGCAAGTCTGTATTTATTAAAGCATATTGAATTGCTGCTTGGTTCAATAGGGTATTGATCGTATGATTGAAATTATCAAATGCTTGATTGCTCTGATAATTATACCTTGACCTTTGTGTACGTTTGGCCTAAATTTTATAATGTTTTCTTGAACGTGCCATGCTGTTTGATGCTTGCATTGCTTTGAAAAATGTTTGCCTCATGGAAACCCAAAGTAGTAATTTTTACAAGGGTTTTTATGAACATATAAAAGGCAAACCTCAAGGTGTTGAGTGTATATATCAAGTTTTATATTTTAAATGAGGCTAGTATGTTTAAAAAGTAAGGCATGCAAAGTTTGATGGGTTTTCAATAATTATGTCATAACATGTGATTATTTTCCTGCAATTTATACATGAAAAATGTGCAGTGATTTATTATGTTGAGCATGTACTATTGGTGTTTCATGAATCATGTATAGCCAAATTAATATAAATACAGCAGAAACAAAAATAAAATATTTTTATAAATTTATCTCTAAAGGCATTGTACATGCGTTTTAATCAAAAATCTAAATAAAAAGGAAATTAAACGAATTACCTCTCGAAGCGCGCTTTAAACAAATTGGTTCGAATGTTCTTCAGTTCGAGCCCCACAGACGTCAGACCTTTAGTTCAAACACACCACCAATGAACGTCGAATGAAGAGAGAACTTGCGGATAATCACCACTATGATTGTGCTAGCAATTTCATGGAGATAATCTTTCGTATCCTTGATATTTTAGCCACAGCCCAAAATGAGAGAGAATCCTTCCCTTCTTCTTTTTTTCGTTTTCGTACATACATGCACAAAAACGCACACTCACACTTTTTACAAGAACCGTTCTACAAGCGGGTAACCACCCATGATCCCACAACTAGCAACCGTTGCTAATCATGGGAAACTACCCCCACGACCAGCAACTGTCGATGGTCGTGGGTTCATGCATGAAAGTCATGCATGACGGTTGCTGACCATCATGCCGCATATTTTTTTTTTAATTCAAAAAAAAAAACATGCACATGATGTGCGTCGCACATGGTCAGCAACAATTGCTGACCGTGTGCATAATATAAATAATTAATTTAGTTAATCAATTCTCAAAAATAAAAAGAACATAATCTTTGTGTGCGCATTTAGGGTACATTAACATGTATCCACTTTGGGCATGCGTGTGCATCATATGCATGTAGGCTCATGACTATCATACAAATTAAATTAAATGACATTTAATTTAACTTCATGTCGACTCAATGCGACTATAGTAATTGCAAACACATTTGCAAAATTATTTATCTCTTGTTCATGTTATCCTAATTGGTTATGGTGTGTGACATCCCTAGGTTCATCACTAAGCTAGTAGTAAGACTTGTATTAACACATTAGTACTCCTAAAATAATTAATTGTCCCGATTAATCTTTGGGTCTTACAAGTCATGATTGACATCTAGCAATATGTCATGGCTACCCAGATAGTGTGAATGTTTTAAGAACATAATGAACCTATCAGTTTTGGCTACAGTGTAATTCAATACATCTATCTTACTATGTCCCAATCAAACAAAGACCATGGAATATTTATCAAGTCACCAATTCGATCATATGCACAAATCTAATTGACATGCATTTTATTCAAGACATAAACAATTTATTCTTGGTTACAACCCCGGCCGAGGATTTCAATGCATTGTCATAATTAGATTGCATAGGACATTATTATTATACCTTGCATATAACAAGGAGACAGATTCTATATTGCGTACACATGCAACTTCGTATATGAACAAACTATGACCATCAGGTATAAAGACGGATCAACGACCCGGTACTATGTGCACCCGTGAACCATAGTTGTTCAACACACAAGTTAACACTGTGCCTCAAGTCTAAGGATTATTTACACAAGACCAAAACATGAACAATTAGACATTGACCATGCTAAAAGCTTCCATATTGCTAATCATTCCATATGCATCATGTTCAGTGAACTTGTCTTATACAAACACATGTGTTCTAACTCAAGCATCACAATTTCCAATGACTTGCGACTCATCATTCCCTTAAGTATCCAATACTTAATGGTGAAGTTAAGAATACACCGGTTTCAACAGGATTATAAATATCCACTTAATAATCCATTGACTAGGAACGGTTTAAAGATTCAGTCTAACTATGAACCCATTACAAATATTCTTGACGTCTCAAGAATAGGTCTAGTTGCAACTGATCTTATGGAATCATTCATAAAATAATTGGACAAATGAATGAATACGTCATTGCCATTAATTAAATAATAATAATGATAATACAATTGAAATCCCTAATATGTAACTATTACATAGTAGCTTTAGGGCATACATCCAACATGTACCACGTTTGCATTGGCTAATATTCAAGATTAAAATGGATTATTGTGGTGTGCTCGTGTGGTTACATAAACGAATCCATCACCCCGATAGGAGATTGGGGGATGAAGTCCGACTTGTCGGAATTCCCGGCGGAAGTCCGAATGTGGGTCATGGTAGAGACCAGACCTATGCTCCTTCGAAAATGTCATCTGGGCGAGAGTTCTGGACGTAGCCACGCTCGATGGGGCGAGGCGATGCTTGGCTATGGCTATAGACACCGGCAGGGGTTCAATTGTGGCCCT
Source organism: Corymbia calophylla (assembly GCA_014182845.1). Lineage (NCBI taxonomy): Eukaryota > Viridiplantae > Streptophyta > Magnoliopsida > Myrtales > Myrtaceae > Corymbia > Corymbia calophylla. The sequence continues at coordinate 17,878,775 of CM024699.1, forward strand.
TAGAGGCGTTAATAATCGAAATTCACAGGGTGCATGTGAAGCATATTATGTATTATGATTATGCGTGTGCATGTTTGCACTAACCATTGCATGAGTGAGAATTTATACCGTGCAAGGTATGGCATAACGGGTAAGGATGCCTACGAGTTGATTAATTGATGATTGTTTCTTATGGGGTTACCGAGTGAATCGAGTCATTGACTAGGACAAACATGAATTGTTTTGCTATTGATCTGCTTGAGTGATTTGGCCATGTGATAGGTACCTCGAGGCGAGTTGGCATCCTAATCGGGACTTAGGGTGGTAACTCACTAAGATTATATCTCACTCGTCGTTGTTAAACATTTTCAGGTACATAGTTATGTCACCTATATTGCCATAGATCGGACAGTGCTGGAGCACTCGTGGAGGGCAACAGGTTGGTGTGCCTGATGGTTAAAGGAACTAGATTAACCCTATTTAGTATCTTTGGATGACTATAGAGGAAGTTGCCCGATTGAGGAACTTGTATATAAACTTCATAAGGTTAATTAGTATAAGAATAAAAATGACGTTGCTGCTGTTGCCTTAGTCTTTCTACTATCCCTTCTGTTTATTGACTGGGTGTTGTTGATTTGCTTCCGCATGCATTTAATCACAAGATAAAAAGAATGGTTGGCGATACATCCTAGGATGTCGCATTCATTTAACCAAGGTGAAGGGTTTGTCGCGTGCTTGAGGTTTGAGCCGTGACAAATTGACCCTTTTGATCTTGGGCCTTCCTGTATGTATAATTTAACTTCTACCTTAACAATTTACTAATAAAAGATAGACTATTGCATTTGTTATCAAAAAAAAAAAAGACAAAAAGGAAATGAAACTTTAAATTATGTTGCGAAACGAAACAGTCCAATTGTATCGAAAGTTACATCATCTTAGCACAACCATATGGACAATTATATGGTGGGATTCATCTCAAGCTTGGTATAGTCACACAAGCGCGGACATAATGGAAACCCAACCAATCTAAAAACCACCAATATGAAATCGAAGCCAAACTAGTTCGATTCGGTTTCCACTTTCAACTATCCTCGATTTGTGTCATTGATTGAATTCCGGCATAATTTGAGACTGGTCTTGTAACTTGTGGGTCTTGTCATTGATTAAATTCCAACTTAGCCCAAGATTGTACAGTGTTGTTTGGATTAAAGAAATTGAATCTACTATTGCATGAGATATCCTCTATCCGAAGTTGATGTAGAACCCTTGTCCCTTTTAATGAAAACTAAATAATTGCTTTTAGTAAAAGATATTTCGTTGAGGGAACAATTCTGGCAAAACATTTTTCCATTGTAAAACTTGGAAATTCAGTTTTTGTGAAGATCAATTTTCTTAATTTGGGTGGAAATGATTAACTTGTCCTTTATATTGAAAAAACTAGGGTATTCATAACATATGTCAGATAGTGAGACACAATGTCAGAATTTAATCAACGATAACACATTAGGATAGAGAAACACACCGGAATCTAATAAATGACAGGAATTTGGAAATTATAGCTAAGGAAATGAAAGTGCAGTATAGTATACGTAAAGATAAAAAGATAACACTTTGATTTATTTGTCGGGGGCTCTCTCACCAGATGACTAGTGGAATTTATAGTGAAAATGTGATAACCATTCGATAGTTGTGTCTTCTTCCATAACTACCCTTGGCTTTGTCCATGTTCCTCTTTTCCCATAGATCACTTTGTCCATACCTCATATAACCTTCTTGGTCATGTTCTTGGGTTTGTACAATTATTGATAGCCGTTCCACAACTGGGTCTTCAAATAACAACTCTTTCACAATGTGTACCTTTAGTGCTTACTATCCTGGTGCCTTGAGTAACATTTAAAGTATACTTTATTGGAAAGTTTGCCGCCAAGGTTCATACAAATGGCTGCCAACCATCTGTTATCGTATTTCAACAATTGGCCACATGTCATTTCCTTATTTCATCATCGATCACCAGTAGACCCGTCAAATGGATGGGTCGGGTCGAAAATGGTCCGACCCATATTGACCCATTTAACCCGTTTTGACCCATATTCATGTAATGTAGATCTAGTGACTCATACCCGACCCATACCCGACCCGACCCGTATTGCTAAAAGCCATTATTATTGTAGAGAAACCCAAACTCACTCTAAGCTCTATGGTAAATGAATAAAACTTCAAATCAAATTTTAAAATTTTAAAAATAGTAAATAAAATAAAAAATGTAAAAAACCTATAAATTGAAATATTTTTAAAGAATTTCACCAATTAAATATATTTTTGTAAAAAACCTATAAATTGAGATGGGGTGGAGGCGAGCGATGGAGTATCGTAATCACTGGTAAGTCATCATCACTCACCGAGCTTGAGGATGACTCAAAGAAGAAAAACACGTTTTACAGTTGGGTTAAAAATGATCAAAGATGGGTCGAAAATGACTCATACTTTCAATAGTTGGGTCGAAAATAGGTCACACGTTCTGACCCATTTTCGACCCATTAAGATAGAACATGACTCACAAAATGAGTCAATGACCCATCTTGATGCCCCTAATCACCAGATATTTGCCCCTATGTCCATCGATGGTTAAGCATGTATCAAATATTACCCATGTGTTATGTCCATGACTATAGCCCATTTCTGCCCAAATGCTATATTTTTCTCCTATGACAAGCATGTGACAATCGGGTCAATTTTGGGTGTCAAAATATGCCCTCTTTTAAAAGAAGTAAATTTGAAATTTATCTTTTTTAAAGGAAATACCTTGCTTTATGCATGCTCCCCTATAGATGGCTTTTATATCCTTTTTTTCCTTTGATGCCTTGTGTTAAGGGCTAACAATACAACCTAGAAGGGGCTATATAGGTTATTTTAGAAAACTTGATAATCCGGTACATGCATAGGCAAGTGATTCCAAAACGGGGGTTTTTTGTGGGTAAGTGTATGGGAATGGTGTATACAAGGTAGGATGTTGAAGGAAGAAATGCAAAATAAAAGATAGAAATGATCGCCACCAAAGTATAAAGACCATGCTACCAATCAAGGACGAAGGAAGTTCACTAGAAAGCCCTAAAGGACGAACCACCTGCCAAGGATAGAGGACTTTAGGATAAGAGAAGCTCACCACGAGGGCCTAAAGGAAAAATCTCCAGCTAAGAATAAAGGGTTTCTTGGCTCACCACCAAGAAGTAATCCATGTTCCAAGGATAAAGAGACCAACAAAGAAATTACCTACTTTCCAAAAGATATTCACTCTCATAGAGGAAACCTTACAAATTTTCATTCATCAAAGTCATCTGCTTACAATAGAGAAGTTTCTCTATTTATAAGAGGACTCCCACTTAGGAAATAGACAAGCAATAAATTAACATGGGAACTAACCTAACATTAAAAACCTAGGAACTTAGAACTTTGACTCTTTGAACTTTACAAAACATTAATGACTCCTAGGAAATTAGAGATGTGATTAATTTTGGGAACTTACATTCTTGGTCTTGAAAAATTCGTGCTCCCATCATGCCCAAAAAGTAAACACCTCAAAACAACTTCAAATAACCAATGAAGTTGTTCATAATGGCTCCCATTGATATGTTGTTGATAGACTTCGAGATCAGCAACTAAAAACTATACCGAGAATTCGGTAACTCTTTATCTTTAGTATTGATAACTTCGGTAGGGAATGGTTTTGTACCGCTTTATTCGGAAACTCCAGTCTTAATCTATTGAAACATGTTATACCCAAAGTTTATCTTGGCTTGGGTTAACATCGATAGTATTGATGCCGATTTCATCGATAGACCTAAATTGGATGCTCCCACATCATCCTCCCTGGGTTGTTTGAGATTTGTCCTCAAGTCTGAGAAATCTTCATCCTCCAAATAAAGAAAAAGGTCTCCCACATTAAAAGTCACCAAAACTTCAAACTCTTTCCATGATGATCAATCTTATAAGCATTGTTTCCGATTCGCTTGATAACTTTAAATGGGCCATCAGCTCTCGATATGAGTTTGTTCTTTCGACGAGATGGAAATCTCTTTTTCCTCAAATGAAGCCAAACAAGATCACCCGATTGAAACTAAGCCTTCTTTCGATGTTGATTAGCTTTCTTCTTGTAAGACTCATTAGCCCTTTCAATTTTTGATCGAATATGCTCATGAAGCTTCTTCATCGATTCAACTCTTTCTTTGCCATTGAAGTTCACTTGCAAGTAATATGGAACTGGAATCAAATCAATCGATGTGAGGGGGTTAATTCCATAAACAACTTCAAAAGGTAATCGACTTGTAGTATAGCTTAGAGATTGATTGCATGCAAATTTAACATGCGCAAGCTTCAAATCCCAATATTTTAAGGACTTACTCACCATCCCTTAATGAAGAGTGGTAAGAGTTGTTGACACTTAATTTTTAGTTGACACGTTGGTAAAAGTAGAAAAATTGAATTAGGGGTTTCTGATCATGACGAAACTCATTTTTCAAACAAAAAGTTCCATTTTTCAATTCTATCTATCGGCCTAGCTTTAGAAGGAAATTTCCTATCTACTTTATATGAAAACCCAAAAAGTCAAAGGGTTGATTTTCGATTTGACTTGTTGGTCAACCCTTTGACCAAAAGTCAACCTCGAGTCAAATTTTGACTTTTTACACAAAAATATTCCTTTCGAATCTAATTTCATTTTAAAAGTGAAATTTTTGAAAAAAATTCAAAGATTTGATCATAAAATCGAACTCCTAAAGAAAAGTCAACTTGGGTTTGACTTTTGGTCAAACCTTTGACCAAAAAATTGAAAAATATAAAAATTACAAAATCACTTTATTTCAGCTTTGTTTGACTTGGGCATCAAGAATTTTGAGGAATTTTGCAAAATATCAATTAAGAACCTCATTTTTCAATTTTTTGGTTTTTGGTTCGAAATCAACCAAAAATAAAATTACTTTTGCGCTTGTCATAATTAACCTTAGTTCTTTTTATGGTATTTGATTTAAAGATAATTACGTATTCACTTGTTCAATCAATTTTAAGGTCAGGTAAAGTGAAATGTAAATTATCATTTTTGCCCCTTATTAGCCATCCGGATCCACTCAACATGATTCACGAGTGGATACTTCCATTGTACTCAATTTTGTGAGTTAAATCCAAGTTTGAGGTCAATTTTGGAAAATTCACTTGCCAACTCATTGATTTAGGAAATTTAGCTTACTTGGCCTTAAGAAAATAGGGTTATTAAGTTTCGATTTAAGAAATCCAAGTTGATCCATTCATGACTAAGGTTTAATTTAATGAATTGAGATTCAATTTTGGCGTTAGCCTTTAATTTAATTTTGGCAAAAAATTTGTACCATCAATTAAAGTGCCAATTTGAATGCAATAAGTCCCCCTAGGCATAGACAATTGGGTTAACATCGATAGTATTGAGTTTGATTTCAATTAATCTGCAAATTTCGACCAACAATTAAGTAAAATTGCCTAATTTAAAGCCTAGAAAGTCCAATTGGGGGCACCCATGGCATAGGTCCATTATTTTTCATTTTACTTAGGTAATTAAACCAATATAAATTGCTGAGATGCATTATATAGTCTAATTAGCCTATTTTAGTCAAAATCGGAATGTTTCTCTTCAAAATTTGACCATTTCCTTTCTGATTAGATAAAATTTCCTTTCTATTTAGTCCTCAAGGAACCAAATTGCATAAATTCAAGAGTGATAGGATTGAACCAACCCCTAGAAAGACCAAATCGGTCGAACTAGTCCAATCAGCCACCAACGGAGTAGGCCAGTTCGACCTCCTCCCATTGGTTCTTGGCCAACGACAACGACAACGACCTTGGGGTGGCTTATCCCATGGTCTATCCTTTCTTGCCTTCATATTTTTCAAATTTTACAAAAATGCTCTGGATTTTCATGAAATTGCAAAATCACCCCTAATTAGGTCCTTTATTGAAAAAATGATTTGGACCATTGATCTTGTAAATCTCAGTCATTAAAATAAACATGTGCTTAATTCTAAACATGCTTAAGGCTAAGGAAATTTGTTAAATTTATAGGATTAATCATTAGCCATTGGATCAAACCGATAGCTGAGATTTGAGATCGAAAGGAGGTATAAAAAGGATTTTCTCTCCAAAATTTGGGGGAGAGGTCATTTGCAGCTGCATTTTCTCTCTTCATGAAAAATCTCCCTCTAAACTCTCTCTTTACTGCCCTTTTGTCTCTCTAACCACCGGCCTCATTTCTTCAAATTGATGCCAAAACCAGCCCTTGCCAAACCTCTACCGATGATGCCGCCACCGCCGCTACATCCTCCGACCTCCCTCAACCTTTCCTCAACCTTCTAGTGGCCAGCTGCCGCCCTAGAGATAGTCCGATCAGCCCGAATGAGCTGATCTTTCCTATGGCGTTGAAGATCGAACCGATCAACGCCAATTTCCTCCACTTTGGCTATCAAGATCCTCTCTAGCATCCCTCCGTCATTCACAGGTGGCCGGTGTTTTGGTTTTTGCAAGTTTCAAGCTCCATTCATTGCAAAACGTTAATCAAAGTAGGTCCTCGAACTCGAAGTCAATAAAGGTGAGATCGCACTAGGCGATCGGGGTTAGAGCTCAAAACTTAGGATCGATTCTATGACTTTCATGGTTGTTGTGATGATCTATGATGATTAGGAATGGATTTAGTTGGATGAATATGGCTTGATTTGGCTTGATTTGTTGTTAGGACTTAATCTGCAGTTTTCGGATGACAGAACGACTGATCTGAGAAACATCTTTGTTTGAGCTTGAAAACGTGTTCGATTGTGTTTGAGGTCTTCATGATATTCAAAGACGACTCGACAATCTTCCTGATGAGCTATAGAATGTCCCAATCAGACTCCAATTAATACCAAAAAGCCTTTGTAAAATTTGTTGTTACATTTTACAGTTTTCATTTGATTCTAGACATTCTATGTTAGCTTGATTTTTGTGGTTTCACGATTTTTTTTATTTTTGTCACCTGATTTTTTAGTCAATTTTTTTACAAGAATATTTCATGACATATCTATCTAGAACATATATTTTTTCCAAAATTTTCCGAGGTCATTAACCTAGGTCGATTGGCTCTCACATCACCATGCTGACATTAACCTAGGTCGATTGGCTCTCACATCACCATGCTGACTTCTGGATTCTACGTTTCCTGAACGCATGGTTCGGTTTCTCGAATTTTCGCTGAATTTTGTGCTTGGATTCTGACTTCAAGTTCTCACAAAAGCTATACATATAGATGATGGTCATGATATATCTTTTTCTTAGAATTTTCAGATAAGTACATCTAGGCCAAATCCACCAAAAATCATCCCCCGTTGCTCTGTTTAGTGCATTCTCGAGTCAGGGTCATCACTTTGTCAATTTTCTTGTGATTTTCTAGAGATGATTCCCTCTAGATATTGGTTCATGTGGATGTTGGTCATGACAAATACATTTTTCACAATTTTTAGACAACATTCATTAGGTGAAATTCCTTAAAAATTGTCCTTCAGTCACTTCTACCTTGTATAAACTTAAATTTGCATTCATGTGAAATTAAGCATGCGATTGTGATTCCTTGACCATAGGATTTTCATGAAGGTTATTCCATATTTGAATGTCATTCTAGGAACACTTAATTCATTCCAAATGGATGTCATTAGATGATGTAATTACATGTATTAGTGAAATGTTGTTCTGTCACTATGCATATGGTCCATGTTTGCCTTGTTTTTGCCATTTTCATACCATGTTTGATGATTGCATTCGTGTCACGCCCCGAACCTCGACCACGTGACAACCCCTTACCATGGTCAACTGAAAGCGACATCCCATGACTCATCGACGACCATTCATTTTATCTTTCGTTATGCACAAGCAGAAGACGAACCATCCTCAGTCCAAACAGGCAATCAAACAATCAAACAATGATAGAGGGATGAAAGTAAGAACAACCATCACTACTCATTTATACAATTTACTGAATTAACCAATGAAGGATCATTTTTCTTTCCGATTTACAAGCTTGACAAAAGGGGTCAATCCATCCTCTAAGCCAAACCAAAAAAGAACTAGGTTAGGCTAATCCAGCTATACATAATGAACTCTCGGGTTCAGCACCACCATCACTAGGACCCATCAAACTCAGGTTCCGTCGGGTCGATCACTGGAGGAGCAGGGGCAAGATTCTCCACTACGCCATTCTAAGGGCCTGAAAGTGGTTATATAATAATCAGTGAAATAAAATCTCAGCGAATTCTTCTCCTAAGCCATGGTTAGTATGCCAACTCAACCCGGGGTATCTCTCTAGAACCACCCCTCACACAACCCAATAACCCACAACCAGTAACCAACAAACAACAACAACTAGGGTTAACTAACACTTGATAATCGATTTGCATGCAACCTTACCCAGCATGCCATATCTTGCATGTTAAACCTCATATAGTACAAGCAATGCAACCAACAATCAAAAGTCAGTTCGCATGCAACCTTACCCGGTATGCCATACCCTGCACGTTAAATCTTGTATAACACAAGCAATGCAACCAACAATCAAAAGTCGGTTTGCATGCAAGCTTATCCGATATGCATACCTTGCATGTTATATGTTAGTATAATACACGCAATGCACATGGCCGTTAGATGATGCAGTTCATCAATCACATGCGAGTCGTGTCACAAGCGATCTCACCTGGCCATTACCACACTCTGCACGTTATAAATTCATGCGTGCATGTCATAAATGATGGATCACCTCAAAGGAAATTGTAATTCCATATTATACACTTTCTTTAAGAAATATCTCTCCAACCTTAAGATTTACTGTAGGAATCAAATCCTCCGTACGTTCATTCTCATGTTTTTTAGTTTCATTATATTCCCCCACACCCCAAAAATAATGGATTCTTTGGTCACCTATACCGTTAACCAAGTTTGCCCTTTTAAATGCTTCATTCACACGATCCTCATTGAGACCTTTATGTCTCTCATCTGATTTAAAGAAAATTGACATGGAATCCTTAGAGCCCCATTAGGCCTTCTCTAAGTTTGGTTTGTTTCTCACATTAAGGAATTTGCTTCTCATATAAGAATTGTCAGCATCTCAAATTTCTACCGCCCTATCCTCATGTTCCACAATGAAATCAATGTCTTTTCTTCTTGGACTTTGTCTATTTGGTTCTACTTTCTCAAAAGACTTACCTCAAGTGAAATCCAATGGCATGCTCAATGGTTGAAGATCACGGAAGAAGCGTAAGCGCCACCTTGCAGAAGGGTTATTCATGCCTAACTAGCAATCTGTTGAACTCTCTTGAATTTCACCTTGGTAGGGTCTCTACACACATTCTCATAGCAAATAATTTTCACGACTTAATGTAGCTTTTTCATTTCCTCTATCATCTCAACACAGCAACTTTTTGTTGCTTCTCCTCCTCATCGTAGCATGTTTGCCTTTTCTTGTCCCTCTGCCGTAGCCTTATGCCGCCCACTCCTTCTACCGTCATCACCGCAGCTCAGTACGGCCCTCCACCAGCTGATCATTATTGACCACCATCGCCGCTTGCCGGTGCTACATCTAAGGCTTTCCGTCTGTTGGTGACCAGCGGTTTGCAGATTGGGCTTATCCTCAGTCCATTGGACCTTGATTTTTCTTTTAATTATGTGAGTTGGGCCCTTTTCCCTTCGTTCTTCTTGTTGTTCCCAGCCTTTATGGGCTTGTGATTTTTATTTTGTGGGAGAAGAACAGCATAAGTGAAGGCCATAACTATTTTTTTTCACTTACTTAAATCCCACGTTTGAGTAAAATCGATCATTTGAATGCCAATCAACAAATCATCCTACATGAATTTTTTTTAATTTTTAATTTTTTGTTTTTCCTTTATTTTTTTTTCTCCTTTTTTTTAAGGCTCGCCCTCGCCCTCAGCCACGAAGGCCCTTGGCGAGGGCATCACAACCTCGAGCAAGGCCATAAAGGCCCTCGCCACTCTGGGCAGCCATGGCCAACGCCACTTCACCTAAATCTAGTGAAGGCCTTAATAGCGCGACTGACGAGGCTACGATGGCCTCGCCTTGCTGTGAGGGCAAGGGCCACGATAACCTCGACCTTCACCAACCCTAAAAAAAGAAAAATTCAAATAAAAAATTCAAAAAATAATAATAAAATACTAAGTAACATCGACTACAACACGCAATATGATACAACACAACACATTCTCAAAAAATAAAAAATTCCAACACAATGAGATATGCTGTATATTAAATATAAAATTATAAATGATAAAAAATGTTTATTTCACTTAAATTTAAATTCAAAAATAATAATAAAATACTAAGTAACATCGACTACAACACGCGGTGGTTCCTAAAGGGACCGGTCCCTGTTCCAATAAATTGGAACGGTGGGTACCGGTCCTGTTGTTCCATGGGCGGATCCCCCCAACACAACACATTCTATAAAAAATATAAAAATTAAAAAATAATTTTTTTAGTTGAAAAAAATTAAAATATGCATGTTTATATTAAATATATATTATTATAGATATGATAAATTATCATTTTTATTCTGATTTAAATTCACAAGTAAATAAAGATAATAATAATAATAATATAATAATAATAATAAAAAGAGCTTGCTCCTAATTTGTAAGAGTATCATCATGAACATAGCCTAGGGTACCATGTTTGCTGTCTTTTATTATCTACAGAATTTAATGTCTGTTGAGGAGATCGTGAACAAGTCTTTTCAAAACAATTCCATATCTCTAAAAGGCCGTTTTTCTAAACAGGTCGAGTTTGAAACCAGATAACTCGTGTGCTAGCTTAAAAGAGACGCATTTCTTATCTGATACATCCAATCTCCCGAACCAGTGGGTGTAAATCACGGTCCTACCGAGAATGTAAGGTAAGGGACGTCTATTTGTCCACGCACGGACAGAACATATTCAATCTCTAAAGTTTGTTCATGACAGCCAGACCCATCGGGATTTCCTCTTTCATTGGAAAACATGGGACCTCACAAAGTCGTCACCTATGTTTCAATCAAAGGAACCGAGAATGGCAAGTTTAATGAACATGCTACCTTCAAACTCCAGCCCAGACACACAGTTGAGCCTCAAACTACTCTGATAAAGATGCCATCTCATAATTTAAGACGCATAGCAGACGGACAGAAAGATAGTGTTCCAAACATGAAATTTTACCCACGGCCTGAAGGTTATCAATGAGGCAGGATCAGGAAGAAGTGATGCGAGGGTTTCATTTGAGATATACAAATCAGGTAGCAACTCCCCTTACCTCACATTCATAGCAGATAACTTATGGCTGCATCTTCATCTGGGTAATAAGAGGAGATAGGTTGCTGAAAGGATGAAATTTGGAACCCAACAGGGAGTTCTGGCTTAATGTTTTGTACATTAAACATGGATAGTTACTACTGTATCTGGAAAATTGAGGAAAATTTGCCATCCATCTCTTTCAATACTTTAAAAGTCAGATCTTCATGTCTCGAACATAAGGTGCTAAAAACTTCTACAAAAATTAGGTCTCAAGGAGGGGAAAGTGTAATACGTCTACTTGTTGTATAAGTGGACAAAGGTGAAGAGAAAAAAGCCAGCCATCTGCATTAATGGAAATGTGATGTCAGAAAAATATGTAAGACTGTAGAGAGAAATAGTGTCAGCCAACAGAGACTATAATAATGAGATCAAGTTAACAATCATTGCAGCCCCAGTAAAAGGTCAAGCTTAGGAGCATTCACAGTTCGATTGGTTTGATTTGGAGAGGAATTTAAATTTTTAACCAAACAAATGTAGAGTTCATAGGGTACCAAAACTTTCAAACAAAAAATAATTCAAAACGAAAATTAACCATAGTGCTTTTACTTTGAATCAAACCACTATCTGAGTCTTAACATTTCCCCCACCATTAGCAATGTAATCTAAGCTCGATGAAGAGCACTGTTCGCAACCTATGACCAAATGATTTTCAAGTGATTTAAATATTTTAAATGAACAGACGACAAAGAAATCATATTCAAATCAAAAACCAAACTAAATTCACCAGTTTCAATTTTTTCCAGAACACAATAAAATTGAAGAGCCACCAATGCATAAGTTTTGTCAGGGTGTGTTTTGAAAATTGCTTTCCAGCTTTTACTTTCAGCCCCCTATTATCCCACACAAAACTTGACAATGAACAGTAAAGTCTAGTATCCAGAAAACGAAAAGGAAAGTCTCACTTGGATGCGTCTGCTTATGTAAAACTACACAACCATAAAAGTGATGTCAAATGGTGAGAGTTTCCTAATCTAATGAGCTAGGAGCAAAGTGGGGACACTTCATGTATGGATAAAAGCATATGCGAATCTCTAGTCTGATGCACAAAGAAAGAGGGTGTTACCACAAGGGAAAAGTCTAACATAGAGAAAGGATTTGGGCAAAACAATAACAAGAAACTAGTGGTCCACGTGATCATACCATAGAAATGCTGCACCATAATAGGGATAGGCAGCTGGAATAAATCTTTCATACTCATTGTGTCTGAAAGGTCGTACTGGAATCTGCAATGGAATGTATTCAAACCAAAACAATATGACTGGCCATCCGAGCTACAACAGCTCTCAATATGATAAACAGCAAAATAAAAAAAAATGCATACAAACAGCAGATGATAAGGATTTATGCTTGCATAATTAAGTTTGATTATTTTTTATGCTTTCTTAGAAGATAGAACTCTGATGGATAAACAAATACCTCAGGTCCATCAGGAATAGACAAGAACAACAAACTGATAGCACAAAAATAATGCTCAAATTCAACGGCAAAAAGGTACTGAAGATGCATTCTTGGTGTGTACAAAATATCTTCTTGCATTGACAACAATTTTTTGCTTAATGCCTTCTTATAAGGGAATAAAATCAGCTTTGACTATCTAAAACTAAAGGAGGAGGTAGCTCTATCAAGGCATCACTTGGAATAGCACAAATGGGTTTCAGACAGTGGGTTGCTTTTTGTCATTTTTTTTCTTCAAACAGGACCTGTATAAGCATGTTCTTGTAACAAGCAACACCGACTGCAGTTTAGAGTTGTTGACTACCACTTTGCACTGTGCAAATTATATCTTCTCTGCAGTTGCTACCAGGCAAGTACCCATACCAGGATGCTTATTTCAAAGGTAAAAAATCACACCATCATTGACTCTTGCACAGAAATTAAAATGTATTCCAACCACTAACATAGTGTGATCCAGACAGATCAATGGATGGTTCGCAAGCTTCACACAAAAAAAGAAAAAAAGTGCAAATAAGCTATAAGGCATCTTAGACGGAAGAGTCAAATACCTGCTTTGACAGGGACAAGGTACTGTATCCAAGCCTTTGGTATTCAACCTTGAACTGGAAAACACCATAGACATCTGGAACCTTAAATGAAGTAGAATAGACACCCTGCAGGAAGACATGATAACAGTCGATAAAATTTCTGGAATGATGAAAGGCAGATGGTGAAGAGTCACCGAACGTTATATCACCTTTTTGTCGGTAGATAAAGTTTTCAAAACATAAGGGCTCATCATGTAAAACTGAACTTGAACATCATCTGAAACATATGGTTCCCAGCTGCTTCCAGACCATTCATATATCTCAATGGAGTATTCCTACAACGAATCAAAGTGGAATTTTGCTTGTCAAAACCCAACCCTTCTTTTTAGACATTACAATCAGAAGGAATAAACTTACCAGGTCATCATTGATCCTATAAATCGCAGGTTCATCAGCTTCCCCAACTTTATTGTGTTTCACATTCACAGCCTATGAATAAGGAAGTGTTTTAAGGTGAGTAAAAACAGAAAATAAAATAGCAGCAGCAACAAACAATAACTAGGCATCATCCTATTGCGCTTGACCAAACAAAGACCCCCTATACCACTAAATCTATTGCCAGATATGAACAGCTATGCGAGAACTAAAAAGTAAACCAGATAAAACCTCTTCTGGTCGAATTCCCAGATAAAATTATAAGGCACTTTAACACTCCACAGGTGAAACAAATAAACCTCAATTTCACCAAGAAGAATATCTTTTACCAGAAATGTACAGCCACTCTATTAATAATGAATGTCTCACCTTCAGATGTCCTCTCTCATGGAATATCCATTTGCTAATTTCAGTGAGGAACTGCTCATTTCCTGCTTTCTCATGCCTGTTTGAACAAAAGCATATTCATCAAATTCTAGCAGGTGCAGATTTGGCAATATTCCTAAGTAATGCACCAGTATAATATCATCTAAAATCATTTTGTACATCTTAAGCACATGTCATTCTAGGAAAGAAAGTAAATGGAAACAACAAACGCCACATTGAAGACTATCATGAATACAATTAATGTCCAAAATCTGCAACTCCACATGCAGTCCAAAATGATGAAAATTGCCTTCCTAAAGCAGTGGATGATCCGCAGCTATAAATTACAAAGAACTCTCTAAAATCAAGCCTGATTGACAGATCCCACATATAAGTTATAACAGTATAGACAATACCTACATATATAACAGAATTCAAAATGCATCATCAGAAAGCTTTAACATTCCATGCAAGTTCAAATTATATAAAAAACAATTTTGACACATTAACACCACCAAGACCAATGACTATCTGACTGAAATAAGTTGAATATTTACTATCATTTATGAACGCAAAAGCCGTACAACTTCAATTAAACTTTCCTTCACTTTCTTGGTATAGCAGCATGCCATTTTTTTTTTTCTCCTGAAATTGCAGAACATATTCAAAATAACATAAACACATGACAACATACATACTAGCACAGTATTTCCCAACCAGTGAGCTAGAACATTGACCATGCCAGCAATGCTAAGAGAAACTCACTCACTCAGTCTTCATCAAGTTACTAGCACTCAAAAGAAACCAACATCTCCTTCATATTGATAATAGGTGTTTGAGAGCACAAGATCTCAAGGGACTTGGGGAGATTACAGAAACTTCCCACGAAAACAACCTCAACCCAGCAGTGCAAAAAGCCTATTCTAATCTGAACCTGTGACAGACAAAAGTCACACTTGGAGCAACCATACCATCCCATCAAACCTCAAATTCTACAGACTAAATTTGCTTTTCGTTCTCTTAACATCATATAAGGTAACATAAGCTTTCTTAAACATGAATCTATAACCAGGCACCAACCTGAATATGAAATAGTGGGGAACTTTGAATAAATGCAAGTTTTAATTCAACATTTTGACCTAAATTAAATTTTGCCTCCATTAATTTTTCAAAAATGTATATAGCTAAGTCAACATTCAACATTTTCATTCTGATGTATCCCCATAAATTGATAAAACTTAATAAACAATTCTCAAATTATCAAATTGTAGCTGCCACAAATTGATAAAACTTAAAACCTATTATATATTCCTTTTTATTGGAATCTTTTGGGTAAGAACACTACTCTAATTATTAAAATGATTGCACTTGATTAGTTTGTAATTTTTTGTCCAATTTTGCCCCCACAAAAAAATTTCTATATCTATCCCAGTCAATAACGCATTCTCTTCCTTCCTTTTTTCTGGGATTAATAGTAAGGATACCCCATAGGATGAGCAGATTCATGCTCCGAGGAAGGATTGCATACATATTGAAAATAAAGCAGGGTTCCCAAAAGGAACAGTAACATAAACATCCTACTTTGGTAAAATATCCAAACTATAATATTGCATCACACATAGTTATGCATTTAATATGCCAATCAGAAAAAAGACCAAAAAATAATAAAAAGTCATAGCCTCGCCCACCTGGTTGAGCTCCCAGCCTTCTGAACACTGGATCTGAACAATCTGATAAACAACCAGATATCAGTTTGGAAAATGGAAAGATGGAAAGGACAAATTAGATTCCCTAAATTTTGCTACGTACCGATTGCTGAATATACTCAATGAGCCGGTAATCAATACTCTAGCATTGTTTCTTGCCTGAAATTCGAGGCATGTAAAGTGAGAAATATTGTTGGACTGCTTGCTACTACAGAAACAAATCAACCACTTCAAATGCAGGTTAACTGGTAAGAGTGAAGAAGTCTAGTACATAGAAGTAAAGAGGGAAGGCCAGCAAGAAATGAGCCTTCCCTTTGGCGCAGAGAGAGAAAGAGAGAGATACTAGAATCAAGGGATTCAGAGATGACAAGCAAAGGAATTTCTGATAAAAGGACTTCACAGAAAATGAAAAAAGACAAAAGGCTGAGGCTATTGAGAAAATGCTCGACTGAATCCAATGTCCCCTCATGCTGCAAAATTGGATGAGGAAAAGGATGAAGTAGAATTATATGCATGTCCCCAGCTAGCATGCATCTTAGTTAAAATTATATGCAATGTCAGTTCTTTGATTCAAAAAGCTACCCAGAAGACACTTCTTTTGCCAAAAGAATTGGCAGAACCCGACATATTTTATGCAGTGCAAGTCCAGCTTCCTCTCTGACCCCAAAAGAATTAGTCCCACTTCCTTATCCCAACTTTTAAGAGTCCTACACTCAGTATGGCCACAAACAGCTACAAAGCCAAGCTAACCTTCCCATGCGTACAATTCAGAAACTGAACACAATTCTACGATAAGTACTGGTGCATTGCAAGAAAAAAACTAAGTATTATCACAACCCTAAGCATGATTCTAGAATTTGAAATAACCATGGTTTGTTCAATAACATTCTGAAAGCAGACTAATACCCATAGTTTAAAAATTTTGAAGCCATGGCACAAGAACTATGTGGCAATAAAAGACCTGTCTAAGATATATCGTTCAAGAAGATATTCAGCAAAGAATTTGGCCATTTTAATAAGTATATTTCAGATATTCATTGCATCAGTAAGACACTCCCAGCAGTCTACTCATATCAAACGAGAGTAATTTCTCTAACATGTCCAAGTATACAAAAGCAAAGTGAGAGGAGGCACCTAGGGAACAATGCAAAGTTAAACTTAAGTTAAGGTATCTGCCAAAACAAAGGCATTTCATGAGAAAGCCAAATGACATACCTATCCACCAAAAAGAAAAAATATCAAGTCTAATATCTTAGGTGTTGTTTCAACTCCTCCAGCTAATTATCAATGTATAAAATATCCACAGCAACAAAACAACATTGTCAATTTAAATAGAAAAACTTAAAACCACACATTGTCTAATGCAAAACCAGTCCCCATACATGCTTAAATATAGGCAAACCTATGCTATATCTCGACAATGTACAGAAATTAGATCCTATGTTTGTGAAATCTGATTTCACTTATAATGGATGGAAAACTGTCTAGAAGAAGAACCACAACATCAAGGGCAAGGTGAAAGACCAAATTATGAGGTGCCAACCAGAACATCTCAACTAACCTGCACAACTGAAACCAGTGATACAGCAGATCCACTAAGTGATGGTGGATTTGACAACTTGGACTTTGGATTAGCAGAGTAGGCAGAAGGAGAAGCCGCAAGAACCTTCAAGACCTATAAATGGTGCACAAAATACCAAAGTCAAAAACTTTCAATACCAAAAATGAACTCAAAACAAACATTTCTAGATGACACAAAATGCAAACTTGTTATAGCAAAAGAGAGTAACAACACATTACCAGATTGTTGGAAGGATTTAATGAATGTCCAATCCCCTGAAAAAGTACTGGAGCCTGGCACCATGGGAGCTTATTAGACTAAATCCTATCGCTTAACGCAGAACATAGTCACTGAACCGAAGTCATAAATAAATCTGACAACATGTGTAAGACTTTTATTATAAATCATCAGTACTATATACAAACAAGCATGCATCAATAAAATCATCCGAGAAGGAGGCTCTTTAATTTATATCCTGTTATCATTATGACCAGGAACATGTCAAGATATTTAAATACCGACACCATTGACAAATTTTAAAAAGCCAAATGAACAAAACAACTGCTATAATAGAAAACACTAAAAGGAACTCTCAGGAAAGAAAGATACGACTATAGTCCTACACTAGTGTCATTACATCAGGCAAGCATAGTAACCATGAACCAGAACAACCTAACATCCAAGTCATGCACATAAATAACCCAAAGACAGGATCTTTAACTTGCCTCAATTTTCTTATCCCCTAGAATGACACTAGAATCAATGAAGTCATCAGCAGCAATCAGTGTATGGTCTCCTTCTGTGTCCGAAACTGCATAGCCAATGTGATCAATAACCACAGCCAAAGGATCCTGCACCACACAAAAAGAAGATCAATGACACAACCCAACATTCCCGCATCCAAATGAAAGAGCAAACAGATATTAAAATTACAAGCTAACTGCTGCATTTGGAAAAAACACTGAATGATACAACAGAAAACTCATGATGAAGTCGCTACCAAAAACCTTCAAACGACAGAACATGATATCGAAGCAACAATCTAAAAAGAGGCACGATGCAATGCAGACCTCATCGAAATCAACTCCGCACTCAGTAGCTATCTCCCGAATCAAATCCGAAGCATTGGCATCAGCAGCAATAATCAAATCATGGCCCGAATCCACGAAATCCAGAATGGCAGCCTGGTCAAGAGATCCTCCGAAACCTATTTCACCAAGCAAGCAAAAAGCGATCAACCGAACTACTCCTCAGAAAACATCCACCGATCGAAACACGTGAAATGAAAAAAAAAATGACAGATAGATAATTTTCGTTCAATCGAACGGCGCGCGAGCTGCATATCCAGATTCGCGCGAGCCGAGTCCAAATTCGACCGCGGAAGTCAACAGAGAGCAAGCGAAAGCGTCGGGGAGCGTGGACGGAGAGAACTCACGCTCGGTCGCCGGGCAGAACAGGATCAGGCCGTCGTACAGGTACTGGCCGTATCTCTGGAGGCCGATCTTGGGGTCGTCGGCGAGCTTGAAGTCGAGGTCGTAGCCGCGGGACTGGAGGGACTGGAAGTAGAGGGAGTGCGACGACTTGATGGCCAGGTCGTCGAGCAGGACGAGGACCCGCCGGCCCTTGGGGCTCTCGCCGGGGGAGAGGGAGGCGGAGAGGAAGGGGTGGAGGAACAGCGAGATCAGAGCCAGGAGGATGATCGGAGATCTCGCCGTCATCGTCGCCGTCGCCGTCGCCATCGCCGGTAGAGGAATTAGGGTTTAGGCCGGGACCGTGCGCGATCTCTCTCTCTCTCTCGCTTGACTCTCTGGTTGACTCTTTCTGCGCGAGTCTGCAGTGAGGCGTGGGGAGAGGGAGAGACTGAAGAGGAGAGCAGGGGAGGAGGAGGGGTGGAGTGCAACCGGGGAGGGCGAGACGTCGTCGTTTTAGGCTCTGAATGGAAAAAACCAAAAATTACAAAAGTCTGGGCCTCTTTGGTCAAGCGTTTTTGAGAAAACCATAAAAGGCAACATTTTGGTTTTTCGTCGAGATCTAAAATAACATCCCCAATTTTAATAAATTATAAAATAAATTAGGTTTAATATCCCAAAAACCGCAAACTAATATACATGTAATAAATTTACTTGGAACTAAAATTTTAATTGCCAAAAACCCCAAACCAATATACTTTTGACAAATTTACCTAAAATGATACATTTGCGATAAATTTATCATCTATTAGATTTCATTAAATTTTATTGTCAAATTACTGAGTTTAATAAGATATGACAATTGAGTGGTGTACTAATTTAAGATTTTATTCTTTATTTGTCACAGTTGTACCAGTTGTACCAGTTTTGTGATTTTTTATGATATTAATTCAATTTAATATATGGTATATTGATCACAAAAGTACTAGTTTGGGGTTTTTGGCATTCAAAAAAATCAGTTTGAGAAAAATTTGTCACAAATATATAAATTTTAGATTTTTTTTTGTGATCATTTGGGATAATTTTATAACTAGTGTATCGATTTAGGATTTTTCGTGATTAAAAAATTAATTTAAGATATATTTATCACAAGTATATCAGTTTGAGATTTTTTTTAGAGTAGTAACCCAAAGAATTAAATGTAAATCCACTATTAAGATTTTGAGGGTATATTTGGTTCAGATTTTAATGGGCTTTTAGGCCTAAAAGCCTCTTAGGAAAATGATGGATTGTTTGGTAACAATTTAGAAATAGCTTTCAACTACTATCCTCAGTAATTCTTCATATTTCCAATTTTGCCCTTGGTTAATTTTTTTATTGAAAAAGATTTTCCATATATATTACTCTCAAAGCCCATTGTAAAAGTTTGTTTTTGCCAAACGTACATTCAACTCAAAACCCATTTATAAAACTGAACCAAACGCACCCTAAATCTTTTGAGTTAAGAAAAAGTCAAAGTGCAACATCACTAACCTAGGCCCACCCCATTAAGGGGAAAATACATTTTCATTCCTATGGTTTTGGGTTAATCCCCATTTTAGTTTGTATACTTTATTTGGTCACGATTATGATTATTATAGTATTCTCCAATGGCAATTTAAATCTCCTCCAAATTTTTATCAAAGCTAGTCGAAAATTGCTAGGTCAACTCAAGGCCATAGACTACTAATACTTGGCACCTTCACGAATAAAACAAATAGTTAATACCACAAAAAACCCCAATTTGATACATATATGACAATTGCCTCAAATTAAATTTTTTATCGTAAAAAACTTCAATGGGTATATTTATGACAAATTTACCTTTCATTAGTTTTCATTAAATTAGATTAATATCACGAAAAACCACAACATAGTAAACATGTGACGAAAGGTAAAACCCAAATTTTGTATACTCATTAATCACCACATATCATCAAATTTAGCAATCTGACAACAAAATTTAACCGAGGCTAATTGAGATAAAATTGTCACAAGTATACCACTTTGAGATTTTTTGTGATTATACTAATTTGGAATTTTTCATAATATTAACCCTAAAACAAATTTCACCTTCATCTTCGTACTAAAGAAAAAGAAAGACCAATTCCAGCTTTTGAACATTATTCCAAGGACAAAATTTCTATATTAATCCTCATCCAAAACTTAATTACTTTCATCACATTTCACTCCAAGATCTCATGAAAATGTCAAATTAAAAAAACAACAAATAATTGACATATATCAGTTGTGCCGAATCGGATTGACAGTTCTATTAAGATTAGTTCTATGTTATGCAAATAATGTCCACATTTTCAGTTCAGACCATCTAAATGTCCTTATTTGTACTCTTAGAAAACCTAGATAATTTTTAATCTCCTAATCAAAACTTGAACTCACTATCCAAGAGGTAAAATATGTAGACAGTCCTCAGGATTTGTTCATGTAATGAGGAGCATAGCTTCTTACTTATCGATTCGAGGTTCAAGCGATATGAATCAATCAAACGAATCTATAAATACTGAATGGAAAGTGTATTTATCAATTCACCACTGAATCTACCAATGCATTACGTATCTACTGATTTTTTTTCTTTTTAGATTCATATGTTTTACCTATCAAATGAAGGAGTTGTTATCCTATTTACCATGCATAAAGTTTTAAAATGATATAATTAAAATTTGTGATTTACAGATCAATCATAAATGACATGGCATATAAACTTTCTATTATGTTCAAATGTCATAGTGTTCATAAAGAAAAACGCGCTACAATACATTATATTATCGTTCACTTGTACTCAAAACTAAAATTACCATTGCATTTGATCATGAATTTTACTCAAAAGTTATTTTTTTATACTTTCTTTGTTGGTTATATATTAGGAAGAAACTAATTTTAATTGTTCTAGCATATCTTACAATTCAATTTGATTCTTGACTCACTATTCATGAATTCGAGTTATGGATTCGCAATTAGTATCTTGATTTTAATATCTATGATGAGGAGGCTATTAGTATCGCGTCTAAATCTCAACATTTCAATATTAAGTGACTTTATGTAGTTATTAAGATAAGATGTGCAAATGCACAAAAGATAAACTAATTATAAAATGTCAATAGCTAAAAAGATCAAAACTTAATCTATATGTAGGTACATTTTGCCATGAAGGTACCTAGATCAACATTTCACCAAATTATGGAAATAATCAGGGTTCCTAGCATTTTTGTCCACTAAAAAGGACATCTTTTCAGTCCATTGAATATTATTATAAAATTCAAGACTCAAATGAATGAAATGAAAGTTTTCACTAAAATGCGATGGCGGCCTTGAATTCATACAGGAAAATGATGTGCACTTCCCGTGAAATAGTTGCACGGAAAGTTGTATCCTTTTTAGTAACATTTTGGCCTATTTGGTATTAATCATATGCATGCAAGAAATCTTATAAATCTATAGTGTCATAATCTCTTTATGGAAATAGATAGATTGGTATGTGACAATCTTTGATCTCTTCCTCTTGTCCTATAATTTAGGAGCATTTGCATGGAGATCCATCAATCGAGAGGTTCGTGAAACACTTTACAAGTCTTTATAAATCATTTATAATAGCCTTTGACATGTCAAAATGGTCCATCTAGAACAGCTTGCATATAATGGATGAAATTTAAATGGATCATATTGGCGATTCTTTGATTTCTCTCACTTCTTTTATAATCCAAAAGCACTAACACAAAGGCCCACCTACTCAGTGGTTCGTAGAACACTTATAAGTCTGATAAACTAATTGCCTTGACCTTTGTAGACGGTCCTAACTTGGAATAGCTTGCGTGCAGCTAATGAGGGTTGAATTGGCAATTTCAAATACTTGTAACATTTCTTGATCCATGACCCATCCTTTAAATTTTTTATTTACAATGAGCATTCCAATTTAACAACTATACTTTGCAATAGTTTATTTGGCTGCACATTAAGCAATTTAAACCAACCAGAGGCACCCATCATCAATGTTAGAAAAAAAAATGACATCAGAAGCAAATATTTCAGCTCCTATAAGTTTGTTTATAAAGATAAGAAGGATGGATCTGAATAAAGTCCTTAAAAGGATTCGTTCAAACTTTGGAATGTTAAATATGGAGATATTCCCTCCTTAGTCGAGAAGACAAAGATAGATCTTGAAATTATGGGGCTTCCTAGGCAAGGAGGGTGGATTATGTGGTACCCTGCATTTTAAGGGATACGTAAAGAACCGACTGGCTGGTATAGAAACCATCATTATCGGTGAAGGTAAGGAGTAGTGGGTAAAATACCCACTAGTGGGTTGGCTTGTACTTTGCATAGTTGCTTGATAACCAACTTGCCACTCCTGTACCCCGGTTACCAAGCAATTATTTCAACTCCTATAAATTTATTCATAAAAATAGGGAGGGTGACCATTTCATATGGAGATGCGCCAGTTGTTCTTTATATGCCTTTTAAATAGTACATCATATGAGTTAATTTATAAAGATAGGCTCTTAATTAATTCCTGGCCGAGCTTAAGCGTACGTTTCTATTATTTCAAACCATGAAAACAATGTCAAAATTTAGGCAAAACCCATTTGAAGCATGACCATATACACTAGTTCTATTTGTATATTGTCTATCGTTCATGTATATTATAACTATACATATTCAAGGACTCATCAATAAGCACCACGCTAAGTAATGCTTTTTAAGCTATGAGATATTTTATGTTACCAGTAGAAGCGGACGTACATCATGCGTATACAAAAAAAAAGAGAGTAGAAAATACATGCATCGTGTACGGAAGCCATATAAATTAAAAGATTTTCAACACTATTGCCACGCATTTTGAAAAGATTAAACCAGCCCTACCACATAGATCTGCTGCTGAAAGATACTGAAAAGAATGAATATCTATTCATCAAAATCAATTTCGCCAAAAGAAATGGTAAAAATTGTAAATCCTCCAAAAAGTTACGTTAACCACATCCATCTCCATGCGGTAATCTCAATCAAGGATGCAAATTGGAGCCTCTTGTGAAGATGGGAAGAAGGGGCATGTGAAGAAAGAAAGCTTTGCCAGCATCTCATGCTGCAAATGAGTGCAAGACTTATCACCATCCATTGCCCATCAGTTCAAGATCATGCCCAACCAATTTTGGTTCTTTTGGTTTGGTACAAGGACTTAAATCATTCATGTGTGTTCCATAATACATTCCAACCTAGGATCCAACTCAGCAAAATCAAAGAAATCGACACAAGCCACTCGATTTTTACATCAAAGTCACAATCTGAAATGAAATCTCATACCCCCCTCAAGCCAAGCCATGTCCTACAGCGAGCATCGCAAAATCGCTGGATGGAATGGTAGGCCATCTAATGAAAGATTAGATAGAAACAAAGGAACAAAAATAATAATAATAATGCGCATTTTTACCCTTCTTTAGATAAGCGACTTTTGGATTTGGGTGTCTTTAACTCCCAGGGAGGCAAGCAACCTTTGTAAAGAGAATGTAGAAACAACGAGGACATGGAGACTTCTCTCTCGTGTAACGAGATCGATGGCAAGCAACTGAAAGCACTCCTCAGTCTCTTTTTCTCGCTTTCGCCACCTTGGTAATTTGGGTTGTGGCATAGGGAAGGAACCTTGAAGGCCTCGGGGAGTATGCAGTTGCACATCGAACCTTCAACATCAGCAGAAAAAGATGCTAGTCGGTTAGAGTTAAGTAGGACTTAAAGCAACAATGTTATGCCCCATTTTATTTGAAGAGAGACCCTTAGTTCAATGGCATGGCGTGTCAGATACAGTTAGCCATGCAAACTGAGCAGATAAAGGTTGCATGTATATGGTGCACAATGAGTTGAAGGATAATGGCAATACCTATTCTTGCGAGTCGGTTTACCCATCTCGGGATAGTCTTCCCAGTCAGCTTGAAGCACATGTCTTCACAGAAATGATTGCAGTTCTTAACGATCAAGTGATATGTATCACCATGATAGCTTGCAGATTGACGCTCGATGAAATCTCTGACCTGGATAGGATCCAAGCTCGTCGTCCCCACAAATATGGACTTCCTGAACTTAAAGCCAGGACATTGTCTCGGTTCAACTTCAAACACACCACTCGATGGATACTCATGAGCTCCAAAAGCATATTCCACGCCATAAACTGCACAAGCAATTTATATGCATATGAACAAATAAAGCAAAATAAAATGCCCAAAGTTGAGTGCACAACTGCTTGTTCCAAAACTGCAACATTAGTGAACAACAAAATAAAACTCTCAAAGTGGTGTGGATGATTGCTTGTTCTAAATCTCAAATCATTAGAGAATATGTGGATTATAACTCTTCCATCTTATCACTTCTTCGTCATATGAAAGCTTCAGAGAAGTGAAGGCTGAAGAGTAGAAAGCAACACATGGATGTGAAATAAATGGGAAATTAGTACACTGGTGAAATTGAGTGGGCAATTGTTTGTCTAGAAGCTTAATGGCACAGACTACACATTATTTACCAACAAAATAAGTCTGCATAAGGCATCTATAGGGACATTAATATATTGCTTTCCGTTTGAGAGGTGGAAAAAGCAGTCTCTGGTTGACAAGGTTCTATACATCTGCTCTTTCAAAAGGAACAGCCTCTTGAAATAGCTCTTGAATGAAACAGTGGATTTTAAGCCTCGGTTATAGCAAAATACACTCAAAGAAGCACAAACACTATAGTTGCATCATACTCATGGAAATTGGACTATTGTTGATATGCACATGGACATGAGTAGATAGAAAAGTCAAGAAATTGGACTGGTTATAAGGAAGTGAATCCACCTACCTTCAACACCGGAGTGAAAAACACCAATTCCTGACCAGTAGAAGTAATCATTAACGGCTGTCAAGTCATAAACATTCAGAAAAACAGGAGCATTTCCTCGGCCAAATGGTGCCGGTTTCACTTTTTGAAACAAGCAGAAATAGTCAGCAGACTTTCCTCGTACACGACGAGATACGATAGATCTCCAGCTGCTTGCTGGTCGTGCTTTCATGCTTGTGGATAAAACCAGGACTCAATTAACCAAGTCCGCACCTGCAAACATTTGAATCATGAATTTCTACTATTAAGCCAAGAAACTGCACCAGCACCAAAAACAAGGGGTGTTACCCTGAGCACAGAGCTTAATAGGAAAGAAATCCAGTGTTTCACTAAGCACAGAGCTTAATAGGAAAGAAATTCAAGTGAGCAAGCACTCTCACTTCAAGTATGTCAACCCAGGGACTGAGTGAAGGGAAAATGCAGCATCACTGTGATACTCTACCATTTCTGCTGGGCAAACTTTGTTTTTTGGGTATCCTAAGAGTATACATCTAGCAGTCAGTCACAGTCAGTGATCTTATCAACGGAAAGCTACCTTTAACTGGAAACTGTGTTAGGCGACCATCGATTTGCTTAGCTACATGCTCATTGCAAAGTTCAAAGAGGGAAATGCTAAATAGGACTTATCACCTTAACTATCCCACGCCCTGCCACGTGAAGGTTGATAGAATGACTCAAGCCTCAATCCAACTGGCTACCTAACACTTAGTAGTTTAAAAATAACGGTTTTAAATGTGTAGCCCATAAGAAAGTGAGCAGCAAAGGGAATGTGCATTAGATCTTCGCACTCTGATACCGTGAAATCTCAACCTAAGAACCGAAGCAGTGAGGCATCACATCCTTTCGTTTTAGTTTCTTTCTTTGGTTGATTGACATCATTTTCACCTCCCATCAAATCGACATCTCGAATTACTCAGCTCAGAGAGAGAGAGAGAGAGAGAGAGAGAGAGAGAGAGAGAGAGGGTGCACAGTATGATTTCACATCTTCACAAGCTTAAAATGGAGAGCCTGAAGAAAGCAAGCAAGATCTTGGGTCAAACATTGCAATGCACGGCAAGAACAAACAAAAGAACGCCATTCGAATCGCAGAGAAACTAGCTGCATTCCCCTTAAGATGGTTCAAGAATTGCATCCTGAATCAAAAGAACCAAGAACCGACCCACGCCCACCAAAGAAGGAAAGAGAAACAACAACCAAGAAACCAAAGAACCAAGAACATGTGACAAGCTAAAGCCCAGAAATTCCTGAGCATAAGTATGATTTCACTTCTTCACAAGCTTAAAATGGAGAGCCTGAAGAAAGCAAGCAAGATCTCGGGTCAAACATTGCAATGCATGACTAGAACAACTAAAAGAACGCCATTCAAATCGAAGAGAAACTAGCTGCATTCCCCTTGAGATGGCTCAAGAATTGCATCCTGAATCAAAAGAACCAAGAACCGACCCACACCCACCAAAGAAGGAAAGAAAAACAAAACCAAGAAACCAAAAGAACCAAGAACATGTGACAAGCTAAAGCCAAGAAATTACTGAGCAAAAAAAAAACACAAATTGCCATCAACCCACCTCGGAGAAGAAACCCATTTAGATTTCGAGACTGGGAAACGCCGTTCCCGCAAGACGCCAGGAGCCCATTCTTCCCCCCATCACAAGAGCAGAGAAAGCAACCCGACGGTACCTGAGAAACAGACGAGGCGAGGGAGCGTCAAGGCTTTCCTCCTATGCTTTCTTTAATTTTTTTTTTATTCCTTCATTTTCTTTTTCGCTTTCCCTTTCGTTCTTGGGGTATATGAGCGAGCCAAAAAGGCCTCGTGAAGTCTCGTCACCTTTTTGGGGTAATATGTAATTTGTGAATGCTTGGCGCGGCTTTTGTGTTTTTGAAAATTTTGTGTTCGATTTCTTAGAATTCTGAAAATGAATTTTTGATAAATAGTGACAATCTTCAAATTTTTAAAAATTTAGGCTCACATTGAATTTTCACAATTTTTTTGTTATAAAACTTTGGAGGAATCATTACTAATTATTGTAAGAGGTTGAGTTACTTTTAAACTTTTTACCTAATATTAAGTATTGAAATTTAATTTAAAAGACAAATGAGATATGAAAAAAATTTGAACTCAATATCTTTAGTTTTGATACTATACAAGACTTTGACAAAAACATCGAATTCACATCAAATTTTTGTGATTTTTTTATTCAATAATAATTTCAATTAGAATAAGAAATTCAAAAGGAGCTTTTTCGATAGCATAAAGCCAATACATGGATCCAACAAAAATAAGTGGAGAAATGATACAACAAAAAGAATGGAAAAAAAATTGAGCTCCCAATAGAATAATAAAAAACGATATTAAAATAAATTGCCAGAAGATGGGTATTTATTTATATCGTATACCCTAATGATGCAGTATGTTAATAATTTGAACTTGATTTAAATATATATGTATATTCTTTCTTTTTTAAATCAAAAGCTTGACACCAAAAACATGAGTTTCTTCAAACTGGAGACCGGAATGATTATTGCATAGATCAGAACAATCAGTCGTACGTTTGCGTTTGTTAACGGTTCGTTCTTAAACCTCGACGAGGACGGTAGCGGCTGTCGTTTTTCCAGATAAAGACTGAGTAGGAGAGAGAGAGAGAGAGAGAGAGAATGAATAAAGAAAGAAAAAGATGAAAAGAAGAGATGCAGATGTGACAGGAACGCGTATAAAGTGTTCAAAAGAGAAGATTTTGGTGTTCCTATGTGAATCTCTTTTTCTGGGGTCCAAAGTCTCTACTGTCCATGTTTTGACTTGACCAGCTTTTGAGATTGTCTGTCTGGAAATTAAAATTGGAACGTATGCCTGTGAATGGCCCATTTTTTACCTGTTCAAATTGATCTGAATAGTCACGATGGCTGATTTGAATTGTGAGCGGTTTCAGCCCGGATAAGAAGTTGACAAATGGAAGGTGATTTTCGCTTTTGCGAAGGTGAAGAGCGGATTTCCTTTGTCAATTTTAATGTCCATATACATATAATTTGATTTGAGGTTCGAAACGATAAGTGATGGGATTGGATAGTGGAATCCAATTATGAAAATGACGACAAGTATTAGATGATTATATTTTGATGATATAGTCGACTCGAGATTAGGGTTTACATGGGTCTATTGCTCGAGTTTGCCTCCATTCTAACTAGATCGGAAAATGTAAGATTCGATGCTCTATTTTGAATGGATTGATTTTGGATTTTCGAATGCACGCTCAACTCAATAAAACATTTCATAAGCTCAAGCTCAACTTAATTTGTTATTGATGTTGATACTCGAAATGGTAATCACGAACTTGGTTGGAGCTATCACCTAGAAATTTACTTACACCACAAAAATCGGGTCAAGAGAAGTCAGTCTTCATTTGTGGCGCATGCGCCCGTGAGTGAGAGAGAGAGAGAATTGAGAAGGACTTTAGGAGATAAAAATGGCCACTCTTGCATCTGTGTACTTGAATTACAATTTATAAGCCATCATTTTGGTGAACTTTTGGGTACTGCTTAATAGGTAAAGGTCTCCGCATTATAAATGGATGAGATGACTTAATAAGTGGCATTCGAATCGTTTTTAGAGACCCATAAATGTTTACTGTTCAAACGGTGGTCTTTTTACTAACGAAGTGTCATGTTAAATGTTACCAACTCCAAAATAAGAAAAAGAAAATGTGCTACCAACTAGCCAACTCGAGCTTTGAAATAATGTTTTGATGGGTCTTCTCGCTATTTCGTGCACTTACTTCGTCAGCATAAACGAAAAACGTGTTAGGAGTTGATAAGTTAAAACCACCTCTATCAATCAAAAGACAAAATCAACTCAAATCTCAATCAACGTTTTCTACAATAAACTTTCTTAGTTTTTAACATATGAAAGTGTTTAAATCACCTGACAAGGCTAAACAATGCTCTGTCATGAGTTGGCTGGTTTGTCTAGTACTCGTTGATGATGTATCTTCTTTTTCTTTTCTTTTGCCATGCGCCATCCATTGACTGATAAATGAATTAAGGAATGGAGATCCTTAAATTTGTCACGGAATGCAATTGAATATTAAAACTTTCAAAAAGTGTAATTATTTCAAAAACCTACTCAACAAGTTTTAGGACTTATTGTATTATTTAAAAATTTTAAGAGTCAATTATATTTGTATGACAAATTTTAGAATTTAATTACACTTTTTGAAAATTGAAAAATGCACTTATCTCATGAATTAACGACTATTTGATAACACTATTACTACTCGAGTCAATATTTTCAAGCTCGAACTCAACTGAATGGCTCAATCTCTCGAAATTGTATATGACCATGGAAAAAGAGAGAAAGATCTTGAAAGTAAAAGTACATTCTGATTAGCTTTGTCATGTTCATGTCGGGATAAGTTTGTCCAATAATTCCTTTTAATAAACTTTGAACTTTAAGACCGACAAATGCAAATCCAAAAGCCAGCTCTTCTCCTGGGAATTACTTGGAATCAATTTACTGTTGGATCTACAGAAGGATATAATCATGCTGGGCATACTATCTTACGTGTTCTTATGATTCCAATGTATCTGTTTTAGCTTTGTGAAGATAAATTGATGTCAATCTCTTGAACTTGCTCCCACTGAACAATTAAACTTGCACCAGGAATTAACATATTATACACGAAAAGTACAAGTTACTCTTCTCAATACTCAAGAAAATATTTCACATACATACACCATCAGCATGGAGTTTGGAAAGTGTCGACATGTCCACCACAGTAAATATTTCTTCTCATCCGTGATCACCACAAACTCCAAAGAGTAATGACTCCGATGAATTCAACAAATTTGGACATGCTCAGGCGGCACCTTTGGACAAATTCACCGTGGCTGCCCAGATAAAACTGCCTTATTCTACTGATGCCATGGAGACTGTCATGCTGAAACTGTGGAAAAAGAAGACATCCAGAATGAGACAGCTTGATATGACCGGACATGGTCTGGCAACCCATACCTGCATTCTACCTAAGCATATCCAGATGGTTACTAAGACCATTATACACATTGTTACCCCTTCGACATGTCGTACCTTTATACCTTTATTCAAATACAAAGCTCGTCCAAGACAGCAACTTCTCAAATATCTTTGCCATCATGTATGCAGGAAGTCTTTGAGGATAATGGTGGCTTGCTTGGCAAATCATGGACAGTCCAGGAAAGTCCCAGCTGCAGGCTATCAGTCTTTTTCCACAAATGGGTATTCATATCTGGTTGTTCCATTTTCAGCAAATTGAGCCTTCAATTTAGATTCCTTTCTTGCTTTATGGGATCAGCTTTTGCTGGCAACATGACGAGCTAAGATTTCAACAAGTTAACCTGTCAGATGGTTCTGAAGAATGTGCTCCAACCTGGCAGTCAGAAAATAACCTAAAATAAGAAGCGTCTGTGTAAATAGCAACAAGCAAGTTTCCCATGACATTTCTGCAACGAAATATTTTTTCCCAACAACAATTGAAGATTCTACTAGTCCTCTTTTAAGGTGTCTGAGAAGTTTTTCTAAATCAATAATATGATACAAAGTACAGAGTGAATGAAAAAGTTTTTTTTTTTTTTTTTTCACAGTGGCAAATCCAATCACTGATCATAAATTGTCTAAATTTATCTATTTCAATAAACAGTATACTAATTTAAGCTTAAAGACAAAAATTCAATAAAAACTAATAATTTAGTAGGATTAGACTGCAGCAATTTTGTTTTCATTATACTACGTTTATTTATCAGGAACATAGAAGATAATGAACAAACTTCATTAAGTAGTTTAGGGAGATTTATAGGTGGCAATGATAACAATCTTTCAACAACTTTAACTATATATGCAGCTCTTGAGTAAACGAATCTTGTGACAGTTTTTTTTCTATTTTTTTGGGTTGGAATCTTGTGATAAACATCAGCTTTTTCAGAACCTCTCCTTTGATGCCACATCAGAGAGAATGATACTATTTGTGAGAGAGAGAGGCATGGTATATGGTGGATGAATGACTAATATGGAGAGTCTGAGAGTTACGAATAAGGAAGACAGTGTTTGCAAAGGTTGAAAGTGGGTGTTTATGCATCAGAACGACAAACGTAATTGATGAAAAGAATATGAATAGTTAGAAAACATGTTAATAAAGTTGCATTGGCTTTTCCCCAAGCCACATCCTGGGACTATATATATATCTTCATCCTGTAGTAGTTATCTTCAGCCCATCCTATTTCAGAACAAAATTCCTCTGATTGAGCAAAACCTCTGTTAGCCTGAAGGCTTGGCATGAACAAGTTTTGCCCCTAAAGCTTCATCTGGCAGTTCTTCTTATCCATCACGGTCGGTTATTTATCTCCACCATCCAATGTGCGGTGCACTGGTGAGTGCATTTCCTTCTTCAAATTATATATGTTTTGCCAGCAAGCCTTGAAACACAATTGAAATAGTGTCAAGAGTGAGTATTGTCTGCAAGAATGTTCGTGGCTGACAAGCAAAATTACAGGAGTATCATTGTCCTTCTTAATATGATTTTAAAATTTTCTTTCATAATATGTATTTACAATTTTCTTTCATATTCAAGATGTACGGCTGTAAATTGAGAAGCAGTTCATGCATTTCTTTCCCAACAGATATTCATGTCAATGTGGCAGGGTGGAATTTCACCATTTATTTTCTTTTGCATGTACTTACTCTTATAATATCATAAGAAGCTTTTCTAATGGTATTATCATTATTATTTTTTGGTTAAATTTTAATGGTATTATTATTTTTTTCCTTATAACATACAAGGATTAAAAGTTATGTCCATCCGCTCATCTCCTCTTCAGGAATAATCTATTGAATGCATATATGGCACTTTCTTAGTACATGCTCATCCTAGTAATGCATAGTGGAGCTATAGAAACCTGTACAATGAACAGGTTACCGGCTAGTTTTTCAATTGTATCTAGATGAGGGCAATAGCCCCCACCATTCTACAGTTGAATTTATTGCTGTGTGTTTATCTGAACAATGAACACCTAATATCTAGTAAAAAGAAATAACCATCCCATCATGATGCAAAGAGGGGGCAAAGTCTTAACTCAAATTAAATCTTCAGTCCATGTTTCCATACCTCATCCTCTTCTAAATATCCATTCTCTTGAAAGCAGCCGCAGATTTTCCTGCCCCAAGCATTTGAATTCATCTGTCCCCTTATGTTGATGTTAAACTTGTAATCTTTCCAATACTTGATTTGGATAGCACACGTAACTCTGCAGATAGGAACTCCAAGATTGAATAGATAGCCTCTGCTTTTGAATGCAATGTATCACCGGAGGTAAACGCATGAATTCCATTTTCAAGATAAACCCAACTGCAGCCAGCAAGCTTCTTGGTTTCCTTCCCTCTCATTTTCTCTCTTATCTTGCGCATCTCCCCCCAATTTTCCTCAGCTGCAAATACATTTGCCAGCTGCACATACCGAGATCCATTATCTTTCTCAATAACCAAAAGCTGCTCTGCCGCTTCTCTTGCAAGACTGAGGTTCCTATTTATCTTACAGGCATTCAAAAAAGCCCCCAAAATCACAGCATCCGAATTCCTGGGAATTTTCTTCATGAGATCCATTGCCTTTTCTAGTTGATTTGCCCTTCCATACAGATCAATCACACAGGCATAGTGATCCGTTTCAGGCACTATTTTGTAATCTTCTACCATGGAATTGAAATACTTTTCCCCCATCTCCACCAACCCTCTATGACGGCAAGCAGATAGAAGTGCAATAAAGGTGACCTCATCAGGTTTCAATCCTCTCTCCAACATTTCTTTATACAGCTTCATAGCTTGATCTTCAAGCCCATGATTTGCATAACCGGAAATCATGATATTGTAGAGAATCAAGTCTCTTTCTGTAAGTTCTTGAAATAACTTTCCTGCATATCCAGTACTGCCAGACTTAAAATACATGTCGATCATGGCACTAATCAGCTTCTCCTCCATTTCCATCCCTGTTCTCAGTGAGTAAGCATGAATTTGTTTTCCAGGATCCAGGGCCGCTTGCAATGCACAGGCACCTAGCAAGCAGATGATTATGGGCTCATCAAAAGAAATGTTTGCATTCCCTCTATATTCATTCACCAGTTCAAATACAGCTTCACATTGCTGTGCTTTGACGTAACCAGTAAACAAAGCTGTCCACACGATAGAATTCTTTTCGGTCAGAGAATCAAAAAGTCTCCGTGCTTCAGACATGTTCCCTTGAGATGAATGACCCACGATCATAGAAGTTGTCGAAAAGGAGTTCTCGCACTCAATCATCTCATAAACTAAGTCCGCATATTTCATATTTCCACACTTGCAGTAAACATCCACTATGGCACTCTTAACAAACAGATTTGATATCAACCCATCTCTTAAAACCCAAGCATGAATCTCCTTTCCAAGCTTTGAATTCCGCATGCTGGAGCAAGCATTCAGAACGCTAGCGAACGTGTGCTCATTCCACCGAAATCCACTGTCCCTCATTTTCATAAAGAAATTCAAGGACTCCTCCTCAAAACCATTCTGTGCATAGCCAGAAATCAAAGTATTCCAAGACACTGTATCATTTAACTCAGGCAATCTCTGGAAGAGATCCAAAGCCATTTCCATCTTACCTTCCCTACAACAAGCTGCCATCATTGTATTCTTGGAAACCAAATCGACCTCCACTTTTGATTCACAGAACACCCTGTACGCTTCTCCAAAACTCCCACATTTAGAGTACATGTCAATCAAGGAGCTCATGACATACCCATCCATATCATTCCCCGTCCTCACCATATACGCATGCAACTGTGTCCCATAACACTCCACACGTAACTTCGCCACCAAGTTAAGCATCGCTGACAAAGTAAACTCGTCGAACTTAAGCCGATCACGCATCGACTGCATCTCATCAAACCATTCGAGCGCATCCTTCTCGTGTCCTTCAACAGTCACGTAACCGGTCAGCATCGAATTATAAGTTACCAAGTCCCTGTCAGTGGCAGAGTCAAACAATGCCCTCGCTCCGGTCAAGTCCCGAGCTCTTACATAAGCCGAAATCAGGGCGTTCCAGGAGTACACGTTCCGCTGGGGCATTTCGTCGAACAGCTTGTGGGCTTCGCGCAAGAGGCCATTCTGCGAATAGAGGCGGATGAGCTGGTTGAAAAGGAAAGTGCTCGGGACGAAGCCGGACTTAACTACTCTCGCCTGGTAGGCTAGACCATCTTTCAAGGACCTCATTTACATGTTTTGTCAGACGTTACATGGGACTGGACAAGAAGAAGGAACCCACCAGCTTCTAAGGCAAGAACAAAAGACTCAGGTTCGTGACAGAGAACAGATTTCAGTGACCCCAGTCCGTCCCATGGAGGAGAGAGAGAGAGAGAGAGAGAGAGAGAGAGGAATCAGTGTCTGTGTAAGCAGGCAAATCTTGGACTGGCAGACGTTGGTAATAAAACAGCAGATGTTAATAGACGACAATCTTTTTCTTCTATTAATCAATTTTGCAATCTTTTAAAATTCTCATTTCTTTTTCTTAATATTTCACTTCAAAATAATTCTTTTTCGAAATTCGCAGATCAATCTTCGACCCAAAAAAGGAGAAGTTCTCATTTTAATGCAGTAGTATTTATTCATCTCTTTTTTGTATCTCGATAATAATTTTTAATTAAACGTAAAAAACAAGTAAATTTCAGGGTTAATAGAGGTAATATTTTCTTTACAGCATCCTTTTATAACTTATTCAAACTGGGGGCAATAGCACAAATCTGAAGGGGAAATCGGTTTTACAATCTTAAATGTCATGTGCATGACACCTGCCGCTGCAAACCAATGGTTAGATTAAAATTTTGATGTGGTAAAATACAATCTTCATAAATTTAGATTTAATGTGCACCATTTTGTAGTTATGAAAGTTAAAAGCAAATTTCAAAAAATAAATCTTGCAAGCAAGTATAATACATCGGGTCTTATTAACAAGTGTTCTCATGTGTCACGGACACAATGGTTGATTTGTGCGTCAATGTAATATGTCATGCGATTAGGTTTCTAGCCATGTCACACACTCTCTCACCCATATTTCCCGCCCCCTTTTCCCGTGTTTCACTCTCACACAAGACCACCAAGTTGATGCAAACTTTGCTTGGCTAAGGACTCGAGTAGAGGTGTCAAAATAGGTCATAAATCCATATTATGACTCACTTTTAGTTAAATGGGTCAAATATGAGTCAAGTGAAAGTTAAATATGGGTCAAGTGAAATTTAAATATGGGTCAAATATGGGTTAAGTGAGTTATTAGGTAGACCCATCATCTCTCATTCCATCCCTCTCCTCTATGCGTTCTCAACCTCCGTTGCCGATCTCGCCATCACGCCGCCGTCACCATCGTCGATCCCGAGCTTGCTATCGCCGATTGGAGCTCAGCTTGGATCTGGGCAAGCGAGCCACGACAGAGCTTGGGCTGGCGAGCCCTAAGCTCGTTGGCCGGAGCTTGGCCTAGATTTGGACAGGCGAGCCGCGAGGTCGCTGGCTTTGGCCGAGTTGCGGCTCGCTCAGATCTGGGTAGGCAAGCCCCAAATTCGCTGGCCGCAATAGAGCTCGCGGCTTGCTAGATCCGGGCAAGCCGAGCTTGACCACTGCTAGTGACCTCGGTGGAGCCTAGATTGGCCGAGCCTTGAGTTCGTCGGCCTTGGTCGAGTTTCGAGCTCGCTGGCCTACGTCTTGGCTAGTCGCCGTTGGGCGGCACTAATAGAGGAAAAGGGGGAAGAAGAAGGAAGAAGAAAGAAAAGAGAAAAGAAAGGGAAAATAAAAATAAAAAGAAAAGGAAAGAAAAAAAAAAAGAAAAATAAAAGAAAAATAAAAGAAAAAAATTAAAAAATTCAATTTTTTTAAAAATAATTAAAAAATATATTTTTAAAGAAAATTATTTTCCAAAAAATATTTCAATTTAGAGGTATCCGCATTTTTTTTATTTACTAATTTTTTTTATTTAATTTACTTTATAAATTTGATGTGAAATTTTTATTCAAATAATTTATATGTGAAAAGTTTAAAGTGAACTAAATAAGTGGGAGTAGATTTTCTTAAATTAAGTTAAATATTAATATGTGTTGGTAATATGTGTTGGGTCAGGTATGGGTTATCAAATTTATATTGCATAAAAATGGGTTAAAATGGGTTAAATGGATTGATGTGAGTCGGACCATTTTTGACCCGACCCAAACCCAACCCAACCCACCCATTTGTCACCTCTAGACTCGAGTACCTCGCTCGCCTGAGAGAAAGAAAATGCTTCACTAGTCAAGGGATTCGAGGATTTGGAGGATAATTACAAATGTCTGATAATCATTGGATTGTGCTCCAATCTAGTTCATAAGTTGGTCAAAATGGTTATTCATCAATAGATCTTGACTCTGCAAGCGAATGTGCATGTATCTTTGCTGAGATACAACTAAACTCATATGCTACTCTCTCTAATCATTTGCCAAAATCAGGGGAGAGTGACTTTTTAGTTTAGTCTCAATCTGAAGTTTCCACATCCCATGGTTACACGTTCGAGGCCGTGATCTTGAAGTCAAACCTTAGGGATGCTAATATCATGGTTTTGTCAATCTCTCCCAAGCCACGTGTTGTCCATTTAGCCTTAAAACACACCAATTGGACATCCACTATGCTTGAGGAACTGTATGCTCTTGTAATCCACAAAACATGGGAACTTGTTCCCTATCAACACTAGATGTACGTGGTTGGATGTAAATGGATGTACAAAGTAAAGCTACGTGCAATAGTTCACTTGACCGACGGAACGCCTAACTTGTTTCAAAAGGCTGTCATCAAGAGGAAGCCACAATTTGCATTGTCCTATCCGTTTTACTGTTCACAATTGGGAAATTTGCCAAGTAGATGTCAAGAACACCATCTTACATGGCGGTCTTGATGTTCCTGTCTATACAATTATTGGGTTTCCGTGATTCATCTCATCATGTGCTGTATTGCTTACTCCAACATGTGCTGTATTGCCTTAAACAATCTCCCAAGGTATGGTTCGACAAGTTCAATGATTTTCTTTTTAATTATGGATTCTTCTGCAGCATTGCTAATCCATTACTATTTGTTTATTGTCATTGTGGTCATATTATCATTCTATTACTATATGTGGATGACATAGTCCTCACTTGTTATTCCCCAACATTATCGAACCATCTTGTGCATTCACTTGGTCAAGTGTTTTTGATGAACAACCTTGGCACTTTTCATTTTTTTCTAGATTTGCTTTCTATTCATTTTCCATGTGGATAAAATGTTTATCTTTTATTTTTAACTTCTAATATAATTATAGGTGGTGATATCTCTATATAAACTATGGAACGTATCAATGCAAAGCATGCTTTATCGACTCAATTTTTTGTTTTCTTTAATAAGTCCTATTTGTCGATCAATTTATCAAAATCAATTTATACAAAAGTATAATTGCTGTTTTCAGCATTCTTAATAAGTGTCCTAGATTTGAACAAACAATCATAAGTGTCACAAAGGACTTGGTAACTTTGTTTGACTATTTTTATCTGAATGCACAATGCTAGGATTACTATTAAATTTGGATAATTTACACACAATAAAGACTATATTCAGTCTAGTGAATGCATAACGTACATCAGACTTCCAATTGCACTAGTATATTCTAATTGTACTAAAGGTCACCCAATATTTTCCATCAATTGAATTGATACATCATATAATACATTTGACTCTTTAGCTCCCAAATGTTGACATTTTTGAATAATTTTCTTCACATAGTAGCCTTGACTTAAAGCACAACTGACTCCCAGTATGTTTAATCACTCTGATACCTAAAATTGTATTCACATAGATAGTTTTTCATCTATGCCATGCATATTTGTACTAACAATTAACATATCATCTACATATAAGCAGATTATAAATCTATACTCTTTGGTACACTTTGAATAAATGCACTTATTGGCACTATTATGCTTATATCCATATGATAATACCGCCAAATCTATTTTCTCATGCCATTGTTTCAATGGCTTTTTTGTTTATTCTTATGTTGCCGCTGTCAACAAATTGCACTGTATTTGTACTTCCTTCACATAATTAACCTCACCATCTTGAGAACCTTCCTCAATTAGAATTTTCTTTTTTAATCAAAATATCAACAATTAGGTTCTCAATTGTGTGGGAAAAATTCTTTCAACTATCATTTTAAGTCGAAGGCAATTTTGAAAATTGTAATAACTTGAAGAGGTTTAGAAACTTCAAACATAAGGTCTTTGAGTTTGGCAACATTTATATAAAGTTCCTCTACTTACTTAAAGACAGATTTTCCATTAATCATGACAAATTCAAAATATTCAGTGATTCTATCCGAACTTTATTTGTCAGTATTCTATTTAGTCTCCAAGGAGTCCAAATGCTGCTAGGATTTGTGTAAGATAGAAACAAAATTTCATTTAGATAATTTTACAAAGCATTAGGAATTCTTCCTCAACGCCTCCTTTCATCATCAATTATTTCTTTCAGAATGGTGCATCTTTGGAAGCCATTGCCTCACTGAACATTCTTGGATCTTTGTCCAAATGAAATAACATGGATAGTTTATTCACAACATTTTTGCTATCTCCTTATACCAGAAGAGTTATGAAGTCAGAACATAAATCTTTTGCTTTCTTCACTCATTGACTTCTTTTTGGCTCACCTGGAGAATCAAACAGTTTTCTTTTTCTTGATGAAGAATTATTTGTGTCAATTGTTGTTTGTGAATATGCTGAGGTATCACTTGAATCTTTAAGAAATTTGTGTTCAAGAAATTCAGCATCTCTTGATTTCACAGTAATATTATATTCAGCATCTAACAAGTGATAAACTTTAGAATTTTTACTATATCCAATAAGCACACTTCTTAATGTCCTTGGTCCTAATTTGATTTGCTTAGAATCGGGAATTCCTATGATACGCAAAGATCCTCATACTTTAAAGTAAGTTCAAGTGCATTAAAAGTTTTAAAACTTGTCATGAAAGTGTAATTGAATTCTAAAATTCTTAAAAAGTGCAATCAAATCCTAAAATTTGTTCAATTAATGCAATCAAGTTTTAAAATTTGTTAACATTTTCCATTTATCAAATTGAATGGAGTTAATGGAAAAACTTGATTGCACCAACTTAGTAAGTTTTATGACTTGATCGCACTTTTTGAAAGTTTTAGGATTTAATTACATTTTCATGACAATTTTTTAGGACTTCTAATATATCTATCCCTTTAAAGTATTAGATATTTGGTATCCTTCTTTTCTATAATTCATATAGGAGATATCTTCAAGGAAATTTGTTGTGAATGTGACATGTCATAAGAAGTGCTTTTCCTTGCAAATTTATTGGCACGTTCGCTTGTAAGATCATGGAATTAACCATATATACTATAATTCGATTCTTTCTTGCTACCAATTTATTTTGTCATGGTGTATAATGTGCACTTGCTTGATGCCCAATGCCATTTTTCTTCACAAAATGTTAAAAAAAAAAAAAAAAACTGAAGTAAAGTATTCTTCTCCCCAATCATTTATCAAAACTTTGATTTTCAACTATAGCCTCATATATCTTGAAAACATCAAAAGCTTTCGATTTTATAAGGTAAACATGAGTATATCTAGAGTAATAAGAATAACGTAATGACATAACAATTTCCATCTTTAGATCTTTCTACCTCTAAGAACAATTTCTTAGTCATCTTTGCTTGCGAACATATTTCGCATTCTTTTTCATCTAGATTATCACATAATATCATACCAATTTTATTCACAAATTTCAAAGTAGTTAAGCAACATGAGATAATCTATTATGCCACAAGAAAGATGAATAAATCATATAAATAGAAACAAAAGTTTCAATAATATTCGTCTATTAAGATTCTAAGCACTTGATGCAACCACTATCTCTGTCTTCATGAAAATATTAATACCTGAACAATGAGGAAATTTGATTACTGATGAAGATAGAGCAATAATTATGGTGCTTTGATTTGTGATGACAATTACTATCTTTAAGGTATTATTTGACTCCACTATTATTATTGTGGTGTTTTGAACAAATAAACCTCCAGGATATACATCAAAGCTATAGAGAAACGAGTTCAACAATTACTCAATTTCTCTCTTGGAATTTCACTTTAAATGTGTTATCAAAGTTGTGTGTGAAAAGAGAAGAAGAGAGAGTTAAAGGAAGTTATTGTTGTTTGAATAGTTGGGATGAACAATACATGATTTAGTGCTATTTATGGACCACCAATCAACAATCTCTTGGGAATAGGTATCTTATTTCCATCATTACCACCTTTCACTGATTAATCATAATCATTTTTTAATGATCAACCATTACTTCTCTTTGTGTCAACAATCATTTCTTTTCATATCCGACAACCATTCTTTTCGTAATAACAAACTATTTCAACTATCCTTACATGTATACCCTTTTCATGGCAAAAGAACAACTTAAGTGCCAAAACTTGACATGGGGGACATTTAAATGCCAAAAGTTACAAAAGGTACACTTAAGTGTCACTTTTTTTGAAAATTGGATTGTACCAACTCCAGCGAAGGCCACCATAAATCCAACATGGCTTATTTTAATAATATAACTTGCTTACGTGGCTCGTCAGAAGCTGAGTCCGCAACAATTCAGTCAAAACGACGTGTGCTAATGTGACATTTTAAAATATATTAATTAAATAATATTAAAAAATTTAAAAATGTATTATTATAAAATTAATTATTTTTAAACAAAAAAGAGAGGAAGGGGGAGGGATCGGGTGAGGGCTGCACAGCCCTCGCCACCACCGTCGCCCCACCATCGTTGGGAAGGGCCAGTGATCCCGGTTGACCCTCGTTGACCCTTCCAGACGATGGTGGGGCGGTGGCGGCGGCGAGGGCTGCATAGCTCGCAGCCCGCAGCCCTCGCCCGATCCCTTTGCCTTTTTATTTATTTATAATAAAATCAAATTTTGAGATTTTTTTAATATGACTTTTTTTTGCCACACGGACAATTTCTTTTTCTTAAATTACCACGTGAATATTTGTTTTGAAAAAAATTGCTCCGTCAACA
The DNA here is from genome assembly GCA_014182845.1 of Corymbia calophylla. NCBI lineage: Eukaryota > Viridiplantae > Streptophyta > Magnoliopsida > Myrtales > Myrtaceae > Corymbia > Corymbia calophylla. The sequence goes on from CM024699.1 coordinate 17,920,638, forward strand.
AATAAAGTCGCCGGAAAATGACTTGTGTACATTTTGATTGGATTTTTTCACCATTGGCATTTAACTGATTTTTTTTGCTTCGATTTTGATACTTAAATGTACCTTTCTGAACTTTTAATACTTAAGTATTCCCTGTGCCAAGTTTTGATATTTTAGGGGTCTGCATGTCCCCTTTTCATATAGCTGCACCATAGGGCTAAATTTACATTTAAGCAACTAAGTCGACCCTAGCTAGGTCAACAATGATGTGGTTCAATATATCATTGTCCCATAAAATGCTTTTCTTATAGTGATTATTTATTTCGTCAAATGATTTGATGATGTAATAAGTTGAGTTACTTCTGAAGTTTGTGACTTCGTTTAGCAACTACAGGGTACACGGCAAGTAATTAAGTGTTGACAACCAAATAAAAACATTCAAACAAGATGGAGAAGAAGTTGTCAGGCAAGATAGTTTTTATTGTTGATCTTATTTCTCAAAACTGGACATCAACTTTCCTATGATTGTTGTTGCACAAAGCAATCAATTGAACGTTAAAATAGGCAAAATAAGAAAATTAATCGGATACTAAATTTACGTGATTTGGTCAAATAACCTACGTCCACTGGGAGACTAATAAAGAATTCTATTATAAATCAAGTGATACAATAGAGATCACAAGCACAATTAAGTCACTTAAACACTCTAAAGTATTTTCCAGTCCACAATTACATCCAATAAGTCATGCATTGTTTAACCCCACATTTTTTCACAAAATAACTTCTCAATCTCATGATGAATTATACAAATCTTCTAACAAGATTTAATTGGCTTCAATCCATTTGCTAAGATGTAATTCACAAGAAGACCGTGTGGCACCAGGATGAAAATCTCAAAGAATTCAATGTAAACTAATAGATGTGCCGCCACTAATACCTTCTGCTTCACGCCCTCATCGTGGAACCAAATATCACTTTGAGTCCTACATGGAAACGTTGAAAACCTACTCATATTCGTAGAAAAAAACTCACGCGTCTTACTTTGCTCGAATCTGAATTCCAAAATCTTTTGTATAAAAATCAGCAACAGCTTTCTTATTTTGAGTCTTCTCCTCACGGTCAAAAGTGCAACTCCACTTAGGACTCAAAAGTGCAAAAGAATTCAGTCTCGAAGAGGGCGGCCACAAAATAATCTGAACGTTCTTTCTACGGCCAGATTCATTTTAGGTTGAGTTTCATCTCTGGGCTCAAACTCAAGATATCACAATTGTGACCTTGAATGATGAAGAAAGAAGACGAAGAAGAAGAAGAAGGGAAGAAAAGAGAAATGAAAAACATAAGGTTTCGTTTGTTTCGCGAAAAATAAATAATTTAGAAAATATATATATTTTAAAACGATCTCCCATATTGATTATAAAAAATAAACGAAAAATATTTTTATTACAGGAGTAAATTTTCTAGATGCACTGCATATTTGCGTTGGCCGGCTGTGTACACGCTCTTATGGGTGCGCTGGTCTCCTTTAATTTATTGAATTGCGGGCATTTGTCAGGTTGACTGACTCGGGCTTTTTCCATGGAACAAAGGCGACTCCAAAGTAGAGGATGATCCCATCTATTTCCAATCCTTTTATATTGTGCCTCCTCCGCACGCGAAAAGCAATTATTTTTACCGATTTCTCTTTGCCAATAGACAAATAGAGACATGATTGATGCTCTCGGCTCCAAGAATACCTATCAAGTTTTGCTACTCGTTCAATATATAAAGGTGTTTTAGTATTTTAAGTATATTAATATAGCTTTCTATTTACTAAAATTTCATTAGAGAATGATGAAGGGGAAGATAGAAATAAAAAATAAAATAATTAAAAAGAGAGTAAATTGAAATAAAAAACCAAATAAAAATAAAGTAGACAAGAGTGTCGCGAGCGATTTTTACCATCATTGTTTGTAAAATTTGTGATTTATTTATATTGATATGTCGTTTGTACCAAACAATATATATGACATGATGCGAATATATTCAATTTTATTACTGCGATTATTGAATAGTAGATATGAGATAGCAAAATTCCATGGATTTCATATCTTATCCTATTCAATCCTATCATAATTAGAAATCAAGACGACCAAATATAGCATTAGTGTTTTCTAGCCTTCAATTATACTCAATAACTCGCGTAGTGTTTAGTCTCATAATTTCTTATAAAATAATCTCTCAATCTCACGATGAATTACACAAATCTTCCGACAAAATTTAATTGGCTTCAACCCATGTGCTAAGAAGTAATTTACGAGAAGACCGTGTGGCACCAGGATGAAAACTCAAAGGTTTCATTCTAAACCGATAGATGTGCCGCCACTAATGCCTCCTGCTTCATGCCCTCATACAAGACAAAATCAATAGTTATATCTCTGCCGTGGAACCAAATATCACTTTGAGTCCTACATGGAAATGTTGAAAACCGATCATACTCGTAGAAAAAAACTCACGCGTCTTACTTTGCTCGAATCTGAATTCCAAAATCTTTTGTATAAAAATCAGCAACGGCTTTCCTATTTTAAGTCCTCTCCTCACGGTCAAAAGTGCTAAAGAATTCAGTCTCGAAACAATCTGGACGTTCTTTCTACGGCCACATTTTCCAACACTTCGTTTTGGGTTGAGTTTCACTTATGGGCTCAAATTCGAGACATCGCGATCGTGACCTTGAATGACGAAGAAGAAGAAGGGAGAAAAGAAAAACGAAACAACAAGGTTATGTTTATTTCGCGAAAAATGATTAATTTGGAAAATATTTTTTTTAAATGATCCCTCTTATTGCTTATAAAAAAAATGAACCAAAAATATTTTTTATTGTCTATGAAAATGTTTAGACAAAACTATTATTGACAACAAAAATATTTTTCATTAGCTAATTATTTCAAGAGAAATAAGCTATTAATTTTAAGAAAATATTTTCTAAACATTCAATTTTTCAGGAACTAAATGTGTCGGAGAGATTGTGTATAAAAGAAAGGTAGGGGGAAGAGAGAAATGGACTTGTTTGTTGACGGGGGTCGACCCAAAAATCACGTCGAGACAGTGGAGATAGTGGAGAAAGAACGATCAAATGACCTTTTGAATTTTTGCGTTGGCCGGCTGTGTGCACGCCCCCATGCGCTGGTCTCCTTTAATTTGTTGAATTGCGGGCATTTGTTAGGTTGACTGACTTGGGCTTTTTCTACGGGACAAAGGCAACTCCAAAGTGGGGGATCATCCCCTTTATTTCCAATCCTGTTATATTGGGCCTCCTCCGCATACAAAAAGCAATTCTTTACCGATTTCTCTTTGCCCAAAGACAAACAGAGACATGATTGATGCTTTCGGCTCCATGAATACTTATCAAGTTTTGCTACTCATTCTTGTTCTATTGCAAGCAATGACTAGCACTGCGAAGTCAAGTAATCAGCTGTGTGTCGCTTCATCTTGCGATGACATTCACAATATAAACGACCTATTCCAACTGAAAGAGTAATCTTACTCAGCCATGCGTCAGATCATCTTGTGGTGATATTCACAGTATAAGTGATCTGTTCCGACTGAAGAGTGATCCAAAAAGATGTGGTTACTCAGAATTCGAGCTGGCTTGTGAAGGTAATCGGACCGTTACATACTTGGATGATGGTAGATACTATGTGCAGTTTATCGATTATTCCATTGGCCAAATTAGATTGGTAGATGATGGAATTCAAGAGGGCAATTGTTCGTCTCTCCCTAGTCACTCACCTTTGTGGTCTAACTTGCTGCTGAAGAAGCGTGATGAGTACACACTCCAAGATTGGGTTTTCGGCATACTATACCCCTTGATGTTTGATAGTGTGGTCATTGTAAACTGCTCAAAACCGATTTATTCTTCGTTCTACATTGCTACCAGTCCATCATGCACTATGGGGTCGTATTCTACCAACACGTTATTGAGTTGGAACTTGTATGTTCTGGTCAATCCGAAAATATCAGATGTTGGGGATTTTTGCACCATTCGCAGTTGGACTGGGATATCAAATTTTTCTGTGGGCGAAAAGCAGATAAATAGTAGCTCCTACAGCTATGACCTAATCACGTTAAAATTGGAGTAGAGTATGATCAAAAACAAAAAAAACAAAAACACGAGTAGAGTAGGACCGACAAGAAAAAATAAGACATGGATCCTCCTATCTACTAGCATCGATCCATATCCCACTTTTTTTTTTCTTTCTTTCTTTTTTTTTTTTGTGTTTTTTTATTATAGATTTACACGTGGGTAGGGCTGTTCATAAAAAATCGAAAATTGATTGATCTAGCCTAACCAAACCAACAAGTATGGTTTGTCGGTTTAATTGGTTTTGTTTTATTTTTGGGTTTTCTGTTTTTAACTTATTAGTTCGATTTCCGTTTATAACTTTGGAAATCAATAAATCTGAACCACACCAATGAGTTCACCCAAAAAATTATTTTCTTAAACAAATATAATTCGTAGTTTAATCTAACTAAGTTCACCTTATCTAGGTTATTCTATACTACTAAATAAAAAACTTCTATTCTCAAGTTGGCTATTGTCGATTGATTTTTATCTCATATAATACATAAAAATGAGTATTCAGTGATCCTTTTGTGTTCTTCTATTTAGCTTGCGCTTGTTTTAAATAAATGATTTGAAAAACATTTCTTATAAAAGATCACTTTTATCGCTTATAAAAAGAGAGTAAATGAAATATGTTTTCACATGCACGAAAGTATTTAGACATAAAATCATTGTTGAATATACAAATATTTTATATTGATTAATTATTTCATATGATACAAGCAATTATTTTTAGGAAAATATTTTTCAAATAATTCATTTTCAGTGAAATAAACTTAGATTTAGTTGAACAATATTTTCAAGGCCGCAATAAATAACAGAGATTTTAACTACATTTGAATCGCACAAACACTTTTCACAAAATAATCACTCAATCTCACGATAAATTACACAAATTTTACCACAAGATTTAATTAGCTTCAACCCATTTTCCAAGATGTAATTGACAAAAAGATTGTGCGGCACCATGATGAAAATCTCCAAAAAAAGAAGAAGGGATAAAGACGCCACAAGTACCATAACTTTCGTAAATTGTTCAATTGAATGACATAATTTTTTTCGACCACTTGAGTGTTATAATTTCATTTAAGTGTCATAACTTTCAATGATGTCATAAATTTTAAAAAATGTTTACTCAAATGTTGAAAATCACTTGTTATGAACATTGTTAAAATATAGGGTAATCATTGATTGATTGTAAAGTTATATGACATTTAAGTGGTTGGGAAAAAATTATGACATTCAACTGAATACTGTATATAAGTTATGATACTCAAGTGCTTGAAAAGAAAGTTATAATACTTAAGTGATCACCTTACAAAAGTTGTGTTATTTGTGGTGTCCTTTTTCTCAAAATATTCAATCCAAACTGCCGGATGTGCTGACACTAATACCTTCTGCTTCACGACCTCATACAAGACAAAATAAAAAAAAAAATTATATATCTGTGCCATGGAATCAAACATCACCCTGACTCCCACGTGGAAACATTGAAAATCGACTCCGTAGAAGGAAACTCAGTAGAAGGAAACTCACGTATCTTGCTTTGCTCGATACCTGCAGTCCAGAATCTCTTGTATAAATATCAGCCAGAACTTTCCTATTTAGTTCATTTCTCACCGTCAAAAGTCCAACCCCACTGAGGACTCAAAGCGCCAAAGAATTCAGACTTGAAGAGGGCGGCCACAAAATCCAATTTGGACCTTCTTTCTACGGCCAGATTTTTCAACACCTCGATTTGGGTTGGGATTTAACTATGAACTTAAATTCGAGACGTTTTTTAACAATTATGACGACAGATTGTGCATCAGAAGGAAGTGATTGGGGGAAAGAGAGAGAGATGGAGTTGTTTGTCGATGGGATGTCGACCCAAAAATCACGTCGAGAGTGGAAGAAAAGCGGAGATAGCGGAGAAAGAACGATCGAATAGGAATTCTGATCATTTGATGAGCTTAACTTAATAGATGCACTGCTTTTTTGCGTGGGTCATGTGTGTTGAATTGCGTGCATTTGTTAGGTTGACTGACTTGGGCTTTTCCTACAAGTCAAGGCGACTCCAAAATCAAGGATCATCCCGTCTATTTCCAGTCTTTTTATATCGTGCCTCCTCCGCACACAAAAAGCAATTCTTCACTGATTTCTCTTCGCCCAAAGACAGAAACTTGATTGAATGCTCCCAGCTCCATGAATACATATCAACTGTTGCTACTCATTCTTGTTCTATTGCAACTGCTAACTAGCATTGCAAAGCAGAGTAATACCTCATGCGTCGTTTCATCTTGTGGTGACATTCATAATATAAGTAGTCCATTCCGATTGAACAGTGATCCCAAGGGGTGTAGTGACTCAAGAATCGAACTTGTTTGTGAAGGTAATCGCACTTCTCTATACTTAGATGATGGCAGATACTATGTGCAATCTATCAATTATTCCAGTAACCAAATCAAATTGGTCGACGATGGGATTCACAAGGGCGACTGCTCGTCTCTTCCCCATCACTCGTTGGTGAACTTTAACTACGAGTCCGGTGAAAATCCATTTTTCAGCGCTTATTATTTTCCAAGCAGCCTAATCCCCAGGATCAGCACAGTGGTCATTGTGAACTGCTCAAAGCCGGTCAATTCTGTACTCTACATCGCTCCCAGTCCATCATGCACTGAGGGCTCATATTCTTCCAACACATCATCGAGTTGGAACTTGTATGCTCTAGTCAATCCAAAAGTACCGGATGTTAGGAATTTTTGCACCATTAGCAAGTGGACATGGGTATCAGAGTTTGACCTTTTTGAGCAAAATAATAGTATCTCTTACAATTACGAGCTAATCCATAACTCCATGGCCAGTGGATTTGTTCTCTTCTTTCGTCAATCTATGGAGCCGATTCCCCCGCTGGGAGTCCCCTCGCTGGCACATGTCTATTGCGATATTAGTTTATATAGCATCTTCAGGGGTCAGGATTGCACATACGGCACCTCAAGCTACAGAGCTTTCTTTTGCGTCTTTGATTTCCGTAGCATCTTCAGAGGTCAAGTTTGCGGATACAAGTGCAGGGACCTCAGTAAGCATTGATTGGCAATGAAATTTTACCACAATTTTGTATGATTGTGTGCGCTCTTTCATACATAATACATATATACATGCATATATGTGTGTGTCTATAACGTGATGGTAGAAGTCACCCAAATAGATGCATCATCAGCACAGATTCACGTGCCTAGAGTTCAGATTTTCTTATTTTCTTAATTAGTCACTTAACTAATAATTCAAGGTACACTTATGCTAGCAAATTCCTTAAAAAAATTGTATTCACGTATTGATAGGAAGAACAAAATATCAATTGAAAATGAAAATTATTGTTCTCTATATTTGTTGACGGCTAAGAAAGCAAAAGGAGTTTCTTGTACCGTCTATCATTTATGTGAAATGAACCTCATTATTTTCATTTATTTGCAAATGCATGCAACCCTCTATTCATAATGTTTTGGACAAAATTCAACTTGAAAAAAGTAGTTGGCTCCTACCATGTTTCCTTGTGAGTTTTGATTTCACAACTTTTATGCCTTCAATTCCTTTTAAATCATTCATTCCTTCCACAGGTCTCCTACATGATATGATCGTTTGGACAACTGTGGATTTTATATCTCTACTAGGTAAGCCACAATGATTTAATTTTAAAATAATTAGAAAAAACTTATTCTAACCTATTTAAATTTTCTTCAGTGTATTTCTGGGTAGCAAAATTTGTAATTGGGATGCTACTTGTCGGGATATTTCTTGTCCACACTTACAAAAGAAGGCACTTAGCAATGGACAAGAATATTGAAGAATTTTTACAAGCTCACAATAACTTTTTGCCCATAAGGTACTCTTACTCAAATATTAAGAAAATCACAGCAAATTTTAAGCACAAGCTAGGAGAAGGAGGATATGGTTCGGTGTACAAAGGAATGCTCCGAAGCGGCAATGAAGTGGCCATCAAGATTTTGAAACAATCGAAGGGCTGTGGCCAAGATTTTATCAGTGAAGTGGCTACTATTGGAAGAATTCACCATGTTAATATAGTGCAACTCATTGGTTTTTGCCTTGAAGGCTCGAAATAAGCTCTCGTGTATGATCTCATGTCGAATGGATCTTTGGATAAGCACATTTTCACTGAGGAAGGTGACAAGTTTCTAGATTACATGAAAATATATGAGATTACTCTTGGGGTGGCGAGGGGAATTGAATATTTACATCGGGGGTGTGACATGCAAATACTACACTTTGATATCAAGCCTCATAATATTCTTTTAGATAAGAATTTCACTCCCAAAATTTCTGATTTTGGACTCGCAAGACTTTATCCCGCTAATCATAGCATAGTCTCATTGACTGCTGCAAGAGGTACCTTAGGATATATGGCACCTGAGTTGTTCTATAGAAACATTGGTGGTGTATCCTATAAAGCGGATGTCTATAGCTTTGGGATGTTGCTCATGGAAATGGCGGGTAGAAGGAAGAATATAAATGCAAATGCGGAACACTCAAGCCAAATTTATTTTCCATTGTGGGTGTACGACCAAGTCAATGAAGAAAAATCGTTGAAATGGAAATAGTAGCTGAGGAAAGGAAGGTGATAAAAAAGATGATAATAGTTGCACTTTGGTGTATACAATTAAACCCTGACCATCGGCCTTCAATGAGCAAAGTTTTAAAAATGCTTGAAGGAGATATTGCTGAACTCCAAATGCCTCCAAAGCCGCTTATTTACCCACCTGATGACGTGCTAGTCAACGATGATGAAGCTGAGATGGAGCTCGAAACATTCTCAACTTCATCAAGTACTCAGATAATTTATGCTAGTTTTCCTTTGGGAGATGCCAATGATATTTAGAGATCCTTGCATAGTTGGATTGGAAATGCCTTGTGTGTATTTGTTATATGTCCCACAATCTAGTTTATGTTGGGAGGGATTTGAGATAGTTTAGCTTGACAAAGGTTACTTTTGAGACTGTCTCCCTTTAGCTCTTAGGTTGATGTTGTGTTATTGTATTTCCTATAGTTCTATTCTCTTGCATCGTCCATTGAAAAGAGAAACACATTGTTAAGAGGGCAAGAGCAAATACGGTGGGGGAATGTGACGGACATTGAGAATTTTTCTCTCATTACGTGATTTAAGGGTAATGCTAATAAAAATGCTAATAACAATTTGCGATCTTGCTTTATAACATGTCACTACCGGTGTATAATTTGATATCAAGAACTATTGATATCGACTTATGAATTCATTTTTATAGAAAATATCCATGCATACGTTTTACAAAGTAGATATCATTTATCCATGCAAGAAACAACTCTTATCAAAAAATGGAAAAGGTCTTAGAAGAAACAATTCTATAAAGTTTATATTAAAAGAACGCATATTTCATTTTAAAATTAAGGTAAATTGCAATATGTTATATTCAACGTGTAAAGATATAAATTGGCAAGATGTAAATGAATGACATAATCTCATTTTATCTTATATGTATTGAAAATTCTATTGTGTTATCTCTTTCTTCGTATTATTTTTCTTTAAATAAAGTGTGATTTCTACTTTAGACTAAATATACGCCTCCTATGCTAAATATAAGCGGAAAAGTTCTAGTTAAAAAGAAACTTTTAAAATTTAACATAATTATGACCTAGAGAACTCAAGGACAAAGTATTCTTGTCCCCATACTTATTTATGTTCTATAGAGAGTCAAGACTAAATCTACAAAATTTTCGAATTAAATTTGTATTTTCTAAAATTTATTATTGACTAATACTCTATGTAGTGGAACTTTATCCTAAATTCTTAAGTAAGAAAAAAAATTGATTCTGCATTATGTCAAAAAGTTTCACTCTCCTTCATCCTAAATCTTGGCTCATTCACTGCTTACATCAAGATCTGCCAAAGGTCGCATCAATTAGACTTTGATCCTTTCCCATGAACCCTACCCCATTTTGTTTTCGGTGACTTTATTGACACCTAATTTTTAGCCAACGCATCGTTAAAGTTAAAAAATCGAGACTGGGGTTTCCAATCGCGACGGGGCCCCATTTGTGCAGACCTTCAGACCTGAAAATCCCTGTTTTCAGACCTGTAAACCAGTAGCATTTTATTTCATGCCTGATTGATATGAACTTGATGCAGTCAATTTTTTCTAAAAGTGTGATCTTGTCAAAGTTTAACAATATCACAAACACGAATCAATTATATATAGTTTATAATTTCCTAGTTGATTTAAGAAAATATTATGCGTGTATCACACTTAAGTGTATTCACCATGGAAAAGTTCCTTCAGCTCATCTAGATTGCAAATTAATATCCTAGTGGAAGCATAACATCACCAGCCATCCTGACTCCTGGAAATGTAATCACCAGGCTACGAATTGGACATACATTATCAACGAATGTCTACACAAAGACAATAAATTTTGTTTTGATATGCTACATGCAGAATTCTCCAACCTAAACCACAACTTTCACCATTTTTCTCCATATCCATGCCGATGGTAAGCCATACTAAGAAAATGTTAAAAACGACTGCTTTCACTTTCCAGCGTACATAACCTATGGTCTGAGTTAATCAATTTGAAGCACTAAACTTTTCTCATCATAATATTTCCCATTTTGCTCTCTGTCAGTCTGGTGCTAAGGATGATGGTAATCAGCTACTCCATTAGCAATCAAGTCAGAAATTCGAGATTGAAAGACATGATCTCATGAATTATATAAAATGTATTATTGAACTTATCCGATTGTTTATCAACTTCAGACTTAAATAAGTTTACTCAGCACATAGGGAACAGCACAAAAGAAAGTAAATGCACATCACAAGGCGAAGCACTCACATACTTCACAATAGGAGCAATCTTTTTGGATTTGGCAACTGATACTGGTTCAAACCACAGAGGAATGTTGTCTCCTTCAGCCACTGCAAACAAAATTCAAAGAAAAAACAAATTGAGTGAATTCTGAAGAGCTTTTTATTGACTCAGGGTTCAATCAAGCCAGATGAAAAATCAAACCAGGTTGAATGTTTAGAATTACATCAACAAGAAGCTGCAAGCGCACAATCGTTGAGGTTAGCATCAACCATCACTACTGGAGCAGAAGAGATCTCGTATCTAAATTGTTGAATCCACCCAGCAGTGAGAGATTTCTCCTAAAGGTCATTGGTGAGTGCCTTTATGAATCATAGACAGAACACAAGTATGCCTGCTCACCCAGATATGTTTTTAGCAAAATTAACTTACAATTGACTCAAAGCTTGCAACACCAGCAGCTACCTCACCGTTTGGATCAAGTACACAGCAGACCACAGCAGTTGTAATATCTTGGGTTTGAAGGATACCTGCCTTTGAATTTCTGAGTTTAAGAACGACAAGCACATTCATGAACAGCACATGCATCTCTATAACTTATTTGAAGCCAAAAATAGAGGAGAGTAGCTAGTTCATCATTTTGACGAAGTAAAAAAGAACGCTTAGAAGGATAAATTTGAGAAGTGTCCTTAGTTGTCTGTAAAGCTAAATACAGCAGAGTTCCATCACTACTATCTATATAGCAGATTTTACTAGGCATGTCAGAGAAGCAGTTAAACTGAGCATGTTAACCTTCAATAGGACACCCAGTAGATCTCAAATGCTCCAACGAGTGATTCCCTGACACACAGGGCAAAGGATAATGTTAGCAAAATCATAGGAAGACACAGAAACCTCAACAAGAAAACCAATAAAACCAATAAATAAAGAAACGACAGAGAATTTGCCCACCTTGGCAAGTGGCCTACAACCATGCATGAAGGACAAACAGACATTCACTACATTAAACCAGAGCAAATAAAAGAAAACATTCTCAAATTTTAGTACCTCAAATATGTACAGTTTACTTGCAAATACTCAATCTGAAAAGTGAAGACAACATTTGACAAAATCCTAATGGCCAATTCTAATCCCTTGCAGACCTCCAAAAGGATCTCAACTTGGGATGTCCTCAAAATTTATTGATTCTGATTAGAATCAGGCTGTCATACCCAAGAATGCCAGTTACAATAAACAGATGATTGTTTAAGAAACACTATTTTTTCCCCCGAAAATAATTAGGCTTGACCATATATACCTTGTGAATCTAAAGGAAACTCTCTCAAATTACAACAGAAGCAGATAGGATGGACATAGACATGGTCAAGACTCAAAACAAAATCACGCCCTTTTACTGAGAAAAGATGCTAGGTTCTTTACTTTTATTACGTCTTTTAATAAAGATGGAGTTTAAGGATTTATCTAGTATTTTTCTCCATGTCCCATGGCTTAAGACAAGAAGGAAATTGATGGAGACTAATACTAAATAACCTTTACGCTAAAACTCTACAAAACATTATATCCTAGGTCTGCATCGAGTTCGTATGCCAAAATAATTAATTGAGCCTAAACAGTGCTCCGCTCTCAGTAAAGTCTACCATCTCGAAGGCTTGATCGCTCGGCTCTCAGCACAGTCTTCATCATCAAAACCAGAGACAAAAAATTCACGATATCAACTAAGCGCCAGCTTCATCGAACATTTTCCGCAAACGTATCAAAAGCAGACACGCGCGGGGAGAGAGAGAGAGAGAGAGAGAGCATACTAACCGGGTGAAGAAGAGAGCTCGCATCAGAAGCTTGTGGTGAGATATGACGATACAGAGACTGAATCCTCCTTTGAGCTCTACTTTCCACAGCCATCTCTCCCTCGCTCTGTCGCTCACTGTCTCTGGCTTGCTTTATGGGAAGAAAGGCAGTTTTATAATCAACAACTAAAATTGTAATACCAACCCAAAAAAACTAAAATTGTAATGGAAATCACATACATTCAAATATATATAATTAAATAGAATGGTAAAATTGAACTTATTTTCTTGTATACAACCTAACAATGGTGTAAGGTAAATGAGATGCAGAACAAAGTTATAATTAATCAATACAAGTGACTGTGACCCTAAATAATTTGTACGCAGATGATGGAATTTAAAGAATGAACTCAAGTTCTTAAATTGAAAATCCTCTGATGCCCCTAGTGACGGTAGTTATCCTCTTTTAAGATGCTAATTACTCGGACATGAAAGCCGAGAGAAAATGATCAAGAGGGCTAATTTCTTTCTGCCTCGATTTTCTAAAAAAATACATAAATGATGGTAGCATCACTTTTATGTGATACTAGCGGAGGCTAGTTGGTCTATTGAAAATAATGGAGGCAATGTTCTTTGTTAGTCTTCGTTGACTCCCTTTAGATGAGACAGCTTTCTTTTTGGCTTACAAATGATTCGAGCCATTTCACATACATTTCATCCCTCACTTAATCCAACGTTACTAGGATGATATTAATTACTACACATGACATTGTGTTCTAGGTATACATGTAGTAGTGTATCATGAGAACTAATAAAAAGGGGCAAAAGTAAGGAAAAATCTCTGTGACCCGACATAAAGAAAAGGTTTTGCTGCATGGCAACATTGATGCTGCTGCCCAGACACATGACATTGAACCATGATCCTTTAAATCATTCATATGTTTGGTTAATTTTTCAAAAAAATCTAGTTTTCTAATGACACGATTTTGCTCATGGGTTTTTCTATTTTTATATGATTTTCCCCTCTTTCTCTCTCCCTTAATCATTTTTTGTCCATGTGAAATGTCAAGCTATTGTCCCTTATTATCAACCGGTAAACCTACTGCATAATTTGAAATTCAGTGTCTCCATTGGGCACAGCACCACCTCACCAGACAATCCACCATGGCGCAGCCACAAGCATCATCATCACCATGTCAAGCTGCCGCCACTGCTCGGTGGAGTTCACATCTCACCATAAAATGCCCTTGCCGGCGGCGTTATAGAGTCGCATCCATAACTTCGAACTGCTAAAGCAAAAACCACATGCACTTGGCAACAAGAGAAAAATAGGAAAATTACAGAAATTAGGAAAAACCATGTTTGTTCCAGCTGGCGTGCCAAACTATCTTTTGATACAGGCACCCAAGCAAAGCTCTAAGTAGGATTTTTTTGGCTTCACGGGTTAAGGTCACGTGTGGATCACCCAGAAAACTTGTAAATGAGAGCCACCTGACATGCACCAACATAACCTTTTCTTTTGATAAGATATGACATGCTAAATTCTAATTTCGGAAAGTACAAGATGGACATAATTACCTATAGTATGTAGGAGGTAATCTCTCTTGGAAAAATCAAAAGACATATAATATCATAACATTTTCTATTTTTAACTCAATTCAGTTAGCACAAAAGGAAAATCGGTTGTCAAGATTTTATACTGGCAAGCATCCAATAACTAAAGTGGTAATCTGCATGATATCTAGATCATTGTCACATAATAAATACGGAAGTATCATAGTGTTTGTCTGACCAAGTAATCTACATTGCAAATATCTATACAATGTGACATTAGACTAAATCTACATTCTTGGTAACTTCTCGAGAATAGGAAATACTGATCTGGCATGAGCATTTTAGGTGACTATTGCTGAAGATTTTGCTTCCTCCATACATCATCTATATGGTTGCAATCAGGTTTATGCTTGAATTTGAAGATCTATAAAAATCATAAGAGAGGGTGCTTCGTCTCTATAACATTCAATGAGCTCTCCCCAAGATAGACTGGTTTTTGAAGTAGAGTATTGTTTTCTGGCTCTGAGTTTTGATGTGATTGCTTGTTTTGGGCCCGTATTGGTTACTTCCTTTCTTATTCTATTTAACATGGTCTCGTATCATTGCTTTTGTACTAGTTCCAACTTTTGGGACATGCGACGACCATCTTCTTGATGTAGCTAGTATTACCACCTAGAGGGGGGGTGAATAGGTGTAGAAGAACTTTATGCGCAAGCAATGTTAATCTTTTGCAATCTACAAACAGAAATTAAATAGAGAGAGTAGAGAAGATTGCAAACTCAGTTATAGTGGTTCGGCTTTAGACAAGCCTACGTCCATTCTCCAGGCGATCAACCAATAGGCTAGATTTCACTATGTGATCAAAGGTGATTACACACTCTTGAGTGTTAACACTTGGTGATGATATGTCTCACAAAATCACTCTTCTTGGTAATACACTAGGATCACTCAATTTCGCGCTTTAGACAACAAATGAAGAACATAATCGAGCTTTGGAATATGTTAATCTTCTCTAGTCTCCTAGGTCTCATCATATCCTTATATACTCTCCAAGCCACACTCGACTGTTGGTTCTTTCCTTGAGAGTTTAGTCTTCCCTTTTTTAGACAGACTTTATAAGGCAAGTCTTTTTGACCGTTAAAGGTAGATAAGATCCTCTTGGATTCTGTTCGCCCATACAATCAGAATCCGGGCTTCCATAAGTGCTCCATTCTTCTTTAGAAGTTGTCATTTGATTGATCCTGCCAATCAGTTTGATACAACAGAATCAATATAAATAAAGTAAGTGAAATACTTGACCGTTGGTGATATGATCCTGTAGTTTCATTCTGAGTTTGATAGACTAATGTTCTAAGTCTGCTTAAGTTTTCCGTCTGGCACGGTCAGACTTAGAAACTGCGTCTACTCGGGTCTTCCGTTTGGTACGGGCAAACTTAGAATCTGCGTCTCTTCAGATCTTCCGTCTGGTATGGGCAGACTCAGAGACACCTTATGCTTTTTCTTCTACCACTAGCAGACTCAAAAGCATATGCCATCCTATGGCTTTTCCTTCTAAAGAGATATATAATTATCATACATAAAATGATTTGTTAACATCAAAACTAGGAGTTTTCTCAACAATCTCCCCCTTTTTTATGGTGACAAAACTTTTTATTCATACGGCTTGTTGTTCCTGTAAAACATGGTTAGGCAGAGCATACTTGCAATTATAGTAAAACATGACAAGTATAACGATGCTCAGATCACAAAATATCAACCTAGTCAAATGATATCAAATTATGATCCATTCATGCATTCATGTTCAAAATAACAACAACCCAACTAGTCAAAACAGATCAACACAGATCAACTAGTATGTATATCTACAATTACTCTCCCCATTTTTTTCACTGTCAAAAAGTCAATATCCTGAAAAGAGTAAGCAAAGTCTAACAAAAATTCAACAAAAAATTTTAAACAAAAAAGACCAGAAGATGATGTGTTTAGGAAGATTTCTTTTTAGGGGTCCGCACAAGGGTGAAATCCTCCATATACATGGCAGACTTCTCAATCCTTGTGAGACATTGATGATCTGTCTTCTCTAGAGTCTCCAGCCTGTTGTTGAAGGAGGTTTCCATAGCAACCTGTTGATCTCTGATTTGCATAAGTATAACCAATATCTTCTAAGATTCAGCATGATTAGATGAAGCTGCAGGGTATGTGTTTCAACATTCTGAGACAGATGCTCCCCCTAAATTGATGCTTCAGTCTGGCCTTGTTGCCCCTGTTGATTCCTATCCTCTTCCCTGTTATCAGCCTCAAGAATAGGACCATCAGTCATTCCATTTCTATCTTTTTTCTTCTTCTTCTTCTTCTTCTTCTTCTTCGGATCTTCTTTTGGTTTAGACTCAGCATTCTCAGCATGTTCTGTACTAAGAACGTTCTCTGCTGGTATTTCTGGTGGAGGCATTTATGCTTTTGGTGTAGTCATTCTGTGTGCAGTCTGACTCATATTTGTTAAAATCTCAGAAATACTCTCATCCTCATCATTTTTATCCTGCAGCAGAAGTTGTCTTCTTTTCTTAGAACTGGGTTCAGCAGCAGCTACTTCCTTTCATTTTCTCTTTGTAGCTGTTGATGCTTTAGCCAGTTCTTTCTCCTTTCTTCTCCATGTCTCCACAACGTCCTTTAGCCTCATTTTGTTGATCATTTTAAGTCCAATGGTCATTGTTGGAAGAATTGTAGTGCAGAATCTCCTGGGTATATCTATCTGGAGATGTTCAAAGATTCTGGTCATCAAAGCTCCATAGGGCAGTTGTCTTTTATCCTTTGAAATTGTTCTATACATGTGCAGAAAAACAGTATGAGGGAGTGAGAACAGAACTCCCTTTTCAATTGCCCACATTAGTTTTGCTTCAAATTTGGCCACATCAGTCTTTGATGATGCCTTAGGACGAATGCAGCTAATGATGATTTTATGTAGAATTGTCATTGCTGAAGTAAAAAAGGGATAAGTGATATTAGCCCTAACAGACTTTGTAAGATGTTTACAAACAGTTTTATAGGTGATTTTAATGGGTTTGAAAGGACCCCTCTCAACTTTCATAATATCAACCAAGATATTTGCATTAACATCATAAAACCTATCATTCACACTAAACTGCATTATATCTAGAGACAAGAATGTCAAATTGGAGTAGAAGTATGATGTTAGTTCTGGATAAACAGCAGCAGAGTCAGTGTAGAATTGATCCATCTGCAACATTTCAAAATAACCTCGTAGATTTATATCAGCAGCATCCAAAAAATCAAAATCCACAATTTTGTGGTTCATAACTCATCGTTCCAGCAATCTGTTATAAAATGCCTTATGCTTTTTAGACCAGAACAACTTCCCTGTTGTGTTCCGAGCCACTGCAGTAATCCCCATTCTGACTTCAAAATTTCTAAAAATTTGTTCATCATCTTACTTCTCACCCTAGACATTATCTCTACTCCTACTTGCTTCACTATCTCGTTCTCTTCGTGCAGGTGGTGGTTCTGTAAGTTGAACAGCTTGAACCAGACGAAACTCATTTGCATATCCTTTTTGTCGCAAGTAATAGAGTTTGGCTTCCTCAGTAGCGTCTCTTTGTACTAAACGTTCATACATTCTCATGACTGTATGAGGGTTATCAGGCTTAAGCAAAGTTAATCCAGACATATCTCTTCTGGAGACATTCCTTTGCTCAGGTTCTGATAGGGGATTCCTTGGAGATTTCACATTTTCACTTGCCTCCCTTTGAACCGATGCAGTTGGAGATTGTCTTTGGGAATCTTCAGAAGTCTGCGTCAGATCGAAGTGTGTCTATCCTCCTTCTACATTCCTTGGTCCTCTACCAGCAATCTTGTTTGATCTTCTTCGAGGAGATGGAGACACAGACCTTGATTTGGACATGGAGGATCTCGAGGCCATGTTCGGAGAGGATTTGGTTCGATTTTGAGAAAAAGATTTGTTTTTTAGAGTTTCTAAAAGAAGGTTTCTGAAGAACTACATGAAAGACTCGATTTTGGGGGTTATAAACCCTTCTGAAAAGGGGCAAATGAAAAGACATGACCTTTTTTTGAAAAATAACTGAAAATGGCAGTTATTCAAAAATATTAAACTTTACAAAAATAGACGCAGACAACATAGGTATGTACCAGAAATTATGCAAATTAATTATTTGCTAATAATAGCTTACTAAGTTCAATCATATAAGGAAATAACTTACGTGCCAAAAATTAAATTCCAAAAATATCATCAAGTCCTTCTGAGTGCATCCCAGAAGATTGGTCCATCCAGACGATTGTTTCTCCCAGACTGTATCCTGTCCTCATAGACTTTATGCAAAGGGGTTAATAATATTTAATCTACTACATATTGAATTGAATGTACCTTTGTCCAACGGCTTTGTGAAGATATCTGCTAATTGATTTTTGAATCAATAAATTCCACAAATATATCACCATTTTGCACATGATCTTTAATAAAATGATGCTTGATTTCAATATGCTTTACCCTGGAATGTAAGATTGGGTTCTTGGCGAGATTCATAGCACTTGTATTGTCACATCTTATTCAGTGCACGTTTCTTCCTTTCCGTAGTCCCTCGGTTGCTGTTTCATCCATAGAATCTGTGAACAACAACTTTCAAGAGTTACGTATTCTGCTTCTACTGTAGATAGAGCCACATTGTTTTGCTTTTTAGAGAACCATGAAACCAGCATCTATCCTAGTAGCTGGCATGTTCCATACGTGTTCTTTCTGTCCACTTTACATCCTGCTAGGTTAGCATCTGAATAGCTAAGAAGAGTAAAGTATGTTTCCTTAGGATACTATAGATCCAAATGTAGATAAGTAGCTATGTATTTTATTATGCGCTTAACTGCAGAGAGATGTGATTCTCTAGGGTCCACTTGGAATCGAGCACATAAGCACACACTGTATAGAATATCTGATTTAGATGCAGTAAGATAAAGAAGAGAACCAATCATGCTTCTATAGGTATTCTAGTCAACTTTCTTCCCCATTTCATCCTGATTTAGTTTGATGGAGGTCGACATTGGAGTTTCAGTCTTCTTGCAGTTCTCCATTCCAAACTTCTTGATCAAGTCTTTGGCATATTTTTCTTGATAGATGAAAGTTCCATGTTTGGACTGATTGACTTGAAGTCTTAGGAAGAATGTGAGTTCTCCCATCGTGCTCATTTCAAATTCCTCCTACATAGACTTTGAGAGGTTCTTGTACAAACGTTCATTAGAGGATCCAAAAATAATATCATCTACATATATTTGTACAAGCAAAATATCCTTACCTTCCTTTTTGATAAACAGAGTTGTGTTTACCATACCTTTCTTGAAGCTATTGTTTAGTAGGAACTTACTCAATCGTTCATACCAGGCTCGAGGTGCTTGTTTTTGGACCATACGAGCTTCTTCTTCGCCCGTATACGTGGTCTGGCTTTCTTGGTTCCTCGAAACTAGGAGGCTATTCTATATAGACTTCTTATTTGATAAACCCATTCAGGAAAGCGCTCTTCACATCCATCTGGAATAGCTTGAAGTTTTGATAGCAAGCATAAGCAAGCAACAATATGATTGCTTCTAATCTTGCTACTGGTGCATAGGTTTCATTGTAGTCTATTCCTTCCGACTGAGAGTAACCTTTTGCTACAAGTCTTGCTTTGTTTCTGGTCACTTTACCAAGTTCATTCACTTTACCAAGTTCATTCATTTTATTCCTGAAGACCCATTTAGTGCCTATGATAGTTTTTCCTTTGGGTTTGGAAACCAATTTCCACACATCATTCCTTTTGAACCGCTGGAGTTCTTCTTGCATTGCTTCTATCCAACTTTCATTCTCAAGGGCTTTGTCTACTCCTTTGGGTTCAATCTTAGAGATTAGTGCCATAATGCTCGTATCCTTTTTGTTCTTCGATTTGGTTCGAATCCCTTCTTGAGGATGACTGGACTTATGCTTCCAGTTTCTGTTTTGCACTTCACTGTCATCAGAATCTTCTGGTGATTGAGTAGTGTCCAGCTGAGTGATTCTTTGTTTTTGAGTTTCCTCTGTAACTGTTTTCTGAGAAGAGTCAGCTTCTTTGTTGAGAGTTGATTTCTCAGGAGCGATAGTTTGTTCTGAATCTTCAATTTCAGTTTTGCTCTAGTTGGAAGTATCTTGCTCTAGAAACTTCACATTCATGGATTCCTCCACTGTCTGAGTGTTCTTGTTGAACACTCTATATGCTTTACTGGTGTTTGAATATCCTAGAAAAATATCTTCATCTGACATTTCTTCAAATTTGCTAGGATGATTATTAGTATTTTTGAGAATAAAGCATTGACATCAAAAAATATGAAAATAGGAAACAATTGGTTTTCTTTCTTTGAAAATTTCATAGGGAGTTTTCTTAAGAATTGGTCTAAGAAAGACTTTGTTAATGATATGGCAAGAAGTAGAAACTGCTTCTGCCCAGAAACGAGTTGCCACCTTGCTTTTAATAAGTAGAGTTCTCGCCATTTCTTGCAAAAACATGTTCTTCCTTTCTACAACTCCATTTTGTTCTAGAGTGTAAGGAGAGGAGAACGTGTGCTGAATACCATTTTTGTCACAAAAATCTGCGAAGTCTTGATTTTCAAATTCTCCACAATGATCTGTTTTAATACTAGAAATAGAGTAACCTTTCTCATTTTGAATTCTTTTTGCAAATATTGAGAAATAAGAAAAGGTTTCTCCTTTATTGGCAAGAAAGAATACCCATGTAAATCGAGAATAATCATCTACAATCACAAGACAGTATTTCTTACCTCCAATGCTCTGAGTTCTAGTTGGTCCAAATAAATCCATATGAAGAAGCTGCAAAACACGATTAGTAGAAACCTATTTAACAGATTTGAAAGAACTTCTTACTTGTTTTCCCAGGGTGCATGCAAAGCAAAGCTCTATCTTCTTATAGCTTAACGAGGGCAAACCACAAACAAGCTTTTTGCTGAGTAGCTTAAAGATTTGTTTCATATTGACATGTCCAAGTTTGCAATGCTAGAGATTTGCTTCATCTTGGACTGAAATTAGACATTTTGTAGTGTCTTCATTTATATCCAAGAGATAGATGTTCCCATGCCTTCGTCTAGTGAATGATTGAGAAGAGTCGTTGCTGGTTCTAGAACATAGGTTCTCTTTGAAATTGATTCTAAAACCAGCATCGCACAACTGGCTAATGCTTAGAATGTTGTAGTTCAATCCTTTAACCAGAGAAACATTGTTGATGATTAGATTACCGATCTTGACGGTTCCTAATCCAATAATGTTTCCTTTGGTGTTTCCTCCAAAAGAAATTGTTCCTCCTTTAACTTTTTCTAAGCCAACGAACATCCTTGAATCTCCAATCATATGTCTCGAGTATCCATTGTCCAAGTACCATTTCTTCTTACTTTTGAAACTTACTTGCAATCAACACACATACTCATTTTTTCTTTGGTACCCAGATTTTCTTGGGTCCATTGAAGTTAGTAGTATAAGCTTTTTCTATCCATTTCTTCTGAACAGGTCTCCAGACTTTAGGACATTTGTTTTCAAAGTGTTCTCTTTCTCCACAGTTAGAACATTTGAGATTTTCTTGACCAACAAATCTTACAAAATTCTTTCTGAAATGATTTTTGTAGGCTGTCGAGGAGGTCTCTGTTCTAATTCTTTCTTTGATCTTAGGAAAATCAATTAAGGAATCACTTTCCTTATAAACCCAAGTCCGACTTATCATAGTAAGGAATTTGGATGGAAAGTATGTGTTGCAGGGTTTTCGATCATTTAGAAAACTTTGTAGTGATATTCAAAATTTCCTTTTTGAGAGATACATTCTCATTTTGCAAAGAATTTTGATTTTCCTTTGTCTCCAAAAGTTCCTTTTTGAGAAATTCATTCTCATTTAAAAAGAATCTCGATTTTTCTTTACTTCTAAAAACTCCTTTTTGAGTGTATCAAATTTTCCTTTCAAAGAGTAATTCTTTTGACTCAACTTGTGATTTTCCTTTTTTAAACTGGAGATCCTTTTCAGAGTGGATTTTAAATTAGAACATAGCTCATTTATATAATCTGAAACTTTTGTAGGAATATCAGAATGACTAACCTCAATCTCTTTGTCTAAGTTTGAGTCTGATTCTAAATCTGTTCCAGAGTCTGAGTCTGAATGTGCCATTAGACAAATGTTACCATATTCGTCTTCACTATCTTCAACCTTAGTATCACTCCATGTTTCAGCTTTCAGGGCCTGCTTGTATTTTTCATATTTCCCTTTGTTTGTCTTGAGCTTGGGACAATTCTGTTTTATATGACCCTTCTTTTTGCATTTGAAACAGACAACATCTTTGACATATTCTTCCTCATCCTCTGTTCTTTGTTGTCCAGACTGTTTGTTTTGCTTCTTGCTGTTGAACCTTCTGCCTTTCTTATTTAACTTCTTTACCTTTCTGATTAGCAGTGCAAGTTCTTCATCGTCCAGCTCGTCCTCAGAATCTATATCATCAGAATCAAAATTAGACTTGAGAGCAATGGATTTCTTACCTCTGGATTCCACTTCCTCGTTCATTTGTTCTACTTCATAGGACTGCAGGGTACCAACAAACTCATCGACTGTTAGAGGTGAAATTCGCAGAGTTTCTCTAATGGAGGTCTTCACATTATTCCACTCTTTTGACAATCCTCTTAAAAGCTTGTTGACTTTCATTGGTCCAGGAATAGGCTGTCCTTGATATGCCTACAATTTCTGTAAAACGATTGAACATGTCTCCTATGGACTCCCCTTGTTTCATCTTGAAATATTCATATTGACCAAGTAAAATATTTACTTTGGTCTCCTTAACACGATCAGTTCCTTCGTAAGTCATGTGCAGTCTATCCCATACTTCCTTTGCTGTATCATAAGAAGATATTCGATTATATTCATTAGGTGATAAAGCACAGTAAATGGAGTAGATAGCCCTAGCGCCTAGAGTTTGTCTCTTTGTCAGTTCTTCTGGTGAGATGGTAGCTGATGTTTCTGTTTCTTTCCCATCATCTTTCTTTGAGGTTTTTCCAGCTTCAACATTGGGATCAACTCCTCTTTCAACTACATCCCATTCCAGCGGATCTTTTGATCTGAGGAAAGCCTTCATCTTGTTCTTACATATATTGTACTCTTTACCATCAAAGTATGGTGGTCGAGTGTTGCTCTGTCCCTCAATCAGACCTAGTGCAAGAATACTAGCCATAGAGGATCTTTAACTCAGAAGTAATAAACACTTCAAAATATTGAGCACAGGGCTCTGATACCAATTGATGTAGCTAGTATTATCACCTAGAGGGGTAAATAGGTGTAGAAGAACTTTATGAGCAAGCAATGTCAATCTTTTGCAATCTACAAATAGAAATTAAATAGAGAGAGTAGAGAAGATTGCAAACTCAGTTATAGTGGTTCGACTTTAGACAAGCCTACGTCCACTCTCTAGGCGATCAGCCAATAGGCTGGATTTCACTATGTGATCAAAGATAATTACACACTCTTGAGTGTTAACACTTGGTGATGATATGTCTCACAAAGTCACTCTTCTTGGTAATACACTAGGATCACTCAATTTCGCGCTTTAGACAACAAATGAAGAACATAATCGAGCTTTGGAATATGTTAATCTTCTCTAGTCTCCTAGGTCTCATCCTATTCTTATATACTCTCCAAGCCACACTCGACCGTTAGCTCTTTCCTTGAGAGTTTAGTCTTCCCTTTTTTAGACAGACTTTATAAGGCAAGTCTTTTTGACCGTTAAAGGTAGATAAGATCCCCTTGAATTCTGTTCGCCCATACAATCAGAATCCGGGCTTCCATAAGTGCTCTATTCTTCTTTAGAAGTTGTCATTTGATTGATCCTACCAATCAGTTTGATACAACAGAATCAATATAAATAAAGTAAGTGAAATACTTGACCGTTGGTGATCTGATCCTGTAGTTTCATTCTGAGTCTGATAGACTAATGTTCTGAGTTTGCTTAAGTTTTCCGTCTGGTACGGTCAGACTCAGAAACTACGTCTACTCGGGTCTTCCATCTGGTACCGGCAGACTCAAAATTTGCGTCTCTTCAGATCTTCTGTCTGGTATGGGCAGACTCAGAGACACCTTATGCTTTTGAGTCTGCTTTATGCTTTTTCTTCTGCCACCAGCAGACTCAAAAGCATATGCCATCCTATGACTTTTTCTTCTAAAGAGATATATAATTATCATACATAAAATGATTTGTTAACATCAAAACTAGGAGTTTTCTCAACACTTCTGACATAATTCAGAATTCCTTTCTATTCTCTTCCTTTCAATTTCCTTTTTGCATGCTTTGCAATTCTCTAAGGGACTTAAACCTCTGTGACTACTTCATTTCTTTTCCTTTTAGCGTACTCACTCTCTTTTTGCATGATCCCTCCTTAAGGTCAATGGCAAACTCCAACACCAAAAGAAACCCTCCCATGGATGGAGCAGCATGTGAGTCCGACCCTGATCTGCGAACCTTTGACGCAAACCTCCAAGCAAGGACAAACCAAATCCTCATCACTCTTGCTTCCGGGGTTGATATCCGAGTTCTCTCACCGGATTCTCAGGTAACTGAGTGCCTATTGGAGATGAACCAGGAAGTGGTCAAAGTCATCTTGGATAGCAAGAAAGATATCTGGAGAAATCAAGAGCTGTTCGAGGTCAAGGATAGTGGTGCTTCAGAGGATTAGAAAATCTCCCACCAATTGCAATGGTGCCACTATATTGCTATAGAGAATTGTTGCTAAGTGTTTGTCTTGCTGTGAGGGATGTGCGGTAGACCTCCATTTGCCTTGCTTTCTCTCTTCAATAAAGCGGAAGACATCAACATGTGGCATTTCATTTGTAGAATAATCATAATTAAATGCAGCCTTTCAACATAAAGGCCTTTATTTCAACCAAAAAAAATATTTAAGCATACATAATACTCTTAAGTGTACTAGCATAAGGTAGATCCTTCAATTTGGTTTTCTCAATATTTGAATGAGGCCATTGTGATAAACTCAATTCATCACCCCTAATGATAGGAGTAATTCCTAGCTTGCAGTGCTATATACTAAATCTTTCCAAAATATGATCAACATATGTCTTCTTAGACAAACGCAATAAATGGCGAGAACGATTCTTACAGATCTTAATGCCAAGGACAAAAAACTTCTTATTAAGGTCTTTCAACAACATCCGATTTGTCTCATGCAGTAATCTAAGTTCACTACTTGCAAGCAAGATGTATACGTAGGGTGTGAGAAAAATAAATTTCCTCCCATTGATCTTGTAGTATTGTTGACACCTAATTTTAAATCGACACGTCAATAAAAGTAAGAAAATCAAAACTAGGGTTTTTTATTGTGACGGAGCTTTTTTTAGGACAAAAAGTGTATTTTTTCATTTCTATTTGTTGGCTTAGCTTTAGTAAGCAATTTCTTACTCATTTCACATAAAAACTCGAAAAGTTAAACGGTTGACTTTTGTCAAACTTTTAACCAAAAGTCAACCATGGGTCAAATTGTTCCTTTTGCACAAAAAGATTCATTTCAAGTTTAATTTCATTTTAGAAGTGAAAATTTGAAAAGAATTCAAAGATTTGACCACAAAATCAAACTCCTAGTGAAATGTCAACTAGGGTTTGACTTTTAGTTAAATCTTTGACCAAAAAATTTTAAAAATACAAAAATCTCAAAATCATCTCATTTTAGCTTTAATTTGACTTTGGCATTTATAATTTCACAAAAATTGATTAAGAACCTTGTTTTTCAAATTTTTTCGGTTTTATGTTCAAAATCAACCAAAAATAAAATCACTTTTGTTCTAGTCATAATTAAGCTTAGTTCATTTTACAACATTTCATATAGAGAAAATTACCCATTTACTCGTTTAATCAATTTTAAGAACGGATAAGATAGAATATAAATTGACATTTTTTTCCCTGATTAGGGGTCCGGATCGGTTCGACATGATTTGCAACCGAACAATGGCATTCTATTCGATTTTGTAAGTGTTGACACTTGATTTTTAGTCAATGCGTTGATAAAGGTAAAAAAATTGGAATTGGGATTTCCGATCGCGATGGAGCCCATTGTTCAAACAAAAAAAATGTCATTTTTCAATTTTGTTTGTTGGCTTATCTTTAATAGGTAATTTCCTATTCATTTCATACAAAAAACCTGAAAAGTCAAACATCTGAGTTCCTAATTAACTTTTTGGTTAACCCTTTCACCAAAAGTCAATCTTGGGTTAAACTGTGGCTTTTTGCACAAAAACATTCATTTCAAGTTTAATTTCACTTTAGAAATAAAATTTTTGGAAAAATGCAAAGATTTGGCCATAAAATCAAATTCCTAATGAAAAGTCAACTAGGGTTTGACTTTTGGTCAAACCTTTGACCAAAAAAATCAAAAAAATACAAAAATTACAAAATCATTTCATATTAGCTTTAAATTGAATTTGGCATCGAAAATTTCAAAAAAAAAAATCGATTAGGAATTTTGTTTCCCAAATTTTTCAGTTTTAGGTTTGAAATCAACCAAAAATAGAATTACCTTTGCTGTAGTCATAATTAGACTAAGGTCCTTTTGTGACATTTGATCTAGAGACAATTACCCATTCACTTATTTGATTAATTTCAAGATCGGGGAAGTTGGAATGTGAATTGACATTTTTGTTTGAGCTAATTCAACATGATTTGTGAGCAAACATTTCAATTCTAAATTTTATGAGTTAAATTCAAACTTCAGGTTAATTTTGGGAAATTCACTTGGAAACTTCTCGATTTGGGGAATTTAGTTCACTTGACTTTAGGAAAATAGGGTTATTGAGCTTCAATTCATGAAATTCAAGTTGACCAATTTATGATTGAGGTTTAATTTGATGAATTAAGGTTTGATTTCGCCATTGGTCCTCAATTTAATTTTAACGTAAAAGTCGTGTAATTTATTTAAGGTCAATTTGAATGCATAGGTCCTTCTAGGATTGGACAATTAGGCTAATAAGTGTATTGGCATTTTAATTTAATTCAATTTTAATTATTTTGCAATTTTTGGCAAATGATTAGATGAAATTGCCTAATTTAGCTAGGGGAAGTTCAATTTGGTGCACCCATAGTATCGGTCAAATAATTTCCATAATAATTAGATAATTAAGCCAATAAAAAGCATTGGATTGAATTTCCAAGATTTAATTGGCCTAATTAGATCAAAATTGAACCATTTTGCTTGTAATTGGATCATGTTTCATCAAGATTAATGAAACTTCTTTACAACCTCAAGGACTAAATTGCAAAAGTTTAAGAAAAACAAGGATCTAACCGCCCTATGAGAGCTCGAATCAGTTGAATCAGTGTGAATTGATCCGACCGGTCAAACCGGCCATTGACAGAGGAGGTCGATTTGGCCCTCCTCCGGCTGGTTCTTCTGGCGACGACCACTGTTAGGTGGCTTGTCCCATGATTTATCTCCCATGCCCTTTAATTTCTCAAATTTTACAAAAATACCCGAGTTTTGTGAAATTACAAAAATACCCCTAATTAGGCCCTTAATGCAAAGACAATTCGGACTGTTGATCTTGGTAAATCTCAATCCTTTAAATGCGCACATGTTTAATTCTAGTCTTTCTTAAGAGCTAAGTTTGTTAAGCTTGATAGATCAATCTTTAGTTGTCGGATCGAACCGACGGTTAGGATTTGATCTTGAGGGGTAGTATATATGTAAATTTCCCACCAAAATTTGAGGAAGGGAGCTCATTTGTGTAAAAAAGGTGCAAAAAATTCAGATCAAATCTCTCTCTCTCTCCCCTTCCCTCCCCTGCTCTTTTTCTTTTCTCCTCAACCATCGCTCAAACCACCATCACTGCTTTCTTCGCACCTCACGGCCGTACACCATTGACACTGCCCCCACGCCTCCCTTCTCGACATCCTCCTCTCTTCGGTCGTGCCTCTGGTGGTTGGCGTCTCCTTCAATGAGCTCCCCCATTCGACCCGCTTCCTTCTTTGATCGTAGTCCCTCTTCTGCTGGTCTAAGTGGCGACAAACCGAGCCAATCCAGTTTGGACTTGAACCGCATCCAAGCTGGAGCCCCTTCGACCTCATCCGGCATCCTCCAACGAGCCGTGATAGTCCGCAAAGAGCCTTTGCTTCGGATTTGTTGAGTTGATTGCTTGTTCAATCTCCGTTGGAATGGAATCATGCAAAAGGTAACTCTCCTATGCTTGAATCCGATGAAGTGACACTATGATAGGTAGCCAAGGCTATGATTCGCCCTAGGACTTTCTATAAACTCTATGTTGATGATATGTGGTTGCTATGAAGTTGTTTGAATGCTTGATGATGATGCTCTTGAGGTTAAAAGTATTCTGTAATTTCGGATCTCTGTATGTGACTTTCTATGAGGGCTAATATAACTGTTAAATGTTGTTTTTTGACCTCTATGCCTTCTAAACTTTCATAGTGCACTTTGAGAGCTTTATTTTGATATCTTACAGCGCTTGATTTCACATTAATTGCTACTTGAAAACCTATTCTAAAATTCGGATCTAGATTTTGTAAATTGTAGAAAATGAGTTTTTGTAGTTTTATCAAATGTTAGCAAATTTGTAAATGACACAAAAAAGTAAAAAGACATGCATAATTACCTTAGGTAAATATGATGATTGTTAGATATAGAAAGGGCATTAATAAAAATATTAATATAACCTAAGTCCCCGAACCCTAGATCTTTGGTTGCATAGAAATCAAGGGAGCAATCTTGACCCTTGATTGGGCATTCTAGTTGGCCCCCAAAATTGAGGCTAATGGTGACTTCTCCTAAAGTCTTATCTTAGGTTCTTTAATCAACTTAGATAAATAAAATGAACTTGTCAAGCGGGGTACGGCTCTCGTTGAGGACTCACTTTGATTTAGCATACTCGAGTCGATTTAGCCAAAATGACAAAGTGATGCCGTCTTTTGGTGGGTACTCCTTTAAGAGGACTATCGTGGTTAAAAACATGCCTAAACTCATCTCTCACACCCAGCTTCCTATTCATAAGACGTTCTGCGCGTGTGGGAACAAGTCACGACACCTTCCCGCTGTCATGTGAGGTATGGGTTTGAGAGAACTCGTGTTTGGGTAGACCTCAAGCTCAATGGGTTGAGATTGAAAGGCGATGTGATGACGCCTTTGGTCGACATGATTGCAGTGTGAGCTTGCAAGCAAATACCCATAAACTCCATCCCTCTTGACATCGACTGTTGCCGAAGGTGGGTCGCGATAGTCACGACAATGCGTTCTAGATTGGTTTCTAGCAATTAAGTCATATAGATAATGTTAATTATTGATTACATCACATGCGTCACTCACATTGCAGGTAGTTTAATGATAGAGGATAATTCATTAGGCCACGCTAGAGTCTTAGGTTTTAAATTTTCTATTTTTATAAAAATAAAATAAAATAAAAATATACAGCTTACGTTATAGAATAAATACATGTTTCTTCTTATTTCATTCATACATGTTAATTAATTTAGAATTACATGCGTGCATTATCACTATGGTATTTCGCACCTAAGATTTAGATTGCATTTTCACTAATCATGTAGATGCAAGATTAGGAATCATTTAACTCGTAGACTTGTAGGGACATTTGTCTTTTGTTAGCTAATAAAAAAAGTACAAAAATATGTTAGAAAGTCTCATTTATGCTGCATTAATTAAGTCAACTATTTTTTTTTGTAAAAATCTATATGACATGGCATTTAGTAGATCATTTATAATTAATAGGTAACAATTAAAATTAATTCCATAACAGATCATTTAAAATTCATCATGCACAATCATGCATAACATTCATGCATTTTGCCTACATATCTTCTTAACTAATAGTTGGTAGAAAACCTAGTGGCAATGGATATTTTGCTTTGGTTTAGTGAATCCAAGTTCCTCAAATTTTCTGCAATCTATTTTGATTATTAGGTGTTATTTTCTTGATTGCACACCTATATATATACCCTCATATGGTAGTGCAGTAAGATAAAATGGGGTAGAAGTATAGTGTAGGTGTTAAAACTTGGCACGAAAAAATACTTAAATGCCAAAAGTTCCAAAATGTATACTTAAGTGTCATTTTCTAAAAAATAATTGGGACATTGAAAGTTCAATGAAGGTAGCTAGAAATCTGATGTAGCTTATTTTTAATAATATAAGTTATGTATGTGGTTCGTCAGAAAGCTTAATCAATAATGAAAAGCCAAAACGACATCGTTTTGCCCCGAATTCAAATTTTGATATAAATATTAACTAAATTAAATTAAAAACTAAATTTATAAAAAAAGAGAGAGAAATGCACAAGTGGGAGGGGGCTCCCTCGCCTGTGGTCACCACCCCACTATCGATGGGGCAGCAATGATAGCGATGGCTGGCAACCCTTGTTGACTAGAGGCAAGGGCTACCAGGCCTTTATTAGAAGCTGGGAGAAGATGGCGACCCTCTCTCAAATCTAGGCGAGGGTTGCTGGCCTTTGCCTAGCACCCTTGGATCCCTTGCCCAATCTAGGAGAGAGTCGTCACCCTCTCTTAGCTTCGACAAGGGTCGTTGACCCTCGCCTAAACGTCGGCAACCTTCGTAGGTCATTGTTGCTACTTCATCGACAATGGGGCAGCGACCATAGGCAGGGGAGCCCCCTCCCGCTCGCGTTTCTTCTTTTTTAATTAATATTTATATTAAAAATTGAATTCGAAGCAAAATAACGTTGTTTTGGGCTTATTTAGCAATATAAGCGCCCAAAACGACATTATTTTGAGCTCATTTTGCAAAAAATGCCACATCAATATTTTGGCCGGAATTTTTCACCATTGACACTAAAGTGATCCATCTTCTTTGATTTTGACACTGAAGTATACTTTTCCAAACTTTTGGCACTTAAGTGTCCCTTCATATCAAGTTTTGGCACGAAAGAATGTTCGGCACCTGATAAAATGGAGAAAAATTGCATGCAAAGCATTTTTGGAATAAAAAGAAAAGTACGAAAATGCGTAACCAAGTCTTTGAATTCATGAATCTTTCGTTTGAAGTGTAATTGACTCATAACACATCAGTAATGGCTCCAAAAGGTACGAAAATGTGTTATATTACCACATCCAAGCTTTCACTTGGGGCTGGCAAAAAGCTTAACTTCTTTAACGAGGGGACTATGAAACTTAGTTTTCCCCATGAACCTATGTTAGCGTCTAGACATCGATCACCTCGCTATGGGATGGAGCATTGGTCGGGTCGAGTGGAGTGTGGTAAGGTTCTTCAAGCCCTTTGTCCACCCATCGATGCCATGCCTCAAAGATGAATGGGATTGCTTCACTCCTCTTTCATCCATCCACATGGTGAAGATGCATTTTCGGTAGGCTAGACCGACGGTGTTGTCGACGATGTTGAGCTTGTTGTACTTGATCTTGGAGGGAATGCCAAACTGGATCGGGCTTGTGTTCGACATCCTAGGACATGCAAAACAACACGAGTGAGAATTATCTCAGGAGTAAATCCACTAAACCTCGGGTAGGATAATGCTTTGCCGCCTTACCAACGACTACCAACGTTTCTTGTCTTTTTGTCGATGGCAAATCGATAGCAAATGGTTCATTTATACTGTTGCTATGTCTACGATAAAACTCAAGCACACAAAAGTGGTTAGAAAATCAAAATCGGCATATAAAAATTGTGCAATAAATTTACATGTATAAAACCACACATTCTTGATATGTAAAAATACCTTCAAAACTTCACACGTGACAAACCACTTCAATTTTTCGCATTAAACTCAAGAACATTCACACGTCAAACAACTCTTCAAATTGTCAAGTAAAATTTGCAAGAATATTCATAAGTGAAAAGTCACTTAAGAACATCACATAAAATTTTCACAGCAATATCCACACATGAAACTTTTTATTTCCAAGTCGAAATCCATCAATTCTTTCGAACATATCGGGCAGCACCAACTCAAATACATGAGCGACAGTTCCTTGAAATCCACCAGGCATCTGAAATCCATCGGGCATCGCCACCACAAATATGGGGGTGACGGATCCTCCAATATCCACCAAGCATCCAAAAAATATTCGGGCATTGCCCCTCAAATATGTGAGTGACGGTTCCTCCGGGTTATCTCAGGCATCGTCCCGAAATCCATCAGCGACAGAATCCCTTGTGTGACCATGCATCATAACAATTAAGTACCGGTTCTTATCTTTTAGTATTAGCCAACTCAAAATAAGCTTGAATGTGTGTACAAGTGCTCATAATTTTGAGAAAACCTTTGATCTTGAGAAAAACATTTTGAGTGAGACATTGATGCCGGGCACGAATTGAGGCCCGAGACTCGAATCGTAGGTTTAAAACTGACCTACAAGACTTAATATTGAAACGGCATGTCTCAATAACGTCTAATATTTAAGAAGGTTCCATCCAACATGCCTTTGCTGTACATTTAATACCGATGGTACCTCTTTCTGGCACTCGATATAAGCTCGACTCTCAATAAAATACAAAAGAAAGGTAGAAGTTCCTTTGGAAAGACAAAGAATAAAACAAGCATGCATAAGCACCAACATTCAAGACAAACAAACTTTGGAATTGCATTCAAACAACGCCAAACATTGCCCTAAACAAGTTTTAGGGAATCTACTCACATGCAAACACATACAAGCACCTACGGCAGTAGCACCGGTCAGCGAGAGTGAGAGTGGGCGAGAGAGAGGTGATGTCACGCCCCGACTCTCGAGCTCGCGGCAACTCCATTTCACTTGAGATCTAGTTGTACGATGTCCCAGGTACTATCGTCGACCAATTCATTTTTATCTTGTAATTAAGCACATGCGGAAACGAACAACTCCCAAACCAAACAACAGGGATAGCAACAACAGCAGCAGAGGAAAGACAACACCATTTTTATATATCTGAAGGTTAGCCAGCACACCAGCAAATACATACACGCCTTACTACAGGCGACAAGCTAAGGCCTACTCAAAAAGGGACCGGCCTAGCTAACCTAACACTGTACAGCTGCCTACTCGTTGGCCTCGGAGGGATCGCTCTCTTCGATCCTCGGGTACTGCATCATCTAGGGCCTGAAAAGGTTAACCACGACGGGTTGAGATAAACTCAGCAAGTTAAAGTCCTAAGCCCCGGTTAGGAACTTCGCTCGCCTAGGGAGTTTAACATGCAACCTAATTTATCAAATCATCCAATACCACCTTAGAGAAATAACCACAGAAGACAGTTTAATAAACATGTGCAATCACAGGCGACCCTACCTGGCCTTGGCACACGCGACCTGCAGAAACTGTCATTTAATTCATCACGACATTAAGAGCATGCGAATAATCAGAGCATCTCACACACTTTCTTAGGCCTCACATCTACACATATGCTCCGATTATTACGACCACTAGGGCCACGACACAACCTTATGGTTGGCGGTCTACCGGTCGAAGACCAGGCATTGTCCTCCCCTATGAGGCACGGCGACGTCACGGGCTCTCTCCCATCGACGGCATTCCCTATGGAGCATGGGGCCCGCTCACTGCCGTAGCCCCGCCCGACCACTTGTCGTGCAACCGACCGAAGTCGGGGACGACCAAAAGGCCACGGCACAACCCCAAGGGTTGGCGGTCTACCGGCAGCGCCGGGCTCTCCTCTTAATGTGACCATGCAACACATCATCAAACAATCCGTTCTTTTCTTTGCTCTGTCGTGAATGCACATACAATTTGTGCTCACGCAACATGCTATTGCAGTTGACACACGTATAATGTCATGCAGTACAATCCAATCACCCGTGAAAATCACGACAAACCGAAATTCAATTCCAACCAATCAACAATCATGTACATTCCCTAATTCTCGGGAATAACTCAATAAATCAAACACTTTCACTTCCACTCGGTCATCGATCATGCATTTCATCATTATTCACGCATATAATTAACAATCGGCACTTCAAGAAAGCATAACAACCAAGAACACATCAATTTGAAACCAAAATTTGCTTCTGTATGAACAGTAATTGTGAACAGTAATCCATGAACAGTAATTATGAACAGTAATCCGTGAACAGTATTTTGTGAACAGTAACTAATCCGAAATTAATAAAATAATATTAAACTTAACCATGGTTACTAAATTTAACCTAACTAGGGTTAATTAACTCAACCATGATTAATAATTAACCATAGTTACTTTAGAAACTAACCTTAGTTACTTTAATTAATTAACCTAGGTTACTTTAACACTAACCATGGTCAATTAACTAATCCTCATCAGTCTTAATTAACCAACATAATCAACCAATCAACTTTAATTAATCACAAACATACAAATACACTAATTAACCCCTAAGCAAGATTAACCCCTAAACAAGGATTAGGAAGTTAACTTACTTGGATCGGAAATCCGGCGACACCGGCGCGTAGAGGGGAACGAGGGCTACGAGGGGTAAGCTCGGGGACGGCAAAGGACGACAAACGGTGGCCGAAACGAGCCAAAAACACTGCTGGTTACTGTTCACGCGGAACTGACCAGCAGTGCAGAAAAGGCCGAAACGGGCGGTTCGGGGCGACCAGCGGTGACCGAGGGTGCGCGGCTAGCTTCCTAACTTCCAGGACTACACTTTGGGCGGTGGTGGCAGCTCCGGTGACTGCGGCAAGGCTGTTTTTGGGCTGGAAAACAACAAGGACAGCAAGAAACAGCAAAAATGGAAGAGAAAAGGAAGAGAAAAGGGGGGAGAGAGAGTGGCTGGGCTGGTGCACGAATTTTGGGGGAGAAAGAGGAGAGAGAAGGGGCTGCTGAAGGCTTGGAAAAGGCCAAGGCAAGTGGGCAAGTCCACTTGTTGAAGAACCAATCAAAACAAAGCAAAAACAAGCATAAACTAAGCCCACTTGGGCACAAAAGCAAAAGGCCAAAAGAGAGAAGCCCATGGGCTGAGGAGGGAGAGGAGAATGGGCCAGCTTGGGCCCCCTTTGGGCTGAGCTGGATGGGCGCAAGGCCCATTGGGCCGCCGGTCTTGAGCCGGCCCACCCGCGGGCCCGAAACCTGGTCCAATTTTTCCTTTTTCCGGCACTTCCGTGTCCAACGGAAAATTCCAAAATAAATGAGGCGACGTCCAAATATTTAGTCCTGATATCACTGAGAAGTCGGTTCCCAAAATCGGATTAAAAATCGAGGCTAAATTGAGTCGATTGCGACCGTAGTATAATTTGGATTATCGGGCGCCCCTTTAGGACTTTTCTTCACATTTGACCCATAGTCAACCATTCTTTGATCCATGTTTACGCCAATTCTCGAGTCAGGGACGTCCCTCGATTGTCGTGTGATCTCGGGGGCTCAATTGATAATCTCGAGTACTAGATGAAAAGGGTTCGGTTTACCGTCGTTCGTAGTTCGTATCGAAGTTGTGCGGAAATCACCCACAAATCAACTTCGTACTTCTGCCGAATCGATTTATTTCCGTTTCCTTAATATTCTAGTACTTAGAGGATATCGTTCCCACCCAGGTCCTCATGGTCGAAGGGCTCGTTCCTGATCGAAATTGCGAGTCGTACGCGTATCGTTTCCTATCGACGCCCCTCTGTAATCCGTTATCTCACGAAAACACAGTTCGGAAAATTTGTACTGACCAGGCCTTCGACTACATTGCCCTTTTATAAAATCCTAAAATGGGGTCGATTTTCAGGATGTTACAGGTGAGAGGATGTAAGTGAGGGAAAGGGGGCAGTTGAGAGGGGAATAAAGCGAGGGAGTGATAGAGAATGGGTGTGTGAGAGGGATGGCTAACAATGGCATCACTCCCTATTTATACTACTCATTCAATCATTGGTCCCTATCCAAGTGTCTACACCAAACCTAACTAGGTGGACAAGCTAAATGTTGAGGTGGAAAACCTACGGGAAACTAGAAAACAAGTGTTGTCTTTCTACCAACACTTTCTTTCCTAAAATGACACGCAAGCACCTTCGTGATTCTCCTCTATTATTGGGTGCCTACTATCACTTCCAAGCACCAATAATTGGTTCTTCTATTTTGTCTCTTGCAAGAAGCTACTTAATTAGCTAAACTTGCTTACAAGACTCAATCTAAACTATCATTACCACAATCTATAAAATGGTGATTCATGTTTTGCATTTAATTAAACAATCAATGCTTAGGGTGATTCATGCATGACATAATGAACTACATTCCAATCTTTATTAATGCAACTTGCTCATCAAGTCAAATTTGATCTTTTTCTCATTAATAGGCATATGACTCACCTTCGCCATCATTAAATTCATTTAAGAGCCTAAGTAGGGAATGATGAACATAAATGAAAATGTGGCATTTCCTCCTTCACAAACGAGTGCCTAGCTTGGATTGCACATTAAATACATAGATTTCCAAGTGAATCAAGAAGGAATGATGGAGATTCTACTTGTTCTCCAAGTCTCAAGAATAGGCAATGATGTCCTAAGTAGTTTAGGGACACATAAGCCAAGTTATTAATGCCACATTTATGTCATTTGGCTTCTTATAAATAAATGAACTTATCAAATCTTACAAGAAGATTTTAGGTCATTAATTCCTCCTTTTAGGCTATGATGACCCCTAAAGATTGCATCAAATCCACTTCCAAGTTCTATGGTAACTATCTAGTTAAGGAAAATTTTAGAATGCAAATCGGGTGAAAATTTCCCAAAATACCCCTACCTAATCTCAAAAATTATAATCCAGGGATTGGAACATTTTTTGCTAGTTTTTATGGTCGGTAGCCCTTGTAATAGCCCAATGGCCGATGTGAATTGGTCCTTGCATTGGCCTGGTTGGCTCTAGGGCCGGTTCTGGCCCGGCATGCTATCGGGCTTATAGTTGGGCAGGGCTCGGGTGGTTCAATCTTGGACCGAACATTGTGCTTGGCATGGGTCCTATCTTGCCTTGACATGGTTGACCCTCTTGCCTTGACATGGTTGACCCTCGACTTTGTTGAGAAAATTCATAGTTTTGAATTTAACAAAACTTTCTAAGTTCTATTGTGGAATAGATTTTGGAATAAAGAAAGACTGCAGTTTGGACATTACTTGAGATTCTCAACAAAGTCTATTCTTTCCAGAAGATTTTGTATCAATTTGGAAGCAAACACAATATCTCATTATGTCAGAAGTCCAAAACAAATTTTGTCAAGAATAATAAGAGGACCAAAACGAAGAATAGATCTACAATGGTTATGGATTTCACTTATCATATGTATATATCGATTATGCTAATCATTTGATTAACAAAATCAATTTTAGAGACAATTTCCAAAAGAGGATAGAGCACTTTTGGAAACTAAGATTTTGCTTGCATAGACAATCATAATCTACAGGAAATCAATTTCTATCTTCAATGACTAGGAAATCTTCCTTAGTAAATTTGTCCAGGAAGGAAAGTTGGAAGATAATCCTTCATTTGTATGGCTAAAGGGTAGTTATGCCCCAAGGAGTATTTAAGGAGGTTGCATGGCTCGAAGAAGAGAGTGCGAATCCAAATTCCAAAGCCTGAATATGTTCTCATAGTCAATTGTCTCTATTGTGCTAAAATCAAAGTGATCACGAGTGAATCACACAAAATAGTGACTTAGCGAGGAAGAGCATCTTATCACTGAGTGTTTGTACTCAAGGCTTTGTATTCATCTATTGATCTCATAGTGGAGTCTAGCTTATTGGCTGACATCGCGGGAAAGTAGACGTAGACTTAATTAAAGCCAAACCATTATAATTCTGTTTGTAATCTTCACATCTCTTATCTTTTTCATTTTAATTGCATTTTATAGAAGTCTGCTCTGTCTTTGCCAGACTTTAAATTTAGATTGTGCATCTATATATCATTCAGATTTTACTTTTTTCAAAACAACTTTTTATTTGTGTGTGGTTTGATAGTTTGTTTGAATTATGTTTGGACTTTGGTTTGTTGGTTGGTTTGTCTAGTCTATGATTTTGTAGACTTTTTGAACCCTCTTGATGTTGACAAAAAGGAGGAGATTTTGTAGATATGCTTATATTATGGTGTGGCTTCCTTTATTTAAATTTTGCATATTATTTGTGCTATGCTTAACTTTGTTTTGCAGGAATAAATTCTACATATCCACATTAAAGTTTTGTTACCATAAAAAATGGGGAGATTGTTGAGAAAACTCATAGTTTTGATGTTAACAAGACTTTTTAAGTTCTATTGTAGAATAGACTTTGGAATAAAGGAAGACTTCAATTTGAACATTACTCAAGATTCTTAGCCAAGTGTACTCTTTCTAGAAGATTTCGTATCAATTTAGAAGCAGACACAATATCTCATTCTGTGAGGAGTCCATAACAAATTTCGTCTAGAATAATAAGAGGACTAGAATGAAGAATAGATCTACAATGGATATGGATTTCACTTACCATATATATACTGATTATGCTAATCATTTGATCAACAAAATAAATCTTAGAGACAATTTCCAAAAGAGGATAGAACACTTACAAAAACTAAGATTTAGCTTGTATGGGTGATCAGAATCTATAGGAATTCAATCTCTATCTTCAATGGTTAGGAAATCTTCTTTAGTAAATCTATCCAAGAAGGAAAGTTGGAAAATAATTCTTCGTTTGTATGGCTAATGGCTAGTTTGGCCCGAAGGAGTATTTAAGGAGGTTGCACGACTTGGAGAAGAGAGTGTGAATCAAAATTTCAAAGTTTGAATATGTTCTCATATTCAATTGTCTCTATTGTGTTAAAATCATAGTGATTAATTGTGAATTACACAAAATATTGACTTAGTGAGGAAGAACATCTTATCACTGAGTGTTTGCATTCAAGGCTTTGAAATCATTTTTTGATCTCATAGTAGAATCTTGCTTATTGGCTGATAATGTGGGAGAGTGGACGTAGGCTTAACTAAAGTCGAGCCACTATAATTCCATTTGCAATCTCATCCCTTATCTTTTTCATTCTGATTGTGTTTTATAGAAGTCTACTTCGTTTTAGCCAGACTTTAAATTCAGATCGTGCATCTATACATCATTCATCTTTTACTTTGATCTATTCTTATAAAAATTTATATGTAAACCTATTCACCCCTTCTCTAGGTGTCTGTAATAACTTCCTTAGACTTGCTCGTGATTTGTCTCGTGCGTCCTCTCGTCGATCCTCAATTGTGATGTAATTGCATGGAATTGGTCGATTCGCGACCGGCACATAGTTAAAAGAAATTGATTTGTGATCGTCCGCAATCGATGCAAGACTGAGCAGAATCACTTGCAGCCAAAACGTGATCGTGTGGAATCGATCCATAATTATCTCTCGATTCATGTCAACGCGTGATTATCCCACGACCAATCCTTGTGGTTGAGAACATGGCACGGCATGATACGATGTGAGATAGGGAACGACAGTCTTGGTCGTAGGCATAGAACAAAGCACTAGGTTTTGTCCATGACTGAACCTTGATCCATCAACATTGATTCATGACCACTTCCTAGGGATTGAAATTTTGAGGGTGTTATAATTTGCCCCCACTATTATTGTTCTCGGGTTTAAAACAAATACACCTTTAGAATATACACCAATGCCATAGAGAAATGAGTTCAATAGCAATTACTTAATTTTTCTCTTAGTTTCACCTTAAACGTGTTATCAAAGTTGCGTGTGACATGACTAAAATAGAGAGTTACAAAGAAGAAGCTGTTATTTGAACAATTGTAATGAACAATATATGATTTAGTACTATCTATTGACAACCAATCAACAACAATCTCTTGGGAATATAAATCTTATCCCCGGGAATATAAATCTTATCCCCACCATCACCACTTTTCGTGATCAATTATAATCATTTTTCATGATCAACCATCACTTCTCTTCATATCAACAATCATTTCTATTTATATCCAACAATCATCTTTTTTCATGATAACAAACTATTTCAACAATTTCTACAAAAATACCATTTTCATATAGCTATACTACACGCTAGATTTATAGTTAAACAACTAAGTCGACCATAACTAGGTCGACGATGACGTCGTGCAATATATCATTGTCACATAAAATGCTTTTCTCATAGTGATTATTTATTTCGTGAAATGATTTGATCATGTAAAAAGTTGAGTTACATTTGAAGTTTGTGACTTGGTTTAGCAACTACAGAGTACATATCAAGTGATTAAGTGCTGATGATCGAATGAAAACATTCAAAGAAGATGGAGAAGAAGTTTTGAGGCAACACAGTTTTTATTGATTATCTTTTCCCTCAAAACTAGACATCAACTTCCTATGATTGTTGTTGCGCAAAGCAATCAATTGAATAATAAAATAAACAGAACAAGAAAATTAATATAGCACTAGATTTATGTGATTGGGTAGGCAACCTATGTCCATAAAGAGAGCAATAAAAAATTCGACTATAGACTGAGTAATACAATAGAGATTACAAGTACACTGGAGTCACTTAACATTCCTAGTGTTTCATGCCCTTAATTACACCCAATAATCATATAGTGTTTAGTTTCACAATTTCTCACGGAGTAATCTCTTAATCTCACGGAGTAATCTCTTAATCTCACGATGAATCTCACAAGATTTAATTGGTTTCAACCCATGTGCTAAGATGTAATTCGAAAGAAGATTGTGCGGCACCAGGACGAAAATCTAAAAATTTCAATCTAAACTAATAGATGTGCCCCCACCAATACCTTGTGCTTCACGCCCTCATACAAGACAATATATATTTTATAAATCTGGGCCGTGGAACCAAATATCACTTTGACTCCTATATGGAAACGTTGAAAACCGACTCCAACGCGTAGATCTTTCTTTGCTCGATATCTGAATTCCAAAATCTTTTGTATAAAAATCAGCAACAGCTTTCCTATTTTATGTTCTCACGGTCAAAAGTGAAAAAGAATTCAGTCTTGAAGACGGCGGCCGCAAAACAATTTGGACTTTCTTTACACGGCCAGATTTTCCAACCCTACATTTTGGGTTGAGTTTCATCTATGGACTCAAACTTGAGACAACACAATCATAACTTGTACGATGAAGAAAGAAGATGGAAAAGAAGAAGGAAGATGGAAAAGAAGAATGAAAAAAATGTTTCGTGAAAAATGAATGATTTGAGAAATATATATATTTCTGAAAACAATCTTCATATTGCTTATAAAAATGAATGAACATTCTCTACAAAAATATTTAGACATAAATTGTTATCAATAATAAAAATATTTTTTATTTCTTAATTATTTTAAGCAACACAAGTTATTATCTTTAAGAAAATATTTTTCGAATCATACATTTTTCTTTAAACGAATATGTCGTAAGATAGGAGGGCGGGAGAGAGAGAGAGATTGACTTGTTTGTTGACAGGGGTCGACCCAAAAATTACGTCGAGAGAGTGGAAGAAAAGTGGAGATAGTGGAGAAAGAACGATCAAATGGTAAAATGGTCTCTTGAATTTTTTATGGGTGTAAATTTTCTCCATGAACAGAATTTTTGCGTTGGTCGGCTGTGTACACGCCCCTATGAGTGCGCTGGTCTACTTTAATTTGTTGAATTGCCGGCATTTGTTGCGTTGCCAGACTTAGGGCTTTTTCTACAGGACAAAGGCGACTCCAAAGTGGAGGATCATCCCATCCATTTCCAATCCTTTTATATTGTGCCGCCTCCACACACAAAAAGCAATTCTTCATCAATTTCTCTTTGCCCAAACACAAACACAGACTTGATTGATGCTCTCAGCTCCATGAATATCTATCAAGTTTTGCTACTCATTCTTCTTTTATTGCAAGCAATGACTAGCACTGCAAAGTTGAGTAATCAGCTATGTGATGCTTCATCTTGCGATGACATTCACAATATAAACAACCCATCCCAACTGAAGAGTAATTTTACTCGGCCATGCGTCGTATCATCCTGCGGTGACGTTCATTATATAAGTGATCCATTCCGACTGAAGAGTGATCCAAAAGGATGTGGCAACTCGGCATTCGAGTTAGCTTGTGAAGGTAATCACACTGTTATATATTTGGATGATGGCAGATATTATGTGCAGTTTATCGATTATTCCATTGGCCGAATTAGATTGGTAGACGATGGGATTCACAAGAGCAATTGCTCGTCTCTTCCTCATCACTCGCCTGTGTGGTCTAACTTGCTGGTGAAGCAGCGTAACGAGTACAGTCTCCAAGATCGGATTTTTGACTTTATATACCCCATGTTGGGTAGTGTGGTCATTGTAAACTGCTCAAAACCGATTTATTCTTCATTCTACATTGCTACCAGTCCATCATGCATGATGGGGTTGTATTCTACCAACACGTCATCAAGTTGGAATTTGTATGTTCTGGTCAATCCGAAAGTATCGGATGTTATGGATTTTTGCACCATTCACAGTTGGACCGGGATATCAAATTTTTCTGTGGTTGACGAGCAAATAAATAGTAGCTCCTACAACTACGAGCTAATTCATAACATCATGGCGGATGGATTTTTTCTCAACTTTTATCAACCTTTTCCATCTGTGCCACGACCATATTGCAAACCTAATTTCTATAGCATCTTCATGGGTCACAAGCGTCAGGGTTGCGAATACGGCTCCCACGTTGACAACACGACTTTCTTTTGCCTCTTGGATTTCAATAGCATCTTCAGAGGTCAGGTTTGTGGATTCACGTACGCTGATGGCGGTAAGCATATGTTGACAACGAAATTTTACAGCAATTTTTTTTATCATTGTGTATACTCTTTCGCTTGCTACTTTCTCTTCAAAGTGCGAATATGTTAAAAATATTTCAAATCCAAGAAAATCAACGAAGTATACATATTAGTATAGGTCAACATTTGTGTATTGAAATTGTTTCAGGAGCTTTGCGTTACACATTATAA
Organism: Corymbia calophylla; assembly: GCA_014182845.1. Taxonomy (NCBI): domain Eukaryota; kingdom Viridiplantae; phylum Streptophyta; class Magnoliopsida; order Myrtales; family Myrtaceae; genus Corymbia; species Corymbia calophylla. The sequence continues at coordinate 17,963,821 of CM024699.1, forward strand.
TCAAATTGTTGGAGTTCACAAATTGGCCCAAAAAAAAAGTGAGAGTAGAAGTCACCCCAGATAGAACGATCACCAACTGCACACATTCATGTGTCTAGACTGTACTTCCTTTCCACAAAACGATAGAATTCCTGAAGTAGAAAAAAAAAGGAAAAAAAAAGGAAAATCACCGTTTCTCTGTATTAGTTGACTGCTAAGAAAGCAAAAGGAGTTTCTTGTATCGTCTATCATCTTTTTGGAACAAAGCTTATTATTTCTTGCAAATGCATGCATCCCATTTCTCAAATTCTTTTAGACAAAATTGAACTTGCACAAAGTGGCTACTACTCTGTTTCCTCGTGAGTTTTGCTTTCCAAACTTCTTTTCCATTAATTCCTTCTCAAATGATTCATTCCTTCCGCAGGTCTCCTATATAATATGATCCTTTGGGCATCTGTGGATTTTATATACCTACTAGGTAAGCCACAATATTTGTTCTTAAAATAATTAAAATAAATTATTTAACCTATCAAAATTTTCTTTAGGGTATTTCTGTGCAGCGAAATTCGCAATTGGGATACCGTTTGTCGTGATATTTCTAATCTTCATTTACAAAAGAAGGCACTTAGCCATGGACAAGAACATCGAAGAATTTTTGCAAGCCCACAACAACTTTTTGCCCATAAGGTACTCTTATCGGAATATTAAGAAGATCACCGCAAATTTTAAACACAAACTAGGACAAGGGGGGTATGGTTCTGTGTATAAAGGCACGCTCCGAAGTGGAAAAGAAGTGGCCATAAAGATTTTGAAACAGTCCAAGGCCCCTGGTGAAGATTTTATCAGTGAAGTGGCTACTATTGGAAGAATTCACCATGTTAATGTAGTGCAACTCATTGGTTTTTGCTTTGAAGGCTCGAAACAAGCTCTTGTGTATGATCTCATGTCCAATGGATCTCTAGATAAGCACATATTCATCAAGGAAGGTGATAAGTCTCTTGATTACAAGAAAATATATGAGATTACTCTTGGGGTGGCGAGGGGATTGACTACTTACATCAAGGGTGTGACATGCAAATACTGCATTTTGATATCAAGCCTCACAACATTCTTTTAGACAAGAATTTTATTCTGAAAGTTTCTGACTTTGGACTTGCGAAACTTTATCCCACTGATCATAGCATAGTCTCATTGACTACTGCAAGAGGCACTTTGGGATATATGGCACCTGAGTTGTTCTACAAGAATATCGGTGGTGTATCTCATAAAGCGGATGTCTATAGCTTTGGGATGTTGCTCATGGAAATGGCAGGTAGAAGGAAGAATATAAATGCAAATGCGGAACGCTCAAGCCAAATTTATTTTCCATTATGGGTGTACGAGCAAGTTACTGAAGAAAGTTTTTAGGCAGAAGTTGTAGAAGAGGAAAAGAATGTGATAAAAAAGATGATAATAGTTGCACTTTGGTGCATACAATTAAACCCTAACCATCGGCCTTCAATGAGCAAAGTCCTTGAAATGCTTGAAGGAGATATTGGCGAACTCCAAATGCCCTCAAAGCCGCTTATTTACCCACCTGATGTGCCAGTTAATAATGATGAAGCTGAGATGGAGTTAGAAACATTCTCAAGTTCTGTGCCAGTTAATAATGATGAAGCTGAGATGGAGTTAGAAACATTCTCAAGTTCATCAATCACTCCAATAATTTCTCCTAGTTTTCCTTTCAAAGATGCCAGTTTTCCTTTCAAAGATGCCAATGATGTTTAGAGATCCATGCATAATTTGATTGGGAATGCTTTTCATGTATTTGTTATATGTCCCTCAATAAAAAATTATGTTGGGAGCGAATTGAGATAATTTAGCTTGATAGTGGTTAATTTCGAGATTGTCTTCTTCTAGCTCTTGGGTTAATGTTATGTTATTGTATTCGTATAGTTTTACTCTCATGCATCCTTGTTGACACTCGAATTTTTGTCGACCTGTTTTAAATACCCATTTATTTTGCAAATATATATATGTATAAATTGATAGAAAAGATAAAAATAAATTAAAAAAAATCAATTTTTTTTTTTTTGGTTGGGTGGGCTGGCATAGCCCAGCCCATTCTCTTAATCTCTTAGCCCACCTCTTTAATTCCTTCGAGCCCACTAAAATTAATTGAAGCACAAGCCCAACCCATCACCATTTTTCCCTTTCTCTTCATCTGTCCCTCACACATGCACGCAGCACCAACGATGCCGTTGAGATTGTGATGCTACAGTTGACGTCAGCAACATGACGCCAGCAAAGGAATCTTCCCTTGCTGCGCTGTCACGCGGAGGAAGGAGGAGAGAGTGCGAGCATGAGAGGAGCGTGGGGGAGAAGGGACGATTTTCGGTGAGCAGCAAAGAAAAAATGCTGAAGGGGGAGGTTGGAGAAAGGGAGCTCGAGCGACTGAGCAGAAAAAAAAAACCAGAGAAATGTGAGCAAGAAAACCAGAGAAAAGAGAGGATAAAGACGAAAAAAGAGAGGAAACATAATGGAGCGGCATTCGGCAGGTTAGGGGGCAGCTCGAGCGAGAAGGAGTGACTGAGTAGAAAAAAAAGGCAGAGGGCTGTTTTGTCTGAAAAACCGGAGGAGGAAGGAAAGCTGGTTTTGAAAGAAAAGGCAGAAACGGAAAAAAAAAAAAAAGAGAGGAAGAAAACCAGGAGAGAATGGGGGCTGGTTAGAGAGAGAACTCGAGGGACTGAGCAGAAAAGCAAAGGAAGAAAAGTGAGAAGAGAAATCAAGGATAAAAAAGAAAGAAAACACAGAAGGCAGAGAGGAGAATTGGAGGATGGAAGTGTTGGAAATTTCCTATAATGGGCTTACATTAATTAATTAATTTTCTATTTTAAATAATCGGGTTAATGGATATTCCAATATATTTTAAACCCTTAAGTGATATTATTGAATTGGGTTTTGGCATCTATTAATAATGGGCTTAGTTGGAAGAAAGTGTAGCGGTGTGTTTAAGCGAAGCCGTAATGGAAAGGCGGTTGTTGACACGCTATTGATTAGGATTTGCTAGGTCCCCTCTCTAGCCTATAAAATGATATGTTATACCTATAAGTTGCTAAATCCCATTAAAGCTGCTATACCGAAATAGGTTATAGAAAGGAAGATCTGGCATTCCAATAGATCACTGACACCGTCAGTTTAATCTGTTTTTCATCAAGTAAGTTATGGCTTAAACATGTATGTTTTAATTCCGCTGTGCGCATTGATTCTTGGTGTTTTACAATCATGTATGGATCGAATTCATTCTTAATTTATTGACTATTCATATTAAGAATTTCTACATGTGGTATCAAAGTGGGTCATATATGATTATAAAACCCAATTTTTTTTTAACAAATCCGATTATGGTGTTTACCGTGTTTGTTCCTTTTGGTTGAGCTTTGGTCAGTTTGTGCTTTACAAGTTCTTATGCGATTTCGATCAATAAAATTTTTTTTTTTTGGTCGAATCAAATCAAAATACTTATTAAATAGGTAAAAATAATGCATTAGAATGGAAGAGATAAGTTATGATGATGATATGTTTGATTTCTTGGATGATCATTATTCTGCAATTTTGGATCTATGATGGACCTCTCTATGCACATGTCTAGAAACGAGCTAGTAAAAAAGCTTTTTAGTGTTTGATGTCTTCATAACATTTGAAGTTGACTTAAAGAGCTTTCCAATGAGCCATAGAATGCCCTGATCCAGTGTCGGTTGCTATCCGAAATCATCGTCCAAAATCAGTTTAGTAATCTGTAATAATCTTCTGTTCAGTTTTGATATGCATGTTGTCCGCCTGTTGCTTTTGTCGATTTTTTTCCAATTTCTGTGTTGAGATCTAGCGGTCGACTCCTTCATGAAAAATTTTCATATAGGTCTTAACTTCGACATATAATTTTTTTTGGATTTTTTGGAGCATGATTAGGTGATGAAAACCTTATGCATAGATCAATCGATTTTGAAACTTTAGAGTTTTTGTTCTACATGTTCCCACCATATATAATTTGTATAATTTCATTGAGTATATATTGAGAAATTCAAAATTCCATAATTCATAATTGGAAAGGATTCTAACAATTTTGAATTTCCTTCGATTGAATGATGAATGTTAAAAATTGTTATATGGGTATTGTAATACATGAGTGATTTATGCGATGTTGACTGACAAATTGCATGGTTGGAGTTTCTGCACGATGAGATCGGGGGTTTGTGCCTGCGTGTTGGGTATCACGTCGGTGAAGATCCTTGGATTGAGTTAGTGTGAAGAGAAAGTTCCTATTTTTCCTGCTCCACTAGAACGTGTTTGTGCATGGGCGTTTTGCTAGTTCTCGAATTGCTTTGAGGTGGACTAACTGATGTGATTTTGTTTTGTTTTGATGTTGGGTTATTCATGTGTACTTGTTTATGGGTTCGTGTGCTTGCACACGTAGAATGGTTTGAACTCCCTGTGCCCTCTAAATAGCTAGATATCTTGTGAAGAACAAAATCCTTTGTGATGTCAATTGTGTTTTGTGTTTGCAAGAACCTTTGCATAGTTCTTTTTTTGTTTTTTTGCCCCATGTTTGACGGGGATGTTTGTTTGCTGATTTTTGAGGTTTAAAGGTTCTAGTATTATGTATTATTGTTTGATTTTTTGAAGATGAGTAGCAGTAGATTAAAGCTACAAGACAAGAACAATAATTTCATGAAGCTTGGATATGGACGATTTAATTCGTTTTTTCTTTTCTTTTCTTCAATTAATTCATCTTGGATTTTGATAGGGTGCAGGAGTGTCTTAAATATACGTAAATTCACTTTCTTGATTTTGTTGAACTTACTGTCAAGAAAAAGGAAAGTCCAAGTTAGACTTATTAACCAAATCATATGGTTTCCTACTCCAAGTTGAAGTAGCAAATTCGAGTAAAGATGAGATTATTAATTCGACTATGAAAACAATACTAATTCGAAATAGGACCTTCATAGGGACTATGGAGCAATGCAACGCTTGATTTTTATGAAGGATTTTGTATTGTAATTGGGATTTGTTCATTTAGTCTCATAGTTGATGTTCTGTGATGAGCTTGTAGCAGGATTGTTGACTTACTTTGTGGTTTTCTGTGATTAAAATATAAACTATTTGATAAAAAGGACAGTCTTCATGAAGGATAAGTGACATTATCGCTATTTGAACAAATATCGATTTCATTAATTTCTTGGGCTACATTAATGGGGATGGGCTTACTTTTCACTTGGCTTTTGTCTATGCCTAATATAAAACCACGTATGAGAAGTGGTCAATTGCCCACTACTTCTTGAAACATTAGTATTACATAATATTGTAGATAAAATAGTTTTATGTAATGTTAGTAAGTGTTATATTGTATCAGTAAATTTATTCATGTGCATTAACAAGCTCAGCTCCCTTTATCTTCCATTGTTATTGTCATCTCTTCGTCAGGCTATCAAATTAGTTTGGTTTCGAGTCTCTCTATTGATTGGTGTTATAACGGATTTTGAGTTGCCTTCACTTCTCCTTTAAACACTGTAAATTTCAGTTGTCATGCTCATGTGCCTATAGCTAGTGTGGGATTGCATTCCTCCATGTGTTTGTCTCCATCATTTGCGAAGTGCAAGGTCCTGAATGAATCATAACGTTCTCCACTAGCTGCAAGGCTTGTTAATGTAGTGTAGCCAAGTTGTTAGATCCACGTGCACAGAATGGTGCATGGGGAAGTGTAGGGTCCTCCATGGCCTATCTTGTTCCAATTTTTTTTAATATGCCTAATTTTTTATTTATGATTTTTTGGTATGGTAAATTTTTTTTAATATGTTCCAAGCGTCGTAGACCGTTGGAGTTTAAGGTGGACGATCATGTGTTTCTGAAAGTATTACCGATGAGGGTACTTCCAGATTTGGCAAGAAAGAAAAGTTAAGTCCAGTACGTTAGATCCTTTGAAATTTTGGAAAGGATCGGGGTTTTAGCATATCGTCTTGCGTTGCCACCGAAACTTGCTCAAGTACATGATGTTTTCCACATGTCCATGTTGAGAAAGTATGAACCGGACTCGACTCATGTATTGAATTTTGAAGAACTGGACATAGACGACAAGGTGTCGTACGTGGAGAGGCCGATACGAATAGAGGACCGTAAAGAGCAAGTACTCCGAAACAAGACTATTGCCTTGGTTAAGGTGATATGGCAGCATCACAGAACAGAGGGAGCAACATGGGAAAGTGAGAAAGTGATGAAGCATCAGCACCCCCATCTTTTGAGGATTTTTGTCGTGATTGCAAATTTCGAGGACGAAATTTTTGTAAGGGGGAAGAATTGTGACGTCCTGAAATTCGAGCCCTTCTAGGGATGAGTGAACGTGAATTTCGCCAATGCATTGTCGGTTGATTCCGCTCGGACCCAATCATTTCCGAGATACTGACCTTGAGGGGAAGGCTGCGGGGACGAACTCGTGCGACTAAAGAACTTGACCTGGGAAAACGACTCGACCGTGAGACTTGCGTAAGGACGATCCTGTAGTCATGCAGGCCGATTTCAAGCACGAATAGAAGTCGATTTGCGGACAGAAATAATGGGACGGCGGGTGATTCCGTCTACTATTATTGAACCCGTGAACGGCCCTATGTCGATCCTTGATAATCGTGTACTTTGAAATAAGAATCTATCCTTCGCAATTTCATGTCGTCAGGACGTCCATGTGTCGAGAAGTCTTGAACGTGGTTTGGCACGAGTCGGTTACGCGTGAATCCTCGAAGCCGCTGTCGGTCGAATTATACCAAAATGACATTTGGGCAAAATTGGCAAGGCATGAGAATCCAAGATTGGACTTCGAATTTTCGGGAACGTCCGAGACGGACTTTTGGACGATGCTTCCTTGATAGTCGACAGTGTCGGTTGAGCCGAGTTTTTGGGAAAGGGATTTACGGACCGAGGAACCGAGCCTATGAGGACGTGGGCCGGGCAAGAACAGTGAGGGCCTCACGCCCAAGGTGGGATGGCCACCGTGGAAGACCGAGACAACGAGTGAGCCGTTGGGCCAAACCGTCGTTAACCCTCCGAGCCCGTTGCCTAAACGTGAGCCAATTCGAGCCCAACAAATTCCCGAGCCCGTTCCTATTCATTTTCCGGCCCGTTTCCTAGGCCCGTCCTCCATTTTCAGCCCAAGGACAGATTGGGAAATGTGCAAGGTGGAAATGACCAAAATGCCCTTGGATATATTGAAGAAAAGTCAAAAAGAAGAAAGAGAGGATGAGGTCATTGTTTGGCAAGTGGGGCAAGCCTTGATGGCTTGGATAAGGTTTATCCTTCAGCCTTCACTTCACTCTCTCTCCTCTTCATCTTCCCCAAACCGCACACCCTTCTCTCCCTAGTTTTCCTTCCTTCCTTCAGTTTTTCAGTTCTGACCTTTCACTGAAAATCGAGTTGTTCATTGCCTTCCCGTTTGAATCTCGGCCCGTGCCACCCGCCGTTGCGTTCAGAAGACGAAAACCGTTCAGATGGCGTCGGCCGTTCGCCGACCGGAGTCTCCGACCGTCCTGTATGGCCGCTGGAAGTTGCTGCTCGCCGGACCGTCACTGTTCCGCCTGCAGCAACTTTGTTCCGCCTTTTCACCTGTTTTTCTTCCTTTCCGACCGAACCACCGCCCATACCAGCCACAAGTGGTTCCCCCTCGACCCCCAGGCGCCGTTGGTCGCTGGCCCGCCGCTCGCCGGAGCTCCAGGCAGCCCGTTTTCCTCCGGTCAGCAACTTTCCTCCTGTGCAGTGCAGTTTCCAGAGTTGTAGAGGGATTCCGGGGCTGTTGCTGCTGTGTTGAGCCCGGGATCGCCTTGGATCGTCGTGGTAGAGGTCCCTGGGTGTCGGGTTCATCGCCGCCGTTGCGTCCGTGTCGCCGGCCCGCTTAACGGGTGAGTTTAGCTCCTAATCCCTATTTAGTGCCTAAACTTGCTTAGGGTTGGGTTAATTAGTGTTAATGCTGGTTTAGGAGGGTTAATTAAGTGTATTAGCCCTAAGATAGGTGGTTAGATAGTTGATTAAGATTAGCTTAGCTTAATCTTGCTTAATTATGCTTGATTATGCTTAAATGTTGATTATGTGTGGTTTATGTGATAATTAAGCATGTTTAGCTTGATTGATTGATTAATTGTGTTTAATCAATGTTTTCTTTAATTTCTGAATTTAATTTATTATTAATTGAATTTCGGAGATTCTTGTTCATGGATTACGTTGGCGATTCTTGTTCATGGATTCTTGTTCATTAATTCGTTTGTTCACGGCTTTGTTCATCCGAAAGTGAAATTGTGCATAATTTCATGTGCCTTGATCATATGAAGTGAATTTGATGTGTCGTGGCATGAACATTCGCATGAATCGTGTGATTTTCACAAAAGAAAGAAAATGGTTTGTCGAGGGACACCGGAAATGGACCGCTTTTATGAGAAAGGTGGGAGAAATGGTTTGTCCAGAGACAGGAAATGGACCGCTTTTGTGAGAAACGATTTGAGGTTTCATATGCAAGCATATGTGCATTGGCTAATGCTCAAAGATAATAAGTGGGTTGTGATGGTATGCTTGCATGATCACTAAGTTGAAACCGCAGTCTCGGGAGAGTATCCCTTGACGTTCATTGGGCATGCGGTCTCGGGAGAGTATCCCTTGACGTTCGTTGGGCATGCGGTCTTGGGAGAGTATCCCTTGACGTTCGTTGGGCATGCGGTCTTGGGAGAGTATCCCTTGACGCCTTTTGGGCACGGAAGGGCACGGTTGCGCCTCTGCGGAGGAAGGGCACCGTAGCGCCGTTGCGCCTTGGTTGTAGCCTTGTGGGGCGTAATAATCGGAACACGTGTGGATGCAAGAGTGCATGAGAAAACATGGCATCATTGGTTCCGATTATGCATGAGATGATCACATCATTTATGGCACGCACGCATGAATTGATAACGTGCGGGGGTGTGGCAATGGCAGGTGAGATCGCTTGTGACGCGACTCGCATGTGATTGATGGCTTGCATCATCTAACGGCCATGTGCATTGCGTGTATTGTGCGACTTATAACGTGCGGGGTATGGCATACGGGTAAGGTTGCATGCGAACCGACTTCGATTGTTGGTTGAAACATGTACGTAGTTTGATTGCTGATTGCTGGGTGTTTGTGGTCGGGTTGAGTGAGGGGCGGCTCTGGAGAGATACCCCAGGTTGAGTTGGTGTACTAACCGGGGCTTAGGGGAAGAACTCGCTGAGATTTTATCTCAACCCGTCGTGGTTAACATTTTTCAGGCCCCTAGAATGGCGCACCCGTAGTGGAGAACCCTGCCCCTACTTCTCCGGTGATCGACCGACGGAGTCGAGTCCGACGATGGGTCCGAGTGACCGTGGTGTTGAACCCGAGGGTTCATTTTGTACAGCTGGATTAGCCTAGCCTAGTTCCTTTTTGGTTTGGCTTAGAGGATGGATCGGCCCCTATTGTCGGGCTTGTAAATCGGAAGCATAAAGGGCACTATGAACCGATTTCAAAAAGTTTGAGTTGCAAACTTGTGACAAGTATGCTATCCCACACACGGCCCTCTCGGCCTTAATAGGGACTGCCTGTTAGTCACCAAGTTCTTTCTCAGACTCTGAACTCAGATCATAGTAATCTCTAGAATATCGGAAATTCTGATGCACAGGATCCTCTAAGGGCAAGTGCAGAGCATACTCCAGGATTTTTCTCAATCATAGTGTTTGTTCAGAACCATCGTTCTGGACTAGAAGAGAATGGGAGTGTTTAGAAGATCATGTTGGAAGTAGAGTACACAACACACTTCTTATTTCACTCTCTGGTTTTTACAATGAGTTCTCCTTGCTCTTATATAGGCAAAGGAGGATGTATGCGACAAGAGCAAGAGCAGGCAGACTGGCCATGCTCGGGCATAATTATGAGAGCAAACTAACCACTTATAGGCTATACATAGGGGGAGTCCTAAAGAAATCCCGTGACCAGGCTATAAACAGTGGTTTTTCGCCTGGTGCTACAGTGAAAACAGACTGAGTGAACAGTAAAAACAGACTAGGTGAACAGTAAAAAGTGTACAGTACCGGTGTACAGTGTTTTCAGGACGGTTTTTATCTGTCTCTACCGTCTCTAGCATTATAGCTATAGTCCGAATCATCAGAGCTATGTTGAGCTAGCTGGTCCGCAACGAGCGCGTCTTCATCGATATCTGATGGACTGGAGCTTCCGTCTTTTGCTCTTTTGAAGGCGCGGATGAGATTCTCGATTTCTTCTGCCGACAAGTCTGGTGGACGAGATGAGCTAGCACCGAAAGAGCCGGAAAATGAGGCGTAATTTTGGGTGTCTATAAGTGGCTAGTTTGCTCTCATAATTATGCCCGAGCATGGCCAGTCTGCCTGCTCTTGCTCTTGTCGCATACATCCTCCTTTGCCTATATAAGAGCAAGGAGAACTCATTGTAAAAACCAGAGAGTGAAATAAGAAGTGTGTTGTGTACTCTACTTCCAACATGATCTTCTAAACACTCCCATTCTCTTCTAGTCCAGAACGATGGTTCTGAACAAACACTACGATTGAGAAAAATCCTGGAGTATGCTCTGCACTTGCCCTTAGAGGATCCTGTGCATCAGAATTTCCGATATTCTAGAGATTACTATGATCTGAGTTCAGAGTCTGAGAAAGAACTTGGTGACTAACAGGCAGTCCCTATTAAGGCCGAGAGGGCCGTGTGTGGGATAGCATACTTGTCACAAGTTTGCAACTCAAACTTTTTGAAATCGGTTCATAGTGCCCTTGGTTAATCTAGTAAATTGTATAAATGAGTAGTGATGGTTGTTCTTGTGGTTCATCCCTCTATCCCTGATTGATTGATTGATTGTTTGTTGGGTGGGATGGTTCGTCTTCGCTTGCGCATAACGAAAGATTAAAATGAATGGTCGTCGACGAGTCCTGGGACGTCGATTTCAATCGACCAAGAGAAGGGGTTGTCGCGTGCTCGGGGTTCGGGGCGTGACAATTTTGGCATATTTAAATATTTATTTGGAATTATTTATTGTTATCCATATTTAATTCCATAAAAAAATATTGTGCCTATTTTTCAATTTTTAATTTATGGAAATTTGTTATAGTATATGAGGGATAGAATATCGGTATTCACTTTCCCTAATTTAGCATAGATTATCTATATTTTTTTCTTGAGTTTAACTAAATGATCTTAGATGCTTAATTGTAGAAATAGGCACATAAAATTGTGGCAAAAATTGTTGTTTGATAAATACAATATGATATTGGGAAGCACATGTCGTAAAGTGCTTCATATTGTTTGATGAATTTTTGGGCATTGATTAAATGGAACATTATATTGTTAAAGTTTGTAAATTATTGAAGTTCCTTATTGATAAAAATTAGTATATACAATCACCTACCCAAAGGGGGTTATTGTGTATATTAATTTGAAAATTGCATGAAGATATATTGCAAAATTAAAAGATGGGGATGTATGACTCAAAAAGATTTATCTGCCCAAAGGGGATAAATTTTTTTTAAGTTATATGTAATTCCCCTCTATATTGATATATTAGAGATAATTGATGGGATGTGTGACTCAAAAGGTCTATCTACCCAAAGGGGATAAACTTTGAGAGTTATATGTGATTTCCCTTTGTGTTAAGATAATGTGGATATATAATTTAAATGATTTGTCATTCAAAGGGGATGGATCCTTAAAAATTATATGTAATTCTCTTTATCTATCTGTATATATTGATATCATGGAGATGTATAATTTAAATAATTTATCTGCCCAAATGGGATGGATCATTGATAATTATATGTAATTCTCCTTGTTGTTGTTTTACAAACTTCATGTTGTGGAAAATAATGGTGCATTATACGGTTTGCCCAAAGGGGAGTTTATAATGTACTAATTATTTTGTGGAATTACTTATTGCCCATAATTGATCATATTGCATTATGTATGTCAAACTTCTTTTCTTTGTGAACAACAATGCCATGGTTAAGATGTTAACCGGATATAATATTATATTATTAAGGACTTAGTCAAAAATGGAGACATTGTGATTGAAAATATTAGAACTAAGTGCATATTAGCCGATTCTCTAACAAAAGGTTTACAACCCATTATGTTTAAAGATCATGTGAGGAATATGGGTGTTTTAGAGTTTTTTCGATCTCTTTTGTTAGTGGGAGCTAGTTTGTATTTCTAACTATTATGGTTATATGGAAACTTATAATGCTTTTATAATGTTTATTAAAGCATTTACTTTTGATGATCATCACTGTTAATTTTATTGTTATCCTTTCTCCCGTCGACTGAGAAATGGAAATATATAACAGTATCTTTAAACAAATAATTTGAAGATGACTGGATATCACTAATTATGAGATTTTATGTTGGATTATGACATAGTTGTGCAATTTCATGTTGTTTGGAAATCTCACTGAGGCAATTTCATGTTGTTTAGAAATTGCACAAAGCAGTTTCATGTTGTTAAGAAATTGCATTGAGGACCGATAAGAAATAATGTATATTTTGATCACATGTTGGCACTATTTCTTACTACACTACTAGACCCATGATCCATGAAAATATAATACTTATTATAGTGATTAAGAAAGGTCATGTGTTGTGGTATTTTCTTAACACATTGATCGCCATAATCCTATAATGAGGTTATATAGGATTGGATTGGTTTTGAGATGTCGTTATTGGAATATTATTTTTCAAAATTGTGGCTACATAAAATAAATTTTCAGTTATTAACCCGAGAGTGTCGTTTTCAAAATAAAATCATTTTCAAAAATAAAAAATTAATTAATGTAGCCCAAGTGGAAGAATGTTGGAAATTTCATATAATGGGCTTACATTAATTAATTAATTTTTTATTTTAAATAATCGGGTTAATGGATATTCCAATATATTTTAAACCCTTAAGTGATCTTATTAAATTGGGTTTTGGCATCTATTAATAATGGGCCTAGTTGAGCAGTAAAGTGTAGGCAATTGTGTTTAAGTAAAGCGTAATGGGAGGGGGGAGGTTGACACGCTATTGATTAAGGTTTCTTCAGGTTCCTCTCTATTTTTTATAAAAGGATAGGTTATACCTATCGGTTCTTAAATTCCATTAAAGGCGCTATACCGAAATAGGTTATAGAGAGGAAGATCCGCATTAGATGGTGACATCGACACCGCGTCGGTTGATGCATTTTTCATCAAGTAAGTTATGGTACCAAACACGTGTATGTTTTAATTCCGCTGTGCGCATTGATTCTTGGTGTTTTACAATCATGTATGGATCAAATTCATTCTTAATTTATTAACTATTCATATTAAGAATTTCGACAGGAAGTTCTAGCTGACTGAGAAGAGAGCGAGAGATAGCAAAAAGAAAGAAGGAGAGGGAGCGGCTTTCTGTTTTTCGGAGACAGAGAAACCGGGAGGAAGACGGGGCGAGAGAAACCGAGAGTGAGGAACTTGTTCTGCTTGCCGGGGGCTCGCCTGAATCATCCTCGTCCTCTGTCGGAAGCCAACTCGCTCCTCGTCGTTCTTGGTCACAGCAAGCTCCCGAATCAGGTGGGTCGTCTCTCAAGTGTTCTGTCTTTTTTTTTTTTGGCCGAGAAAGGTATGATCTAAAATAATAAAGTCACAGAGCAAAAATATTCAAGAATAGGGTTAATTCGACAAAGAATGCTGTGATATGAATGTATGTATGCTCTATATTGGTCGAGATTTACATCTAGGTCGATAGGAGTCCATGTCTGGATTGTGCACCATGTGTTTGATGAAATGTCCAATAGAAGGCTGAGAGAGTAATCCGTCTTTAAGTTTGATCGTTTCATGTTTACGAATATATCTGTTGAAGCACATCTGATTTTGGTGTTTTCGCCGTGCTTTAATGCGATTTATTTAAAAAATGGGTCGTCGTTGGTAGGTTGTTTTCGGTCTGGATTTTTTTTTCTGTGTTTTGTGGTCGCCGGAAAGGCACGCCGGAGAAGATGGGCGCCGGTCGTTGCAAGCGACCGGCGGTTGGAGTTGGTTCTGTGCCGGCGTAGGCCGGCGGTCGGCGGCCGAAGGTTGGGTGTGGCGTCGAGGGTCATGCGGGTCGGTGAGCGTAAGTTGCAGGCGTTCGGGGAAGAAGACGTCCGCAGGGAAGAAGGGGAAGACAGAAGCCAAAAGAGACAAAACCAAAAAAAATAATAATGAAAAGCAAAAAAAAAAACAAAAGAGGTCGAAAATGGAAAAAGGCAGGGGGCTGGGCTGAGAGTTGCGAGTGGGCCTAGACTGAAAGTGGCTGGGATGGATTTTGTAAAAAGGTGAAATGGGCTGGTTTACTTTATTTTCTTAATGGGCCATTTTTAATAAAATTCGTGCGGGCCGTTCGGCCAGCCCGGTCGTTAGTCCAGCCCGGACCGATAGGGTCCGGGTCGGTTTAGTAGGGCCGGCTCTTCTGACCCGGTCCGAATTACCTTTTTTTTTTTAATAATAATAAAAATTCAGAAAATCAATTTTTTTAAAAAAATACTCAAAAATCATTAAAAATTCGAAATTTCGAAAATATTAAAGTATTAAAAATTCCAAAAATAAAAATAAAAATTCAGAAATCCTAAAAATTCCAAGTTTGTTTTAGAGTTTTCTAAAAACCTCTAAAATAATTCTTGGGCATTTTTCTTAAAAGATGTGGGAAAATAATCGGCCTAAAATTGTGCTTAAAATTGAATAAGCCCTAATGGCTTTGTCTTAGAGTTTTGATTATCTTCGGATACAATTACCTTTGATTGAACGTTTATAATGCGATGATTATGGTTTCCCCTTAGTTTTATTAGGATTGCCATTTATTTATCTCTTAATGCTAGGTGTCTATTTTATCTTGCAATTTATTTAATGTTTTCTTTAATTGATTATTGTTATTTTGATGATTGTACACCCGCATGATCATCTCACATGTTAGTGGACAATTTTAAAATCAATCCAAACTGCTTGACAAAAATCTTTTTGAAATGAACAAGATTAGGTACCGAAAGGGTACTAATTGGCTAATTAGTGTAATCAAGTTCCCGACCTTAGATTCTCTGGTTGCGTAGAAAGTGAGGCATGCTCCCATGCCTCGCTTGGTTTCTAGCCGACCCCAATAGGGTAGTGGCGACTCCTCATCAAAAGATTTTTATGAACATCCAATGTCATGCGGGGTATGGGCTTGGGAGAGCCCACGTCTAATAAGGATCCTAGACCCACTCTTTGGATAATACCCTTAAACCTATTTAGACATTTTCTTTCCCCCTCGGGACGAGAAAAAAATAGGTTGCGACAATCCCCCTTTGAAAAGGTAAACTCATCGGCAAGAGGGCAAGGATAAAAATGGTGGGGGAAGGAAATGGACATTGTGAATTTTTCTCCCTCGTTACGTGATTTAGGGCAATGCCAATTAAACAACTAATAATAACTGATGATCTTACTACTTAAAATGCTACTACTGGTGTATAACTCGATATTAAGTTCGAAAAGTTCACTTAAGTGCTACTTTTTTTTATTAAAAAGATGGGACATTTAAGTATCAAGTTAAGTGAAGGTAGTCGGAAATCCAACATGACTTATTTTCAATAATATAAGTTGCCTATATGGCTCATTTGGAAAGCTTAGTCAAGTAATGTAGAGCCAAAATGATATCGTTTTTCCTTGAATTTGATTTTTAATATAAATATTAATTAAATTAATATAAAAATTAAATTAAAAAGGGAAACATAGGCGGGGGGTGGAGGGGGCTCCCTTGCCCGTGGCTATTGCCTCATCACCAATTGGACCTTGCTAGAAGCTAGGAGAGGGTCACCCGCCCTTGCTTCGGCTTAGGCGAGGGTTGTTAGCCCTTATATAGGCGTCAGGGGCTTTTGCCCAGCGCCCCCAGACCTTCGCCCAAATCTAGGTGAGGGTCGCTACCCCGCGCAGTATTGGGGGCCTTTGCCCAATGCCCCGGATCCCTTGCTTGCATTTGGGAGAGGGTCACCGCTCTCTCCTAGCTTCTTGTGAGGGCTTGTTGGCCTTCACCTTCATTGAGAAGGGTTGCTAGCCCTTGTCCAGGTGTCGATAACCCTCGTTGGCCATTGCCACTGCCCAAACCAGCAATGGGGTAACGGCCATAGGTGGGGAGCCCCTTCCGCTTGTATTTCCTATTTTTTTAATTAATATTTATATTAAAAATCAATTAAGAGCAAAAAATGACGTTGTTTTGAACTTATCTAGCCACGTAAGTGCCCAAAACGATGTCATTTTGGGCTATCTCGCCGGAAAAATGCCATGTCAACATTTTTGTTGGAATTTCTTGCCGTTGGCACTTGAGTAATTCATTCTTCTCTAATTTTGGCATTTAAGTGTACTTTTCAGAACTTTTGGCACTTATATATCCCCCGTGCCAAGTTTTGGCACTTGGGCTGTTCGGCCCTCAATAAAATGGAGAAAAAGCTGCATGAGCATTTTTGGAGTAAAAAGAAAAGGTACAAAAATGCGTTAGATTAATCTAGCATAATAAAGCCTTTGAATTCATAAATCTCTAGTTTGTAGTGTAATTGACCCATAATTGGTCAATAGCAGCTCCAAAAGGTAAGATAAATATCATGATTGAATTGAGTACCAAGTTGGATTGGTAAGGCTTGGGAGAGTCTGTGCTAAGTGCTATGCTTGGTAATTTATTAGCCTTCCCCCTAGTGGATCACCTCTCTGGGAAGGTCGTGACACTTATCTATCAAGATTCCGAGCACTCGATGCAAGCACTATCTCCATCTTCATGAAAATAACGATACCTTAAGATTATTGGGGGAATTTGAATGTTGATAAAGATAGAGCAATAGTTTCTAGTGCTTTGATGTGTGATGACGATACTATTTTAAAGGTATTATTTGGCCCCACTATTGTTGCTGTCGGGTTTTAAAAAAATATACCTTTAGGATATACACCAACGCTGCAAAGAAATGAGTTCAACAACAATTCCTCAATTTCTCTCTTAGAATTTCACCTTGATTGCGTTATCAAAGTTGCATGGGAAAAGATAAAAAGAGAGAGTTACAAAGAAGAAGTTGTTGTTTGAACAGTTGTGATGAACAATATATGATTTAGTACTATTTACAAACAACCAATCAACAACAATCTCTTGAAAATATATATCCTATCCCAACCATGACCACTTTTTGTGATCAGTTATAATCATTTTTTATGATCAACCAACACTTCTCTTCATGTAAACAATTATTTATTTTCATATCCAACAATCATCTTATTTCATGATAACAAACTACTTCAATAGTTTCTACATGTATACCGTTTTCATGTAGCTATACTACATGCTAAATTTATAGTTAAACAACTAAGTCGATCATAGCTAGGTTGACGATGACATCATGCAATATATCATTGTCACATAAAATGTTTTTCTCATAGTGATTATTTCGTGAAATGATTTGATCATGTAAAAAGTTGAGTTTGCATCTGAACTTTGTGACTTAGTTTAGCAACCACAGAGTACATATCAAATGATTAAGCGCGATGATCGGATAAAAACAATTTGGACTTTCTTTACACAGCCATATTTTTCAACACTTCATTTTTGGTTGAGTTTCACCTATGGGCTCAAACTTGAGACATCACAATCGTTTCTCGTACAATGAGGAAAGAAGATGGAAAAGAGGAAGGAAGATGGAAAAGCAAAGGTAGGAGGAGAAAATAATGAAAAAAAGAATAAGGTTCCGTTTGTTTTGTAAAAAATGAACGATTTGAAATTTTTTTTTTTTTTAAAAATGATCCCTACATTGCTTATAAAAACGAACGAACAAATTTTTTTTTATTGTCTACAAAAATGTGTAAATATAAATTGTTATTGGTAATAAAAATATTTTTTTATTTCTTAATTATTTTAAGCAACACAAATTATTATTTTTAAGAAATATTTTTCGAATCATTATTTTTTTTAACGAATACGTTGTAAGATAGGAGGGTGGAGATAGTGGAGAAAGAACGATCAAATGGAAAAAAAGGTCTCTTGAATTTTTATGGATGTAAATTATCTCGAAGAACTGCATTTTTGCGTTGGCCGGCTGTGTACACCACCCCTATGAGTGCGCTGGTCTACTTTAATTTGTTGAATTGCGGGCATTTGTTACGTTGCCAGACTTAGGGCTTTTCTACGGGACAAAGGCGACTCCAAAGTGGAGGATCATCCCATCCATTTCCAATCCTTTTATATTGTGCCTCCTTCGCACACAAAAAGCAATTCTTCACCAATTTCTCTTTGCCCAAACAAAAACATAGATTTGATTGATGTCCTCCGCTCCAGGAATGCCTATCAAGTTTTGCTACTCATTCTTGTCCTATCGCAAGCAATGACTAGCACTACAAAGCTAAGCAATCAGCTGTATGCTGCTTCATCTTGTGATGACATTCACAATATAATCTACCCATTTCAATGGAAGAGTAATTTTACTCGGCCATGCGTCGCATCATCCTGCGGTGACATCCACGATATAAGCGATCCATTCTAACTGAAGAGTGATCCAAAAGGATATGGTAACTCGGAATTTGAGCTGGCTTGTGAAGATAATCACACTATTATGTACTTGAATGATGGAAGATACTATGTGCACTTTATCAATTATTCCATTGGTTGAATTAGATTGGTAGACGATGGGATTCACAAGGGCAATTGCTCGGGTCTCCCTCATCACTCGCCTTTGTGGTCTAACTTCCTGGTGAAGAAGCGTAACGAGTACAGTCTCCAAGATTGGATTTTCCACATTTTATACCTTTTGATGTTGGGTAGTGTGGTCATTGTAAACTGCTCAAAACCAATATATTCTTCATTCTACATTGCTACCAGTCTATAATGCACTATGGGGTCGTATTCTACCAACACATCATTGAGTTGGAACTCGCATGTTTTGGTCAATCCAAAAGTATCGGATGTTAGGGATTTTTGCACCATTCGCAGTTGGAGCGGGATATCAAATTTTTCTGTGGGTGAGGAGCAGATAAATAGTAGCTGCTACAACTACGAGCTAGTCCATAGCATCATGGGCTTTTTCTCAGCTTTCATAAGCCTGCTCCAGTGACCCACGATCCGGCTTTTATTTCCTCTTGCATACTTGGTATCTGTAGCATCTACATGGGTCAGGATTGCACATTGGTCTATAGTATCTCCCCAGCTTTCTTTTGCGTCTTTGATTTCCATAGCATCTTCAGAGGTCAGTTTGCGGATACAAGTACTATTACGGCGGTAAGCATCGGTTGGTGATGAAATTTTACCGCACTTTTGTATGATAGTGGATCCTCTTTCACTTATTACTTTCTCTTCGAAAGCGGAATATGTAAGAAATATTTCAAATCTGAGAAAATCATGATAAAGTACATTTTTGGTATGCGTCAACATCTGTGTATTTGAAAGATTTCGGGAGCTTCGCATTACATATTATAATGTGGGAGTTGGCAACATTCGAGAGAAAAAAAAAAGAGTGACAGTAAAAGTCACTCCAAACATACCAATCATCAGCTGCACCCATACATGTGTCTAGATTATATACTTCCTTTCCACAACACGATAGAGTTCCCGATATACGAAAAAGAGTCATTGGTCGAGCAGCCACATGACTAGTTTTTAATAGGGATAAGTTCAGATTATCTTATTTTCTTAGTGGTTCCTGAATTAGTCACTTAACTAATAATTCAAGAGATACTTCAGAGACAACAAATTCATGATATCGACTAAGCACCAATCACATCGAACATTTTCCGCAAACGAAACAAAAGCAGAGACGCACCATTTGAAAAAGGGAGCTCGCATCAGAAACATATGGTGAAAGATGACGATACAGGGACTCAATCCTCCTCCGAGCTTTGCTTTTCACAGCCATCTCTCGCTCGCTCTGTTGCTTAGCGTCCTGTACCGTCTCTGGCTTGTTTTAGGGAAGAAAGACAGGCAGAGACAGAGACGGAGAGCGTGGGGTGACGTTTGACTATAAAAATGGGGCAGTTTTATTATTAATAACTAGAAATTGTAACACCGACCAGAAAAAACAAACTAAAAATTAATTACAATTGTAAAATTGAACTTAATTCTCTCCAATACAACCTAAGGACGGTATAAGGTAAATGACATGGAGAACAAAGTTATATTTAATTTGTGTAAGTGGCCATGACCTAGAATAACTTGCATGCAGATAATGAGATCCAACAAGCGAACTTCAATTTCTAAATTGAAACCCCTCCGCTCCAATCAACGTGGTCATCCTCTTTTAAGATGCTAATTGCTCGGACATGAGAGTCAAGAGAATGCGAATTTCTTTTCGCCTCCATGTTCTCTAAAAAATATAAATGATGCATCGTTTTTTTGTAATACTTGTTCGGGTGAATTCATCTGTTGAAAATGGTCGAGGCAATATTTTTTTGACTTTGTAGCTTTCTTTGTCCCTCACGTATGATTCGAGCCATTTCACATTGATTTCATCTCTCACTTGGTTCAAGATTACTATGATGATATTAACTACCGCACATGACCTTGTGTTCTAGTTATAAATGTGGAGTATCATGAGAACTAACAAAAATGGGCAATGGGGTAAGTGAGTTCATAGTACCAAATGTAGAAGCATTCCAATTATGTAGCTTGAAATTAAAGGTAGTATGGCATGGAGTTGACGCGGTATTCTTAAACTAAGGCCAACCTTAGCTCCAGCCATATCTAAACAAAAATATTGTTGTAAAGAGTTATACGATGAACTCAGAAATGTGGGACCGGTTGTGGGATGGTACCAATTGATATGGACAGGTGGGGTTAGCAAACATAATTTTATCGGATAGCTAACTTATAGAGACAAACTCCCAACAGCAGATATCATATCACGTTGGATGCTTACAGTAGCAATCCATTGTAATTTCTATTTGGATAGTTTGGAAAATCGAGATCATCTATTTTTTCAGTGCACGTGGATGAGAAGCATATGGCGTATTATCCTTGCATAATATGGAGTCTGCCGTAACTTAGGAGGATAGAATGATAAAATCCAATGGATGATCAAGGTTACCAAAGGCAAGGATTTGGCAGCAAGGCTTCTCAAAGTAACTTTTTTAGTAACCATATACTACATTTGGATGGAACGTAACTGTAGACATTTCCAAAACAAGTCAAATGATGTCCCCACCATTGTGGCTAAAATTCGTAAGCTTGTCAGAGGTCGAACATCATTTTACAAAAATTTTAAACTTTTCTAGACAAATGTAATTTTAGCTACTATATGGAGACTCTCTCACTTCATTTTTTTACGTTCTTAGTTATCTTTGTAATGATGGGGAATGCTCATAAGCTCTTGTATGTCATCTTATAAATGATACTTACATTTTAAACCAAAAAAAAAATGGGCAATGGGTTTTGAGGGGGGGAGGGGTTTGGGGGAATCTTTGTGACCCAACATAAGTAAAAGGTTATGCCGCATGGCAACATTTATGGCATTGAGCCATGATCCTTTTAATCATTCATATGTATAGTTAATTTTTCAAAAAAATCTAGTTTTCCGATGACACATGAGTTTGCTCGTGTGGTTTTTCCAATTATACATGATTTTACTCTCTTTCCCTTAATCATTTTTTCTCCATGCGAAATGTCAGGCACTTGTCCCTTTTTATTAACCCACGAACAACTACACCATAGTATGAGATTCAGTGTATGCGGTGGGCACAACACCACCAAACTAAATGATCCGCCGTCGCACAGCCACATGCATCATCATCTAATAAGCGATAAGCTTTAGAATTTTTAGTATATCCAATAAACACACTTCTTAATGTCTTTAGTCCTAATTTGGTTCACCTAGAATTGGAAATTCCTATGATACGTTTCCTATGATACACAAAGCATCACTATACTTCAAAGTAGGGATAAGTATATTGAAAGTCCTAAAATTTGCCATGAATGTGCAATTGAGTCCTAAAAATTTCAAAAGTGCAATCGAGACCTAAAATTTGTCACAAAAGTGCAATTGAGTATTAAAACTCTCAAAACGTATAATCAAGTCATAAAACTTGTCAAGTTAATGCAATCATTAAAATTGATTAGAATTTTCCGTTTGTTAAGTTGAACGGAGTTAATGAAAGGATTTGATTATACTAATTCGATAAGTTTTAGGACATGATTATACATTTTGAAAGTTTTAAGATTCAATTGCGCTTTTATGATAAGTTTTAGGATTTGATTGCACTTTTTGAATATTTTAGGACTCAATTGTACTTTCATGGCAAGTTATAAGACTTCATATATATATATATATATATATATATATATCCCTTTAAAGTGTTAGATATTTGGTACACTTGTATTTATAATTCATATGGAGATATCTTAAATTTTCTTGAAGCAATTTTGTTGTGAACATGACATGTAATAAGAAGTGCTTCTCTCCACAAATTTATTGTCAATTTCGCTTGTAAGATCATGTAATTAACCATATCTACCATAATTGAATTTTTCATTCTACTAGTCTGTTTTTTTATGGTGTATGATGTGCACTTATTTGATGCACAACACCATTTTTCTTCACATAATGCTATAAAACTATTGAGCAGTATTCTCTTGCCGGATCACTTTTCAAAACTTTGATCTTCAACTATAGTCTCATATATCTTGAACACATCAAAAGCTTTTGATAAACATGAGTATATCTAGAGTAATAAAAAATAATGTAATAACATAACAATTTCCATCTCTAGATCATTCTACCTTTGAGAACAATTTCTTAGTCTTCTGTGCTTGTGAACAAATTTCACATTCCTTTTTATCCAGATGATCACATAATGCCATACCACTTTTATTCACAAATTTCAAAGTAGTTGAACAACATGAGATAATCTATTATGCCACGAGGACAATGACTCAACCATTTAACCATATAAATAGAAACAAAAGTTTCAATAGTACTTACCTATCAAGATTTTGAGCACTCAATGCAACCAGTATCTCTATCTTCATGAAAATAATAATGCCTTAAGATTGTTGGGGAAATTTGATTGCTAATGAAGATAGAGCAGTAGTTTATAGTGCTTTGATGCTTTGATATGCGATGACAAACACTATCTTTAGGGTATTATTTACCCACACTATTGTTACTATCGAGTTTACAATAAATATACCACCAGGATATACACCAATGCCATAGAGAAATGAGTTAAAAAATTACTCAATTTCTCTCCTGAAATTTTACCTTGAATGTGTTATCAAAGTTGTGTATGAAAAGAAAAGAAGAGGGAGTTACAAATGAGAACTTGTTGTTTGAACAATTGTGATGAGCAATATATGACTTGTCAACAATCTCTTGGGAATATGTATCTGATCCCCACCATTACCACTTTCCATCGTCAATCATAATTATTTTTCATGATTAACCATCATTTCTCTTCATTTTAACAATCATTACTTCTCATATTCAACATTCATCTCTTTTCATGGTAACAAACTATTTCAACAGTTTCCACATTTATGCCCTTTTCATATAGCTGTACTATATGGCTAAATTTACACTTTGAGCAACTAAATGACGATGATGTGCAATATATCATTGTCACATAAAATGCTTTTCTTATAGTGATTATTTATTTCGTGAAATGATTTGACATGTAAAAAGTTAAGTTACTTCTGAAATTTGTGACATAGCTTAGCAACTATGGAGTACATATTAAGTGATTGTTGCGACATTCCCGAAGGTGAATCACTAAAGGAAGACTAATGGATTACTAAGTCCGAAAACTTAGTGCGGACTCTCCCAAGCCTTACCAACTGCAACTTGATACTCAAAATTTAACCTCGTTAAACATGCAATTTTATTCAATTAGGAGCCGCCACTAATCAATTAGGGTTGATTAGAAACCCAAGTCTGCGAACCAGAGATTCAATAGGTTGGGGGACATGGTTATGCTAAGTTGAACTAGCGCCCTTTCGGTACCATTTCTCTTTAAGTTTCAAAAAGATTTTTTTTTTTTTTGCAAGCAGTCTTGGTTAATTTTAACCTAGGCCACTAACATGGAAATGAGTGGTTATGCGGATCACAATCAATGACATTCAGCGAGTCCGGAGAATAAACATAGAAATCATGATCAACCTTAAAGTAAACCAAACTATAACTAAAAATGCATGCCCTAAACATAAATTCTAAATGGGATGACATCTAATTTTTTTTGAATTTTTTTTTTGCAAAATTAATTATGTACGACTTTAATCTAGATTTAACATGCATGATTCTTACTCTAATGACATATGATATGCAATTCAAATGTCCTATTTGTAACATGTGTGCAATCTATATTATATGACACTAAATATGCATGTGCTATATGATATGGGATGGATGATGTATTTTGCCATATGCATATGCATGATTTTTTTTTTTTTTTTTTTTTTTATTATCAAAATCCGAAACTAAGCTAAGTCTAACTAGAAAATTTCATCTAAAAATATTATGTAAATCTAAGATGTAACATAGCTACCACACCATCATGCAATCAAACTACCATGCGATGCAATGTGAATTTTTATTTTTTTATTTTTTTATTATTGAGAAAACTAGCTAATGTAAAATCAACACAAGCAACAAACATAACCATATGATCATGCAATACATCACGACCCAAGACAGAAAATCACAATAATAAAAAATCTAATCCGATGTCTCTCGGCTTAATATTTTTGATTGTTATGATCCTCGACATGACAATCTTCCTAATTGGATAACGCATAATAAATCACTGATCGCAATAAGAATCAAATAATTGTAAAACTAAATAAGAAAATGACCAAATTAATTTTAGTTAAAGAAAACTACCTGATTTAGCAGAGACTTATCTTGGAGAATGCGACTAACAAATTGGATCCAAGAATTCTGTTGAATTCGTTGGATCCCGTGAGCAAGAAAGCAAATATGCAAGATATTTGCTGAGCACCAAGATACACTACTAGCAAGTGGAACACGACTAAAACACAGTCAATTTCCCACGGTCAATTTCCCCTCGAGGTTGACCGTCGTCCTTTCTTTTGGGGATGTCTACGTTGGGCAACACCGTGAAGACCGGCAAAAGGAAAACAAATTCGACCAAAGGCTGGTTAACAGCATTAACGAGCCACGGTAGCAACGCCGACGGCAATGAGTTGATGATTGAATAACAACATTCAAAGAAGATGGAGAAGAAATTTTCAAGACGATTTTTATTTTTGATCTTGTTTCTAAAAACTAGACATCAACTTTCCTATGATTGTTGTCGTGCAAAGCAAGTATTCAAACAATAAAATAGGCAAAACAAGAAAATTAATCGGATACAAAATTTATGTGATTCGGTCGGGCAACTTACATCCATAGGCAAGTAGTAAAGGGTTCTACTACAGATTAAGTGATACAACTGACATCACAAACACACTTGAGTCACTAAATGCTCTTAGTGTTTTCTAATCCCAATTATGCCTAATAACTCATATAGTGTTGAGCCTCATAATTTTTCATGAAATAATCTTTCAATCTCACGATCAATTACACAAATTTTCTCATAAGATTTAATTGGTTTCAACCCATGTGCCAAGATGTAATTCACAAGAAAATTGTGGGGCAACAGGATGAAAATCTCAAAGAATTCAACCTAAGCTAATAGATGTGCCCGCCACTAATACCGTCTGCTTCACGCCCTAATGCAAGACAAAATAAATATTTATATATCTGCCTCGGGAGCGTGGAAGCAAATATCTCTCTGATTCCTACATGGAAACGTTGAAAACCGGATCCAACTCGTAGGAAAACTCACTTATCTTACTTTGCTCGACATCTGAATTCCAAAATATTTGGTATAAAAATCAGCAATAGCTTTCCTATTTTACGTCCTCTTCTCACGGTCAAGAGTGCGACTCCACTTAAGACTCAAAAGTGCAAAAGAATTCAGTCTTGAAAAGCGGCCACAAAAGAATTTGGACTTTCTTTCTACGGCCAGACTTTCCAACACTTTCGTTTTGGGTCGAGTTTCATCTATGACCTGAAACTTGAGACATCACAATTGTGACTCATATGATGAAGAAAGAAGATGAAGAAGAGGAAGGGAGGAGGAAAAAAAAAATTATAACGTTTCATTTGTTTTGTGGAAAATGAATTATTCATAACATATTTTCCTTAAAACGATCCCTAGTATTGTTATACAAAAAATATTTTCATTGTCCATAAAATTATTTAGACATAAATTGTTATAAAAAATAAATATATTTTTAATTGATTAATTTTTTCAAGTGATATAAATTATTATTTTTAAGAAAATATTTTTGAACGTATTTATTTTATGTGAAACAAACACGTTTTAAGAAAAGAGAATGTGTATGAAAAGGGAAGTGGAAGTGGGGGATGGACTTCGAGAGAGTGGGATTGTTTGTTGATTGGGTCGATCCAATAATCACGTCGAGAGAGTGGAATAAAAATGGAGATAGTGGAGAAAGAACAATCAAATTGGAAAAATGATCTCTTGAATTTTGTGTGTAAATTTTCTTGAAGCACAGCATTTTTGCGTTGGCCATCTGTGTACACGCCCCTATGAGTGCGCTGGTCTCCTTCAATTTGTTGAATTGCGGGTATTTGTTAGGTCGACTGACTTGGGCTTTTTCTAACAGGAAAAAGGCGATTCCAAAGTGGAGGATCACCCCCTCTGTTTCCAATCCTTTTATATAGTGCCTCCTCCGCAGACACAAAGCAATTCTTCATCAATTTCTCTTCGCCCAAAGACAAACAGAGACGTGATTGATGCTCTCAGCTCCATGAATACCTATCAAGTTTTGCTTCTCATTTTTGTTCTATTGCAAGCACTGACTAGCACTACAAAGCCGAGTAATCAGCGGTGCATCACTTCATCCTGTGGTGACATTCGTGAAATAAGCTATCCATTTCGACTGAAAAGTGATCCGAAGGGGTGTGGTAACTCAAGATTCGAGCTGGTTTGTGAAGGTAATCACACTGTTCTATACTTGGATGATGGTAGATACTATGTACAGTCTATCAATTATTCTGCTGGCCGAATTCAATTGGTTGACGATGGTATTCAAAAGGGTGACTGCTCATCTCTCCCCCGTCACTCGCTGTTGGGGTCTAACTTGGGTAATGGTTGCCATTGGTTTTTATACTATCGTAATGATGAACGAAATAGTCCAAACCCACAAAGTGTGGTCATTGTGAATTGCTCAGAGCCGATTAGTTCTTCATTTTACATCGCTACCGGTCCATCATGCACTATGGAGTTGTATTCTTCCACCACATCATTAAGTTGGAACCTGTATGCTCTGGTCAATCCAAAAGCATCGGATATTAGGGATTTTTGCACTATTCGCAGTTGGACGAGGTTATCAAATTATCCCAAGGGTAAAGAGCAAATAGATATTACCTCCTACAACTACGAGCAAATCCATAATATCATGGCCGATGGATTTTTTCTCTACTTTGGCCCATCTAATGAAGTTTCCCTCTCACCGGAATTACGTTCCTCTTGCGAACTTGACATTAGCATCCACATGGGTCAGAATCGCAAATATGGCGCCTATAGTAACTACCCAGCTTTCTTTTGCATCTTTGATTTCCACAGCATCTTCAGAGGTCAGGCTTGTGGATACAAGTACTATGACGGCGGTAAGCATCGGTTGACAATGAAATTTTACTGCACTTTTGTATAATAGTTGACACTCTTTCACTTGCTACTTTCTCTTCAAAATCGGAATATGTAAGAAATATTTCAAAACCAAGAAAGTCATGACAGAGTATACATTTTAGTATAGGTCAACATATTTGTATTTGAAAGATTTCAGGAGCTTCGCGTTATTTATTATTATCAATTTTTAGGAGTCAGCAAAATTGGCAAAAAATAAAATAAAAAGAGTGACAGTAAAAAGTCACCCCAAACATATAAATCATCAGCTGCGCACATACATGTGTCTAGATTATATATATTTTGATACCTAGGATGTCTAGATTATATTTCCTTTCCACAAAACGATAGAATTCCCGATATAAAAATAAAGGTCAATGGTCGAGCAGCCACATGACTAGTTTTTAGAAGGCCGAATTCAGATTTTCTTATTTTCTTAATTAGTCGCTTAATTAATAATTCAAGAGATACTTGTGCTAGCAAATTCCTTAAAAAATTGTGTCCACGTTTTGATAGGATAAACAAAATAATCAATCAAAAATGAAAATCACTGTTTCTCTATATTTGTCGATTGCTAGAAAAGCAAAAGGAGCTTTTTGTGTCATCCATCATCTATGTGAAACAAAGTTTATTATTTTTATTTATTTTCAATTGCATGCATCCCACTTCTCATGGTCTTTCAAACAAAGTTGAACTTGCACAAAGTGGCTAGCTCGCTACTACTCTATTTCCTTGTGAGTTTTGTTTTCCAAACTTCTTTTCCTTCAATTCCTTTACAAAGCATTTGTTCCTTCCACAGGTCTCCTAGATGATATGACCTTTTGGATAATTGTGGATCTTATATCTCTACTAGGTAAGTCACAAAAATTTATTCTTGAAATAATTAAAAAAAAAATATTCTAACCTATCGGAATTCTTTCCAAAGTGTATATACGTGCGGTGAAATTCGTAATCGGGATGCCATTTGTCATAATATTTCTAATCTATACTTATAGAAGAAGGCACTTAGCAATGGACAAGAACATCGAAGAATTTTTGCAAGCTCACAACAACTTTTTGCCTATAAGGTATTCTTACTCAAATATCAAGAAGATCACTGCAAATTTTAAGCACAAGTTAGGAGAAGGGGGTATGGTTACGTGTACAAAGGAACACTCCGAAGCGGCAATGAAGTGGCCATCAAAATTTTGAAGCAGTCTAAGGCCCATGGCCAAGATTTTATCAATGAAGTGGCTACTATTGGAAGAATTCACCATGTTAATGTAGTACAACTCATTGGTTTTTGCTTTGAAGGCTCAAAGCAGGCTCTCGTGTATGATCTTATGTCGAATGGATCTTTGGATAAGCAAATTTTCACTGAGGAAGGTCATAAGATTCTTGATTACAAGAAAATATATGAGATTGCTCTTGGGGTGGCGAGAGGGATTGAATACTTACATCGGGGGTGTGACATGCAAATACTACACTTTGATATCAAGCCTCATAATATTCTTTTAGACAAGAATTTTACTCCAAAAGTTTCTGACTTTGGACTTGCCAAACTTTATCCCACTAACCATAACATAGTCTCATTGAGCTGCAAGAGGGACCTTAGGATATATGGCACCCTGAGTTGTACTATAGAAACATCGGTGGTGTATCTTATAAAGCAGATGTTTATAGCTTTGGGATGTTGCTCATGGAAATGGGGAGTAGAAGGAAGAATATAAATGCAAATGCGGAACACTCAAGCCAAATTTATTTTCCGTTGTGGGTGTATGACCAAGTCAATGGAGGAAAAAGTGTTGAAACGGAAATAGTAGGAGAGGAAGGGAAGGTGATAAAGAAGATGATAACAGTTGCACTTTGGTGTATACAATTAAACCCTGACCATCGGCCTTCAATGAGCAAAGTTTTAGAAATGCTTGAAGGAGATATTGATGAACTCCAAATGCCCCCAAAGCCGCTTATTTACCCACCTGATGTGCCAGTTAACAATGATGAAGCCGACATAGAGCTGGAAACATTCTCAACTTCGTCGAGTACTCTGATACTCGATGCTAGTTTTCCTTTGGGAGATTCCAGTGATGTTTAGAGATCCATGCATAGTTGAATTGGAAATGCTTTGTATACTTGTTTTATGTCCCACCATCTAGTATTATGTTGGGAAGACCTTGAGATAGTTTAGCTCGTTAGAGGTTGCATTTGAGATTTGTCTTCTTCTAGTTCTTAGGCTGATGTTTTGTTATCGTATTTCATATAGTTTTACTCTCTTGCTTCCTCCTTCAAAAAGATAAACACATTGGTAAGAGGGTAAAGACAAAATCTGTGGGGAAAGGTGACGGAAATTAAGAATTTTTTGCTCTCATTTTGTGATTTAGGGTAATGCCAATGAAAATGATAATAACAACTTGTGATCTTGCTATTTAACATGCTACTACCGGGGTATAACTCGATATGAAGAACTATTGATTTCGACTTATGAATTCACTTTTAGAGAAAATATCCATGTATATGTTTTACGAAGTAGAAATCATTTATCTATGCAAGAAACGACTCTTATCAAAATGGAAAAAATCTTAGAAGAAATAATCCTATGAAGTTTATATTTGAAAGAACTCATATTTCATTTTAAAATTAAGGTAAATTGCAATATGTTGTCTTCAACGGGTAAAGATATAAATTGGCAAGATATAGACTAATGATATTATCTCTGACATAATCTCATCTTATTTTTAATGTTTTGACAACTCTGTTGTGTTATCTCTTTCTTCGTAGTATTTTTCATCAAAGAAAGTGTAATTTCTAGTTAGACTAGGTATACGCCTCCTATGCTTAGTACATGTTGTTTAAGTATATCTCTTAAAAATATTAAATATGGATGAGGCCAACCTTAATTAATTGAATATTTTAGTGGAAAAGTTCTAGCTAAAAAATAAATTGTAAAATTTGACATAATCATAACCAAGAGAACTCAAGGAAAAAATATTATTGTCCCTATACTTATTTTTTCAAGACAAAATCTACAAAATTTTCTAAAACTTATTATTGAATAATATACTCTATGTAGTGGAACTCTATCCAAAGTCTTGGAAAAAAAAGAAGAAGACTCCACATTATGTAAAAAGTTTCACTCACCCACATCCTATATCTTGGCTCCTTCAATGCTTACAACAATAAATCAGCGAAAGGACGCATCAATTAGACTTTGATCCGTTCCCCTTGAACCCTACCACTTTTACTTTCGGTGACTTTGAAGTCTTATAATTAGACAAACTTTTAAACACGTTATAAGACTCTGCCCAAAGAGAGTGAGAGAACTATAAAGTTTAAATGTGGAGAATTTTCTTCAGAAATAGAAGTATAGAGTGGATAATTCTTTCGATTTCTTGACATTCCTTTTTCTCTTGAACTGGATTTCTGCAATCTTTAATTATTAGAATTAGTTGATTTTTAATTCACACGGGTTCAATTTGATTCAAGGTTTGCATTGATTCTTAAGACCGCTTTCGTGTCATCTTCAAAAAAGGAAAACCAATCAACATGATAACTATCTCCAAAAAAATATGAAATAACTCATTTACCTAAGAAAATTTCTAAAATATATGAAGATGATGTCTTAGGATGTCTAAACACAAGGTTGTCAATTGTCGAGGAGCATACTCCTCGGACATATCTTCTAAATATCCAAAATGAGCTGTGGCAAATGCAAATGCATCAGTTATGGAGGAATATTACAATTTACAAGCCACTCCATAAGGCGATGGCCAACGGAGTTTTTTCGTCAACTAGTGTTTCATTGGTTTGGCTAAAAGCTAACTACAGTGCGGAGACTACTACTACATTTTTTACATTTTACTTCATATAATTCTACTTCAAAAGCTTTTATAGTTTTTTTAACCCTAAATTGCTAAAATTTTCATAATATTTACACGTCAATTTGTGTATAGTTTCTTCATAGTTTCTTTTTAGAATTGTAACTGTCAAAGCAATTGAAGAATAACGCCTTTTGCTTTTAGTGAAGCAAAAACAAACTCACCAACTTCTTAGATTTCTTAATAGAAAATCATGCTATTTTTATTCTAACTTCAAGGCGTTGCGTTAAGAGGTTAAGAGTCATGAGTTGAAGGAAGAAAAGCACTCCAAGTAACCAAAGCCAGACGTGAATCCTCTACGGAGTCGTGCTTTCAGTTTGTTTCCTCCTCCTGGTATTATTATTATTATTATTGTAAATTAATGAAGGAGTTTTGAATGACTTATCAAAGGTTCCGACGTGTCAACGCAATGGAACCAAGTCATCGGGAAGCCGAACATAACCGATGGTGCTAAATCTACATCAAACATCTCTTGACCTCGTCTAATAGGTAGCCATAGCAATGCCTCAACTAACTAAAAGTCCATGGTCCTTGAATAAATTTCAGCATTGTAAATCGTAAGACCATTGTAGAGTACTACACATCGTCGAAATGCCAAGTGTCTTCGGTAATGGACATGTGTGTCCAAAGACATTGCCAATTGTCACCCAAAGGCACTACTTATCAACCACGACCCGAAAACCCACTAAGGAGAATGCCTCTATTGAACACTGTTCAGATAATGGGTTCTGGCTAATATGACCATTCTTGTGCAATTAAGATCCTCGATTTCTCTCTTCCAAGAACTAACTTCAAGAGGTCTAATTTGGCTACTAAACTTGGACGCCTTAACTTTAATGTTTGGAACAAGGAACAATGGATAGGCTGGGGCGGGTTCAATGGTTCAAATGTCCAAACGCATGGGGTCCTTTGTACTTGCTGTCTGAGGATGATTCTTAAATGGCCTAAACCCTAACCTAAATCCCGAGACTCACGAGTAGGTGTAGCTCGTCAAATCTGGAGTTCACGGCATCACAGCAAGCGCTTGTACCTCCACGGGAATGAAAACTTGGAATGGGCAAACCCGTTTTTCCTGGATCTGACTCATGATGTTGGGAGTCGTTGAATTCTGTAGGCAAAAACCAGTAATTTGGGGAAATTGATTGTCACAGCAATATGAATTGGCTATGTCCTAATCTAAAAACTAGGAAATCATAGTGTAATAAATTCGGTTCAGCAGGAGGAAGGAATTACGGAAAAGGAAATAAGTTCTATTAAGATTTCAAGCCATGAAAATGTAAAATATAAAATATTGATTCAAAAGAGTACCTGAAAATCTAGTTAATTTTCGTTAGTGGTCGGAAGTTGAGCCACTAAATGTCACCGAACAACTAGATCTTATCAACAGAACTCTCTATCACTAACACGTGGATCCTCCTATCTACCAGCACTGATGCGTCTCGCAGTTCTTCTTTTAATTCTTCTTCTTTTCTTTTATTTTGCATTTTTTATTATTATAGATTTACATGTAGATAGGGCTGTTCATAAAAAAACCGAGAAATTAATTAGTCCAGCCGAATCAAAAGTATGGTTTGTCTGTTTAATTGGTTTTGTTTTGTTTTTGTTTTTTTGCTATTAATTTATTGGTTCGGTTTTGGCTTATAACTTTGGAAACCAATAAAACCGAATCAAACCAATAAGTGTAATGAAAAAAAATTATTTTCTTTAACTAATATAATTCGTCGTCTAACCAAGTAAGTACTTCCAATCTAAGGTTACTCTATACTATTAAATGAAAAACTTCTGTTCTCGAGTTGGCCTTTGTCGACTAATTTTTAATCTCGAATAATACATAAAAAAGAGTTTTCTATAATCTTTTGTGTTCTTACATATAGTTGAACAATATTCTTAACGCTTCAATAATTTCACTCGATTTAATTGTGATTAAATTCCCTTTTTTTTTTTTTCCATTAAGTGAGTAGAAATAGTGCTTCTTTGTTAATTTCCATCATTGCATTTTGTAGTCAGATAATCTAAATGTGTATAAAACTTCATACTTGTAATCGGCTTGAAGATAACCGTGTGAAACTGAACCAAAGAGATAACAATCCCTAGTAAATGGTTTGGTTTGACTTATGATTTGATTTAATAACAAACAAAAATTTTAGTTTGGGCCAAAATACCTCCGAACTAGACTAAACTGAATCACTCTTCGTTTTCTCGCATAGGTCTTAACCCGCAAAGCGGTTTCTATTTGTGGTTATTGCATTTAGAAGTCACTCGGCATTTGGCTCGCTGAAATTCAATTTCTTTTATCCGCCAATTGCAATAAATTTTCATCCCCTTGCAATTGATCTACTTTGACTGGAAATTGATTGATTTTTTGAGAAATTATCGATGGGGCTATCATGTGGTCTTCAATGTTTAGCACTAATTTAGAAGATCAAAAGAGAAGGGATATTTATGGGGAAAGTCTTAAAACTTGTCGATATAATGTACTTGAGTCTTAAAACTTCCACTCAATCTAAGTCTTAAAAATTGCAATTTTGATGCACGTGTGTCCTTTTATAATTTTTTGTCAATTTTAAGAGGTGGAAATGCCACATGTTATTTTAAAAAAAAAAAAAAAATCAATTTTATGTGGCTTTTAATAAAAAAGTACCTCGTAAGTTTTACATCCATGATAACGTAACGGAGCTAATGGAAGGATTAAAGTGGATAACTATGGCAAGCTTTAGGACCTAAAAGTATAAAATGGAAAGTTTAGGATTCAAATGTAGTGAAGTGGTTGTCAAGATTCTTGTTAGAATATAATTAAATATTAAATCACGCCTTCATCTAATAGTTTAAGCTCTTAGAATAGTTGATTGTGGTCCCACCAAAATTTCACATGTCATCAAAGCTGGAGGTTTTGAGTTCGAATTTTTCTAGCCTCATTTGCCTTCCTAATTAAATTTCCATGCTTAATACTAAGCAAAAGACCAGATTAAATGTGAAAGGGAGTGTTACAATATAATTAGATATTAAATCATATATTTATCTAACATCTTAAGCTTTTAGAACAATTTGTTGTAGTCTTA
The DNA here is from genome assembly GCA_014182845.1 of Corymbia calophylla. Lineage (NCBI taxonomy): Eukaryota > Viridiplantae > Streptophyta > Magnoliopsida > Myrtales > Myrtaceae > Corymbia > Corymbia calophylla. The sequence continues at coordinate 17,998,406 of CM024699.1, forward strand.
CAAAATTTTACAATTCTAAAGAGTAAAGTTCAAATGGCCAAGACTTCTCTTACTAAGTGGCTCCTATAGGAAGGATTCGCCATGTTAAAATAGTACAACTTGTTGGCCGTTGCTTTAGGAAGTCAAAGCAAGCTCGTGTACGACTTCATGCCAAATCTGCAATAAGCATATTATCTCCTGTGGAGACAATGGTCCTCTTGATTGAAAAAAAATAAAATAATATGCAATCTCTTTTGGTGTGGTAAAGGGGATATAATATCTCAAAGCAACCTCTCGTGTACGATTCATGCCAAATCCCAGATAAGCATATTATCTCCAGTGGAGACAATGGTCTTCTTGATTGCAAAAAAAATCATATGCGATCTCCTCTGGAGTGGTAAGGGGGATAGAAAATCTGCAGTAAGGATGCAAAATGCAAATTCTGCACTTAATGTCAAGCCTTGGGACATTCTTCTAAACAAGAACTTTACTCTAAAATGTTCTGATTTTGTTCTCACGAAGCTTTACCAGATGGATCGTAGCATTGTTTTTATGATTGCTGTGCAAGAAATCTTGGGATATATGGCACCTAAGTTCTACTCCAATATATGGCACCTAAGTTCTCACTTAGCATTGTTTTTATGATCGTAGCATTTCTGCAGAAACTCTTTCTCCCCAAACACCCAACAGGACATATAATACACCGTATCCCCAACGTACATCTCAATGCCATTTCCAACGAGTAGATGCACGACAAAAAAAAGGCAGGAATTTCATCGAGAGGAACCATCTCTTTGCGGACACCAGTAATTAGTCTTTCGATTCTATAAGCGTCTGGTGTTCTCATGATACTTGTAGCTTGGGGAAGGGAAAATATATCTCGTTCTGCTCGGATTGCACCAGAGGGAAGTCCGCGGATTTGGAAAGCGAGCTTGTGAGCGTTGCTTGTGAAACTTGCCAATGTCATGCGACCAACATCACAGGCTTGAAAATGGTTTTGTGGATTGGAGAAGCAACATACACGAGACTAAAAGAACTTAAGGCCGCACCACTTGTCACCTCCGTGCCATGTTCAATTGGCCTTCGCGACCACCTTGCAGTGTTCGGCCAACCCTCGCCCAGGGCGAGGGAGGCCGTCGCCTGCTCGTGGCGATGACCGATAGCCCTGGCGTATGGGAGAGTGAGAATCTTGTTTGGGGCTTGGGCAGCGTCCCTTCAACTCTTCCCAACCATCTCTCTCAGGTTCCCTCTTTCTTTATTTTCTCCCTCTTAATTTCTGGCTTTTTTCTTTTTCTCTTTTTGGCCTGTTTTTCTCTCGATAATTTTTGCCTTTTTTTTTAGTGTGGCGCCCATGTGTTCTTAAACATAAAAAATCAAAATATCATGTGAGCATAATCCATTAGTCAAATTTGATGGATGTAATGGAAGTCCTAATGGATGTAATGGAAGTCAGTCAAACACACCAATTTAACAATTTTTAGGATTTAATTGCATTTTTTGAAAAATCAAAATATTGATTGCATTTTAAGCAAATCAACAGCACCTTGTATTCATTCTTTTAACAGGAACAAAGCCATTCCTCTTGTTTATTCATAAATTCAATTTGAAATTTCGACAAAACAAAAAATTAACAAAGCACTCCCATGGGATGCAGTAACTCATAAAAAAGAACCGTCTTGCGAAAAGAATTACACTAATTTATACTTCCATGATGGCGTTAAATTAGATTGGTTGATGAGGGCTACAAAGAATAGTTGTTCTCTCTCCTTTGTCATTCCTTGATGCGATTAAGCCCTTACAATATATACAAAACTCATACTACATGATGAAATGTCCATTGGTCATTGTGAATTGTTCAAAGCCAGTTAGTTTTTCATTCTATATCTCTACCGGTCCATGCAATTAGGGGTCATATTCTTCCAGCACGACATTGAATTGGAATTTGTATGCTCTGGTCAATCCAAAAGCATCAGATGTTGGCGATTTTGACTATTTTTACTTGAAGTGATTGCACCTATTTCACGCACTAATCTCCTATCCACGTGAAAGGCTATTGGGCTTGCTTTTGTCTTCAGCAATTCTTGAAGTATGTGTCTGTTATGGTTCTAGCTAAGAGTGATATCCTCAAATCGCGTAACATCAATCCTTTCATGAAATTTTGAATGAGGTAAGTGCAAAGTATCTATGTAATTTAGAAACTCATTAGGATCTACTATTGCTTCAAATTGTCCCTACATGTATACCATTTTATATAGCTGTACCACACGGCCAAATTTACACTTAAGCAACTACAGTCGTTCTTGGCACGTGCATTGCAAGTATACAATTATAGTACACACTTACAAACTTTTGTGTAAGCAAAGTATAGGATAGTATTTTATGTAAATACTATGCACACAAATTATTGCAAATTTATATACTTGAACTTCAGATAAGGAATTTTTTAGAGCTGCGAGACGAAAGATGTAGTCGACGATGGCTAAGTCGACAATACAAAAAAACTAAGCATCAATTTGTCTATGATCGTGACTCGTACAACGAAGAAAGAAGGTGAAGAAGAAAGGAGGAGGGAAGAAACAAAGAAAATAAGAAGAAAGATTGTGGATCAGAAGGTGTGTCGACCCAAAAATCGAGTCGAGAAGTGGAAGAAAAGTAGAGATAGTGGAGAAAGAAAGATCAAACGCTATGATTATACTGCATTTTTGCGTTGGCCAGCTGTGTACATGTCCCTCTGAGTGCGCTGGACTCTATTAATTTGTAGAATTGCGTGCATTTGTGAGGTTTACTGACTTGGGCTTTTTCTACAGGACAAGGTGACTCCAAAGTCTTCAGGATCATCTCAACTATTCCCAATCTTTTTATATTGTGCATCCTCCGCACACAAAAAGTAATTATTTACTAATTTTTCTTTGCCCCAAGACAAACAGAGACATGATTGATATCCAACCACGGACAGTGCAGTTGGTTTGCGTTCTCTCCTTCGTTACCGAGGTCAAGAGTTTGAACTCTCTCTTTACTAAAGTGTTGTAAGAGGAGGGTCATGGTGTTGGGGTCCCGGGCTAGCCTCCCCCGAAATTTACATTTAAATAGCGGCTTGCGACGAGATCCGATAGTGCCACCGGGCACTGGAGCGTCATGTGCTCCCCAAAGGGTGAACACTGACGGTTCCTCGGTATAAAAAAAAAACAGTGACATGATTGATTGTGTCAGCTTCATGAAAACCTATCAAGTTTTGCTACTCATTCCTTTTCTATTGCAAGTGCTGACCAGCATTGCCAAGCCAATGGATTTTTTCTCTACTTTGGTCCGCATATTGAAGGGACCCTCTCTTTGGACTTCCCTTCCTCTTGCGTACTTGGTATCTTAGAATCTACATCGGTCAGGATTACGAATACGGCGCCTATGGTAACTGCCCGACTTTCTTTTGCGTCTTTGATTTCCATAGCATCTTCAGAGGCCAGGCTTGTGGATACAAGTACGGTTGGCAATGAAATTTTACCACGCTTTTGTATGATAGGGGACACTCTTTCCCTTGCTACTTTCTCTTTAAAACCGGAATATGTAAGAAATATTTCAAATCCAAGAATGTCATGACGAAGTATACATTTTAGCATAGGTCAAAATCTGTGTATTTGAAAGATTTGAAGAGCTTCATGTTACATATTATAATCAAATTGTAAGAGTTAGCAAAATTGGCGAAAAAAAGGGATAATTGCATTGGAAGTCCTAAATTTTTTTAACAAAGTACAATTTAATCGTAAAAACTTTCAAAAAGTGCAATTAAGTCCTAAAACTTATTACAAAAGTAAAATTAAGTTGTAAAACTTGTGAAATTGGTCAGATGAAGTCATTTTGTTGATAACATTTTTTTATTGTTTTAGAACTCGACCACTTTTATGACAAGTTTTAAAGTTTAATTACACTTTTTCAAAGTTTTGAGACTCGATTGTATTTTCGTGACAAGTTTTATGACTTGATTGCACTTTTTGAAATTTTTAGGACTTGATTGCTCTTTCGTAATAAATTTTAAGACTTAATTGCATTTTTCGAAAATTTTAGGACTCAATTATATTTTCGTAACAATTTTAGGACTTTTAGTACGTTTACCTCTAAATAAAGTTATACCAATCGTCAGCTGCACACATACCTGTGTCTAGAGTATACTTCCTTTCCACAAAACGATAGAATTCCCGATGCAAAAGAAGGATCATTGGTCGAGCAGCCACATGACTAAGTTTTTAGTAGGCATAGAGTTCAGATTCTCTTATTTTCTCAATAGTTCTTAAATTAGTCACTTAATTAATAATTCAAGAGATACTTGTGCTAGCAACTTCCTTAAAATATTGTGTCCACGTATTAATAGGATAAACAAAATAATCAATTGAAAATGAAAATCGATATTTCTCTATATTTATCGACTGCTAAGAAAGCAAAAGGAGTTTCTTGTGTCGTCTATCATCTATGTGAAATAATGCTTATTACTTTTATGTATTTGCAATTGCACGTATCCCACTTCTCATGATCTTTTAAACAAAGTTGAACTTGCACAAAATGGCTAGCTACTGCTCTGTTTCCTCGTGAGTTTTGTTTTCTAAACTTCTTTTCTGCCAATTCCTTTTCAAATCATTTGTTCCTTCCGCAGGTCTCCTAGATGATATGACCGTTTGGATAACTGTGGATTTTATATCTCTACTAGGTAAGCCACAATGATTTATTCTTAAAATAATTAAAAAAATATTCTAACCTATCAGAATTTTCTTTAGTGTATATTTGTGTAGCGAAATTCATAATCGGGATGCCATTTGTCATGATATTTCTAATCTACGGTTATAAAGAAGGCACTCAGCAATGGACAAGAACATCGAAGAATTTTTGCTAGCTCACAACAACTTTTTGCCCATAAGGTACTCTTACTCGAATATCAAGAAGATCACTACAAATTTTAAGCACAAATTGGGAGAAGGTGGATATGGTTTTGTGTACAAAGGAATTCTCCAAAGCGGCAATGAAGTGGCCATCAAGATTTTGAAGCATTCTAAGGCCCATGGCCAAGATTTTATCAATGAAGTAGCTACTATTGGAAGAATTCACAATGTTAATGTAGTGTAGCTCATTGGTTTTTACTTTGAAGGCTAGTAAACTCTCATGTATGGTCTCATGTCGAGTGGATATTTGGACAGGCAATTTTTCGCTGAGGAAGGTGATAAGTTTCTCAACTACAAGAAAATACATATTAGATTGCTCTTGGGGTGGCAAGGGGGATTGAATACTCACATCAAAGGTGGATATGCAAATACTATATTTTAATGTTAAGCCTCACAATATTCTTTTAAATAAGAATTTCACTATGAAAGTTTCTGACTTTGGACTCACAAAACTTTATCCTGCTAATCATAGCATAGTCTTATTGACTGTTGAAAGAGGGACCTTGGGATATATGACACCCAAGTTCTATAGAAACATCGGTGGTGTATCTTATAAAGTGGACATCTAAGCTTTGGGATGTTGCTCATGGAAATGGCAGGTAGAAGGAAAAATATAAATGCAAATGTGGAACACTCAAGCCAAATTTGTTTTCCATTGTGGGTGTATGGCTAAGTCAATGAAGAAAAAAAGTGTTGAAATAGAAATTGTAGTAGAAAAAAAAGGTAACAAAGAAGACGATAATAGTTACACCTTGGTGTATACAATTGAACCCTAACATTGGCCTTCATTAAGCAAAGTCCTAGAAATGCTTGAAGGAGATAATGATGAAATCCAAATGCCTCCAAAACCGCTTATTTATCCACTTGATGTGCTAACAATGATGAAGCAAAGATGGAGCTGGAAACATTATTAACTTCATTAAGTACTCCAATAATTTAAACTAGTTTTCCTTTGGGAGATACCAATGATGTTTAGAGATCCATGGATAATTGGATTGGAAATGATTTTTGTGTATATGTTATATGTCCCACAATCCAGTATTATGTTAGGAGGGACTTGAGATAGTTTAGCTCGACAGAGGTTACTTTAGAGATTGTCTTCTTCTGGATCTTAGGTTGATGTTGTGTTGTTGTATTTCGTATAATTTTATTCTCTTCCATCCTCCTTCGAAAAGATAAACACATTGGTAAGAGGGCAAGGACAAAAATGATGGGCGAGGGTGATGGACACTGAGAATTTTTCTCCTTTGGTTCTGTTCCGGATAGGAGCACCGTGAAGTTCATGAACTCTCTGGAGAATGATCTGGTCTTGATTCCTTTCGAGACATCTCCGAGGATTTGCACTTTCCTTGAGGAAAGGTGCATAATCAATGGCTTGTTATTCTTTGGGTTTTCTTTGCTTCAGTAGAAGCTGCTGCCTCTGCATTTTGGGTTGTTTCCTCAATATCCACAGCTTCTACAAACCAATGAGAATCTTCAAATTGACCATGGTTACCGTTCTGCCAACCGATTCTTTTTCCTTTGTCCTATACTTAGTTTCGTTGTCCTTAGATTATGCTACTTGACGATATGGTACATGACAAATGTATACTAAACAAAAAAAATCACTTAAATAATATTTTACTTTAGAAATAAATAGTTGCCTTTTAAGTGCATTGCCATGCATTTTTTTTTTCAACGAAGCTACTGATCAAATGTAAGAATCTATTATGAATGACTAAGCATGATCTGTGTGCTCGCACAATCGATATATATTGCAACAAAGTACCTAACTCGAGATCAGTTTGGTCTACTCTATTTAAGAGATTGAGAGCCTCGTCCCTTTAAATGTCATTTTATCGTTCTAGTCAGAACTTTAGATGGTTAGCCACAAAGTTCGGAAGCAGATAAAATCGTAAGGGGATCTTTGCAGGCATCTGAATCCGCAGGTTGGGGGTAAGCGTCCCATAGCAACCAAAACATCACACTGGATGAAACAAACAGATGCCTCCAAGACCCCAATTCTTGAAAAAAATGGTACTGAATCAAGGAATTTGTTCTGCTGAAAGAAGAAACTGAAATGAGTAGAGAAATCACTGAGGATATTAATTAAAACCATAAAATGTTTCACACACAATCTTGGATTGGAAGGATTCATCTACTCATGGAACTGATGCAGTAGCAGAAACTGAATACTGTACTTTTGTCAGTATCTCAACTTTACTTTTGGAGTAAATATTTTACACCACCAATGTACCAAATGGAAGCCCAAAAACAAAACAAGTTGAATGACAATGAGCGGTCTTGAGTCCAATTCTGCACCGGTCCCTCATCATCATTATCTCAAAGACGGGAGCATTTTACACTGGTCCATTATAGACAACCTTCACAGCCGAGTACACCAATCTAGCATCATCTGCAAAGGAAGCACGGGCACAATCATTCCTGGCCTCATTACATATTATTTCACAACCATTTCCTAAAGATAATAGGAGTCCAGCATCATGCTTAAACTAGTGAAAGTTTTTTCAATTTATGCTGTTCACATCTTGGATAGCAAAATATAGTGCAAAATGCACCTCTACAGCATTCTCAGCACATTCATTAGCTTGTTCCTATTGAGAGCAAATACTATGTTCAGAAACAACCTCGACAAGTATCACCCAATCACTTTCCTTGATGAGTCGCACTGGTTTCCACTACACCAATATGTTTCTTATCTACTCTACTGAAATTTATTGAAATTAACACAACAGCAGAAGTAGAATCAAGCCAAATTGATATAATATCCAAGAATGCATAAATTTACTGCCATCTTTATTTTAAGACTATTCATACCTGCAACTCCAATTAAATTAAATGTCGAAGGTACGTTTGAATCCGCCTCGACAGTGGCTTTCGCTGCCGCAATACCGACTGAGATGGCTTCTATAATGTTCAAACCTTCACATATTGATGCAAGTGTAGCACCCACCAAGCAATCGCCAGCCCCAGTAAGCTTCTTAACAGATGCAGGAAGCCCAGGAAGGTGCAAAGCAAAGAGATGAGAGGTTCCCTCAATCTGTCTGGCATCTGGAAACTTATGTGTAGGGCAATAAGATGAGATCAGTCTGTGGAGTTCTGAACTTTTGCCAAGTGATTGGGGTTTCTCCACAACAGCTCTCGTCAAAATAGACCCCTCTTTAGAGCATAGAAATACTCCTTGTGCGCCTATGGTTACAACTACAACTTTTACACCCTTCCCAAGCAAAATACTTATTGCAGGTTTTAGCATATTGATGAGAGATTCTGGAGGACAATTCTTTTCGCTCTTATGCCTTTCACTCAAACCATATAACTTCCCAGGAGATAGAGCATCTGCCATTGCAAAGAGCTCATCTTCATTTGGAGATACATAAGTTATCTGCAAAGGGCCCACTCTTCATCAGCAGCAGATCTCCAAGATGAAGCTTTCAGAATCTAGGAACTGCTTAATGCCACCCTTAAACTATGCCCATGTAAAGTGAATTTTGTTAATCCTAATGTCATTGTTTTCAAAACTGAAAGGGAAGCCAAAACCAAGAAGTCAACTATGCAAACCAGAAAAATGTTATTTCATTGCCTGATTGCTATGAACTCAGTGCGGTCAATGTTTTTTTAAAATTGATATCTTGTCAAAGTTTAACAATATCACAAACATGAATCAATTGTGTATGATAGTTTATAATTTCCTAGTTAAATTAAGAAAAGATTATGTGTGGATCACACTTAAGTGTCTTCACTATCGAAAAGTTTCCTTCAACTCATCCAGACTGCAAATATCCTAGTGAAAGCATAACATCACCAGCCTTCTGACTCCTGGAAATATTGTCACCAGGCTATGAATTTGACATACATTATAAACGAAAGTCTATGCAAAGCCACTAAATTTTGTTTTGATATGCTACATGCAGAATTCTCCAACCTAAACCACAACTTTCACCATTTTCCTCCATACTCATGCAGATGGCAAGCGATTCTATGAGATATTTATTAGAAACAACTGCTTTCATATTCCAGCGTACATAACTAATGGTCCGAGTTAATCAATTTTAAGAACTAAACTTTTCTCATCATAGTGATTCCCTTTTTGCTCTCTGTCAGTTTGGTGCTAAGGATGATGCTAATCAACTACTCCATTAGCAATCAAGTCAGAAATTTGAGAATTGAAAGACATGATCTAATGAATTTGATAAAATGTATTATTAGAGCTTCAATTGTTTATGAACTTCAGACTTAAAAGTTTACTCAGCCCATAGAAAATAGCACAAAAAAAAGTAAATGCACATCAAGGCAAAGCACTCACATACTTCACAAAAGGAGCAATTTTTTTGGATTTTGCAACTGACACCGGTTCAAACCAGAGAGGAATGTTATCTTCCGCAGCCACTGCAAACAAAATTCAAAGAAAAACCAAGTGAATTCTGAAGAGCTTTCTATTGACTCAGAGTAGATCATTTAATCAAGCCAGATGAAAAAATCAAACCACGTTGAATGTTTAGAATTACATCGACAGGAAGCTTCAAGAGCACGATCATTCAGGTTAGCATCAACCATCACCACTGGAGCAGAAGATATCTCGTATCTAAATTGTTGAATCCACTCAGCAGTGAGAAATTTCTCCTAAAGGTCATCGGTGAGTGCCTTTATGGATCTTAGAGAGAACACAAGTATGCCTTCTCAACTTGATTTTTTTTTAAGCAAAATTAACTTACAATTGACTCAAAGCTTGCAACACCAGCAGCTATCTCACCATCTGGATCAAGTACACAGCAGACCACAGCAGTTGTAATATCTTGGGTTTGAAGGATACCTGCCTTGGAATTGCTGAGTTTAAGAACAAGAAGCACATTTTTATGAACAGCACATGCATCTATATAACTTATTTGAAGCCAATAAAGATGAGAGTAGATAGTTCATTATTATGACGAAGTAAAAAAGAAAAAACAGCGATAAGAAGGATAAATTTGTATAGTGCAATTAGCTGTCTGTAAAGCTAGCTATAGCAAAGTTCCATCACTACTATCTATTTAGCAGATTTTACTAGGCATGTCAGACAAGCAGTTAAAATGAGACGTTAACCTTCAATAGGATGCCCAGTAGTTCTCCAATGCTCCAACAAGTGATTTCCTGACACATAGGGCAAAGGATGATGTTAGCAAAATCATGGGAAGACACAGAAACCTCGACAAGAAAACCAATAAATAAAGAAACAACGAAAAATTTGCCTGCCTGGGCAAGTGGCCTACAACCATGCATGAAGGACGGACATTCACCACATCAAGGCAGGGCAAATAAAAAGAAGAACATTCTCAAACCTTAGTACCTCAGATACATACAGCAAAAATTCTCAAATTAAAAAGTGAAGACAACATTTGGAAAAATCCTAATGGTCAATTCTAATCCCTCAGACTTCCAAAAAGATCTCAAATTGGGACATCTGCATAATTTATTGTTTTTTCCCCTAAAAATAATTAGGCCTGACAATCTACCTTCTGAATCTAAAGGAAACTCTCTCAAATTACAACTGAAGCAGCCAGGATGGATATAGACATAGTCAAGACTCGAAACAAAATCACGCACATTTACTGAGAAAAGATGGTACGATTTTTACTTTTATCACTTCTTTAATAAGGATGGAGCTAAAGGATTTATCTAGTATTTTTCTCCATGCCGCATGGCTTAAGACAAGAAGGAAATTGAACGAGACAAATACTAAATAACGTTTAAGCTGATACTCTACAAAACATTATGCCCTAGGTCGCCATGCATTGAGTTTGTATGCCAAAATAATTAGTTGAGCCAAGATGGTGCCTTGAAAAGTCTTGCTGAAACAGAGAGTATGTAGGTTAATTCAGATGTGCTATACATTTTTTCTTTTGGGTCAAAAAAAACACTGTACTAACCTGCCATATCAAGGCCCACAGCACTTATGAAGAAGGGCTTTCCTCCCAGCTTCGACATGCAATCAGCAATATTCCTCGCTACACCTCCTAAAACATAGTGAACCTAAAAGACCACCATCAGACATAGACTTGTACAGAAAGTACAGAACAGTGTAGTGTGTTCTCACATAGGTTCTCAACTGATGCTGTCGACAGAGGTCTTGAAAATGTGTAAAAATTAGGGCCAGAGTAAGAAACCTAATACTGGCACTTACGACTATCTTCACCAAGGGGTCAACAGTTAATCTATGAAAAATTTCGTGCTCAGATGAGCTGCGCTTCTCCTTTCTCCTTGAAGACTGCCTGTTGTCCTCATCTTGTGAAGGGTTATGGTAGTTGTCGCCCTCGCAATCTAGATCCCAGCAGCCATGGGCTATATGAGGATCCTTGAAGTATACAAGGGTTTCCTTAAGAGTCGAAAGACTCTATTCCACGTCTCCTTCACCTTCATCTTCTTGTATGTACGGTTGCATACAAGAAGATGAAACTTCTTCCTTTTTCTCTTGAATGATCAAATTTTATAACCCCCACAGCCATTGTTTTTCTTGGTAAATTTTAATCTTGAAGATTGTATAGGTTGAAAATTTCTATTGGGTCTTCATAGTTAATCAACCAGGTATTAGAAGGGAGTTTGAGTAACTCAGAACGAGGAATCTATCTTGGAACATGATGCACTAAGTCATCTAGTTGTTGTCCACGGAGATTGAAAGAGCATCCTTTGCTCTTGGAAAAGTTAAGTCTATGTTGTGATTTTAAACTTTGTACACCATCTAGTTGACAAAATCAAATCTGGAATCTAGTGAGCTCCAGTGATTTGGAATTCAACCTTTGGGACAGTAAAAAATTTAGGATCTAAAAGAGTTACATTGAAGTTTGGGAATAGTGTTACAAACATAGTTCTAGCATTGAGAGTTGTGTCAACTGTGCCAATGCAAGCATGTTGATCGTCAAGGAACCTAGTATGAAGTAGTGCCCTGCAGGCCACTACTTGCAATCCTTTATGACCATGGGAGGAGAGACCAAGGCGTATAGCACCAAAGTGAAGGTGCTATAGGTGCTATAGCCTTGTTGGAGCCAATTGTGCAGGAAGACGAGAGAGATTTAAAAGTTCACAAAGTGTTCATGTCGAGTAGCAAGAAGTGGATATTGATCCAAGTAGGTTGGCTGGACATATTCTCTTCCTTTGGAGTACGGTGAATAAGTTTTCTTATAGAATTTTATTGGTGGAAAAGAAGCAAGTTTAGCGAAAGCAAAATATGGATTTACAAGAGATAGATGAGTATTAAAAATCTTCTCATTCTCATTGAGGTAAGATATCTCATAAAAATAGTTGATCTTGGAGGTATAAGATTAAGAAGTAGGAGGATCAAGAGTAATAAAACATCTACACATTGAGGAGTATTGCTTTCTAAGGATTCAGTCATGATGGGATAATTCTTCCTCTTAGTACCAACACATTATAAGACCTGGACTTATAATCATAGTCAAATGTTTATGAAGATGGCTTTGATATCATGAGTGGTTAATGGTATCAAGAAATGACTATTCGAGATAAAAATATTATCCCCCAACATGGCCCTTACACTGGCCTCTATACCATAAGGCTCTCAAAACTCAGAAACATTTTGAACCACAGGATTCACAAAGTAGCAAGTGGAGAGCATACTCATGAAACCAAATTCATCTTATTAGACTAATAGTGCAACTCTAAACTTTTAATGACATCAGCTTCAAAAATGAGAAATGTGTTTTAGAAATCCATGTCAGTGTGTATATAGGCTATAAGTTTACAAACTCCAATCTTATTCAACCTCTTAGAGAAGTAAGTCTTATATAAGCAAGGTTGAAAGGCAATACAAACTTTTGTTTATACAATAACACTCAAGTGCTGCCATAAAAAAAAAA